>WEIT01008259.1:0-12235 GCA_013389985.1 Dryoscopus gambensis | reverse complement strand
AACAGATCCCTGTTTCTAGAACCTGACAGGTTTGGGTGTGAGCCAAGCCATGAGCTCCTTGGCACTATCAAATTTAGGTACTTTTAAGTATGTGCAGAAGCACAGCTCTTGATGCCTGACAAACTTTGTATGTGATTCCTTTTAGATCTTAGATTTTAGTAACAGCTATATATAGGACTGAGTTTTGGATTGGGGCAGATGGTAATTGCCTGAACATTTTTTGGACCTACTCCATAAAGCTTTTAACTTCTTTATAATGTATTTTTTTTGCATTTCAGACAATAAACTTGATGTGCTTACTGGTTTATATGACAATAACATTCAATTCTATTTCAGGGCTTTTGTTCTACCACTTCAGATATTTGACCTGTTATAATTTTCAGCGCAGGAATATGCTCCTCTCATCTTCTTGTGAAGTTAGACTAATTCTCTCTTTTCTGCAGTTTGTCCATTAATAACTTTTGTTTGAATAGATTGTCTCAAGTTAGGATTTGTCTTCCATATTTTAAATTAAGTGTGAAATGTATGACTGTGTTCCTTTTTCTGGAGATGTGTATTTAACATTAATTTCATAGTAATATTGACATGTAATTCTAATTAATTTTTTAAATATTCATTTGAAAACAACTTCAGTTCACATAGATTAATTTGTGCTTATTATTAAAACAATGCATAGAATTTTCTGGCTATTACAGCCTTGTTAATTAGCCATAATCCAGTATTAAGTTTTCTTTTCCAGAATTCCTATATACTGTTTGCTGAAATTCTACTCTTACAGATGCTAAAGTATATTTTCAATGGAGAGGAAGTTTCTCATTCTCTTAGTTGATCTCACTAGGGGACCCACTAGTACAGGAAATAAAGGATAAAAAGATTCAATGAATGGAATTTAAAATCAGGACAAATACTGACCAGAAATATTAAAATGCTAGTTGCTTTAAATGGCATTCTATGATATAAATTCAGTTTTGAAAAGCTAAAGTGTTTTTTGGTCTTATTACATTCAGGCAAGGGGTATTTTAATATATTCTCATCTTTTTAGCAATAATGGCCAGAAAACAAATAAGTGCAATAAAGAAGAATGGTAAAAGTATAGAACTGTGGTAAAAATTGTAACAAAACTAAAAAAGGCTCTCTAAAAAAATCTTTCAATATTGTAGTCACCCTTGTACTGTTCAACAATTTTTAAATTTGGTATTGTTCAAAATCCTATAAATGGTTTCATAGTAATTACACAGGAGTCCTATAAAAGAGGATTATTTTCAGAGCAAAAATATGCAGTTTAACAGCTTCCAGTCAGTGGAATGCATCAGAGTAAATTCATACTCTCAGCGAGGTTTTTGGTTTCATTTTTTTCAACTATTTCTCAGTAAACAGGTACTATAATGCAGATTCTTGGAAGACTTATCAATCCTGTCTGTTACTCTGGCAGCAGCTTACAAAACTGTAAAACATACTGTAGTGTCTCTTGCCTTTTATCATGAACTGTCTAGTCAGCAAAACTCTTGATTTTCTGCCTGACAGCCGGTTCTAATCTTATAGGTTCCTCCCTCCATGGGGAGGTCTGTGGACTATGAGGAATTGTAGAAGCAGTCTTCTATCAGTCATCTTTTGAATTTTTCTTAAGCAAGCTCAGAACAGATAGTTTTTAAAGCCATCTGATATGTAATCTAAATGTAAAACGTCTCATTTTAGATCAGTTCTTCAAGTGAAGAATATGAAAAAACCCCAGTCAGTAGTACAGATAATCCGTAAAAGCCATTAAGGTCTTGTAAGCCTTTCTGTCCTGTAGAAGTATTGTCGTTGCTTAATTCCTTTTTATTCATGTAGTTCTATTTTTGCATTGGAGGTTTTCTAGTTTTGTCCTCTTTTATGAGGAGCTGCTGAGATGTAGGGGTGGATCAGAATGCTTGAAATTAAAGAAAAAAATCAAACTGGAACAAAGCTGTGGAAAACTGTTCTCTGGACAGGTTATGAGACTTGGTAATATTCCATGATTGTCTTTGAGCTCTACAGTTTCTACTGTACTTGATGCTTGCTCTTCGTGAAGAATTCCTAACCCTATCTTCCTTTTTTAAGGTCAACAGTATGGGAGCAGAAAGAACCTATTCGCTGTCCCACTCTTGATAGGAAAAAGAGAACTAAGATTAGTTGCTTCAAAAATAATAAATAATACAAAGAAAGTAAATAATTTTGACTGGCACTACAGTGACTTATTTTGACTGATTAGAGTGAAAATAATTTTTTTTCCGAGGAAACTATCTAATGCTTGGTTTTCACAGCCCCTACTGGAGTCATTCCATTGAATGCATAATTTGGAACATGCCTTAAGGAACCGCAGTTTCTCTTCTGCCTGCCCTAACCTGGCACGTCTCAGTGCAGATAAGTGGGGTGTCAGCGATGAGTTGCTATGTTTGCTTGTAGGTCTCTGCAGGGATTGGTTCTAAGACCTGTACTATTATACAGTCTGTCAGTGACGTGGAAGACAATAGCGGGGTGACCAGATTTCAGCCTTCCAGGTACCTGAAGGGAGTCTGCAAGAGAGCTGGAGAGAGACTTTATGCAAGGGCATGTACTGACAGGACAAAGGGGAATGGCTTCAAACTGAAAAACAGTGGGCTTAGATTAGACATTAGGAAGAAATTCCTTACTGTGCGGGTGATGAGGCAATGGAAAAGGTTGCCCAGAGAAGTTGTGGATGACTCATCCCTGGAAGTGTTCAAGGGCAATTTGGATGGGGCTGTGAGCAACCTGGTGTAATGGAAGGTGTCCCTGCCCATGGTGGGAGTTGTAACTAGATGATCTTTAAGGTGGGCCCTTCCAACCCAAACCATTCCATGATTCTGTGATTAAAATACACTCCAAAACTACAGGCAGTGGATAAAGATCAAGAGACAGTAAATCACAAGACATCAACACAGGACAGTCTGGATTGCCCTTTAGATTAGCTTCAAACATAGGAGCGTTTTGCTGAGGCCAAATAAAAGCTGTGTAATTAGCACAACAGATTAACTTTATTTCTTGACAGAAGGTGAGGGGTTCTCTGAAAGGCTGAAAAGAACACTGGGAATTTTTATATATTCTAAGAGGGTAAAATAATAGTGGATGAAATCCTGAAGATGAGCTCCTGGTTTTGCATCGTGGCCAGATGAATAATGTAATCCATTGTTCATGTTATGTCATCATTGAACAGGACTAAAAAGCATTTTCATTTATTATCACTTTTAGTAAACTGTATGAATATGCTACTTATTGTCTCTGCAGCTATACACAGGATTGATTGAATTTTTTATTTGTTCTGATCTTTTTCAGTAGTAAAAAAATTGTTAAGCTGGAATGTTTGTTTTTGTTTTATGAGTATGCTCTGATCCAAGCAAAACTTGTTTGGTCCTATGGCCTGTGTGGGACAGAAGATCAAAACTATATCATCACAATGGTCCTTTCTGGTCTTAATATATTTACTATAACTTTGTCAGTTGGAGCTGAGAGTCATTTTTTAATACTTCTATGGTCTTTCTTCTAATAGTAACAGTTTGAATGGTTTAACATAGTCCTACTGCTTCCACGGATACTAAAGGGATCCTGAGTGTTAATGGCAGTACTGCCACTGGCCTGCTATTTTAGAAGAATAGGTGAAAAACTTAGGAAGTTGCATACCTCACCACGGTAAGCTTCCCTTTTCCTTTGCTTTCCTTTTATGTTAGACATGGAACAGTAAAGAAACTGGGTTATGTTACCATGCTTACTTGATTCATTTTAAATCCCAGAGTAGCACAATCTAGCTTTCCCAAATTGCCAAAGAACTGTTTCTCACAGCTTTTGTAGCTGTAGACAAAACTGATTCATTCTCTGTTCTTAACTATTCCTTCCATTAAATGATGCTTAAATCCCCTCCGTCCTCACTTTCCAATGCTCTGTCTCTTGAATGAGTCAGTTTATTTGCGTTGATATTGTGAAGTTCCCTGGGTGTGAATAACCTCTAGCTTACCTGACTATAAACTTCAGATTTGAACAATGTCTTTGCTTATTTGCAGTGTTTTATCTTCTCATTCAAATTCAACACATTCTTGATTATTGTCTGTGTGATTTGAGCAACTAAAGGACCGTATACTCAATAGTGGACACTTTTGCAGTTACTATTTGCTGCAGTTGCAGAGATGCTATTTCAAGTTTAAGTGGGCTAAGTGTGTTCTTTTTTAATGTTTATGTAGTCGTCATCGTCCTCGCTGTCTTCACCACCATGCTCATCGCAGCCTCAGGTTAGCCACAGCAGAACGAAGGCCTCACCATTGTGTCACTCTGCATCCCTCTCCTGGGCCAAACGTAATCATGTAGGTCCTGCAAAGGCTCCCAGTCCGTCAATCCGTCTGCGTCGGTGGCGGCCCTTGATACGCCTTCCATCTGTCGGGCTTCATTCTGTTGTAAGTGTAGTCCATCTTCAGTCTTTTCTTACTCTGACACCACTGGCCTTCTACCATGTAACTTCAGTCTTCAAGGCATCATGTTTTGTTGGGGTCTTTCTCAACCATTCTTAGGATTTCTTTCTTCCTGGTTTATTTTTTCCCTTTCCACCATGTCAGACAGCAGAAGTACATCATTCCATGCTTTGCTGTCCAGGTATTTTTGATCTCATACGTATGCCAAATCATTTTCAAAGCATAGAAGAAGTTTGCCTTTCATCAAGTGGCGTTTTTTTTTGCCATAGGCTCTACATCCAGCCTCTTCTTTTCACCTCATCTTCATGATCTTTCATTTGGATCTGCTAAACCAAGGGGCTTCTATGTTTTTGCCACGTGGTATTCTTCTGTGTTTGAGACCTTGTTTAAGTTCTCATATCCTAAACCTAGTCTCCTTTGCTTTCACTGACTCTTGGGTAATGGTCCCTGGGTATTTCAGTAAAGATGAAATGTTTCCTATAATCCCGAGGGGCTGTTACTTTCTCACTTGACATCTTGTTTTTTTATCTAGTTGGTAGGCAAACATTCTAGTTGAAAGTGAAGATGTTCCAATAAGAAAAGCTTGTCATCAAATGCTTAAACTTTATTCCTTCTTCACTCACAGACCACAAATATGTCTTGAAAATCTGGAAAAAAAATTGTATGTACAGAATAGCCAATATATCTAAATGGTCTGATGGCCACCAGCAGAAACACTGAACTGAAAGAGTCTTTTTGTGGTATTTCGTATGGCATTTAGGAGTGATAGCACTTTTAGTGCATACATGAATAAAAAAATAAAGCTTGATATGTAAAAGTGAATGGTCTTAAATGCAGAATTGGGACTTTGATTTTATTTTAATCATTCTTTGATACTGGTCACGTTTCATTTGTGTTCCTGGAAATTCTTCTTTGAGATACGTGGATTTTTTACAGAGGTGAAATAACTACTCTGACTGTGGTCCAAATAATTTTCTTTATTGTTCAGGTGTGTCTTTGCACGTGTGGAAATCCTTAATGTTTTACTGCTATTAAAAAATCAGTGTCAAATCCTTCCACTTTGTTATAGTTTTTTTATTTTTATCCTGATAAATATCTCTAGATGAGGCCTTTTCCCAGGCTCCTTTCTCTTCATGTGAATAGTAATTGCTTTTATTAAGTATCTAGCTCTCTTGTAATATTCAGAACCATGGAACAATCTTGATGTTATCATTTGGAGTTAGTTAAATATTTTGGGATTTGAGGAGGCGTGGAGTTAAGTTCAGACTTAAATTCTTCCCAACTCATGCTTATTACCTCCCATTTTTTCGCTGACATTGACAAACATCTGACATTTTACCTGGGAATTTTATTGTTTAGCAAACCTTGGAAAATTCTATGTCATATTTCTGTAATTTGAAACTGGGATCTTGTTTGAATTTAACTTATCTATGCTTGTTGTTAAGAAAAGACTTACTGAAGGAGACTTGAGCTTGAGTGTGTCTACCTAGAACAAAAGCATTAATTGAACATGAGTTTACTTCAACAGTAAGTAAATGATGATTTATCTAACGATGGACATTACATCATAACCTGTTATTATAGCAGAAAATCAAGTTGAGAGTTTTATTAACTTCAGAAAATTTCTAAAAAGAAGTCCTCATCCACCAGTAGTGAACATTTGCTTTAAAAATGTTCAGAAAATTAGTTTAGCTTTCAATACAACTGTATTTGGCAAAACAGAAGCTTGCCACTAAAAAGTTTTAAAATACTATACCTTAACTCACCTGATGTCTTGTCTTCATCTGACAGATTAAGATTGCAAGGCCTATACACAAAGATTTATCTGTGAATACTATCTAGTCTGATATGTATTGGTACCTAAATGTTGTTCTCATCTTTACACTTTTGTATAACATGCCCTACAAGAAAATTAAGAACACACAACCTATTTGTAAATTAGTTTAATATGCAAGAGACCAGACAGCATTTTTTGCATTAAAGCTGTCTCAGTTGGCTTGGTACAATTTGAATGGCAAGGTAGTATTTAAGGTACTGTCAACAAATAGTATTAGTACAGCTCTGATCATTCTGCTAGGTGTACAAAGAGGCTGAACTGCTCAGTGTTGCATGAGGCCGGTGTATGAGAAATCATTTTAGTATTGCTTTTATTAAGAAACCTATGCTCTTGAATTTAAGGGGGGGAACATCCTGTATATTGTGTTTAAAATAGAGTTGAACTTTTTTGTAGTTCTAAGTACATTTCTACTACTAAAACATTGACAGACAGAAAAAAGATTGTTTCAAAATTTAGAGCAAAGTTTTGGTGCTGGGAGACTTTATCTAGGTTCCTTAAATAAAAGCACTTTTCCTAGTTGAAAACTTTCCTTGACTTGAGTGGTGGTTGACCTTGGCTGGACATCAGATGCCCATTAGGCTGCTTTGTCACTCCCCTGCTTTGCAGGCCAGGGTGGGGAGAAAATAAGAGGAAAAAAAATCATGTGTCAAGATAAAGGCAGTTCAGTAAAGCAAAAGCTTCACATGAAAGCAGGGGAAAACAAAAGATTTATTTTCTACTTCCCATCAGCAGGGGATGTCCAGACACTTCTTGGGAAGCAAGTCTTCGGTATGTGTAGTGGTTGGCCCGGAAGACAAATGTCACAGTAACTAATGCCTGCCCCCTTTTCCCCCTCCTTTCTCTTAGTTTTTATTGCTGAGTAGACCTCATATGGTACAGAATATCCCTTGGATCAGTTTGAGTTGGCTGTCCTGGCTGTGTTCCCTCTCAAGATCTTGCCCACACCCATCTTCCTGCTGGGGGGGTTGAGAGAGGGCACCGATGCTGTGCCAGAGCTGCTCAGCAGCACCCAGAGCACTGGGGTGTTATCAGCACCTTTCCAGCTACCAATGCAAAGCACAGCACTGTGAGGGCTGCTGTGGGGAAATGAGCTCCATCTCAGCCAGATTCAATATACCTTTTCAGAGTAGGTCTCCAGATGAGTTAAGAACATATAATAGGAGGGGAAAAAATTTGAAAATACTGTCCTAAAATGTTCTGTACAAATCTGATAAATTTCAGTAGATGTGGCCAATTTTTAAGATAAGCTAGCAGCATGCTTGTTTAGTTGACTTTTTCTCAATCCTTGTCATTTTCTCTTCCAGCTCATCTATTCTTTTAATATCTCTGCTCGCCTTAGGTTTTGCTGCCTTTTAAATGTCAAACTAATCTCCTAATTCTATGAATCTTTCCTACAAATTTCTCAAATTTGAAATTTCTCAAATTTGAAAACATACTCTTTGCTGTCTCCCATTTACTTTCTAGATCAGACTAAAGTTACTGTTCTTTAAAGCAAAAAGCAGGAAATACCTATTTAGAGCAGCATATTGGTGAATAATCCCTCTTACTTACGGATTTAAAAGGAGATTTGTATAAACACTCTGTATCCAGATACTCTGATCCTTGATAGAGCCTATCTCTGAATTCCAACTTCTTGCTTGACATTCTCCCATGCAAAATCAGATGCTATTGTCCTGCAGCTTGGAATTTTACCTCACCTGACCTTCACATATTCCAGTTGTGGTTGGGGATAATTAGCTCAAGACAGCTTGTCTACCATGGCAGCAGAGTAGGAAAATACATAACACAATGCTTGGCAAAGAAACATCTTGTTCATTTATGTGCCAGCACTCAAGACAGTCCCTCAGCACCTTTCTCATAGAAATTCTTTTTCATTATTCTGAGCAAGGGATACCTTGAGCTAAATTAGCTGTGTATGTTCAACTGTGAAACTCCAGAGCATTTCAAGTACCGTAAGCTCACTGCAGTGTATTGGGTATGAGTAGAGATGTCACTGTTTTGTGAGAAAGAGCCAGAAATAATCTTGCTAAAAACTTGTGATCATCATTCCAATGATCTTTGTTTTCCTTGCAGTACTTCAACTGAGACCCAAATGCCTTTCACAGTCCTACAGAGTATATTTGCTCAAGCATATCCCATGCTGCAAAAGGGAAGTAACAGACATCTGATCTACTCAGCAGCAATTGCATCGCTTTTTCCCTTTTACTTCAGAATTTATTGAATCTAAACCATACTAGTGTTCTGTTGTATAATCTTTTTTGAATATGTTTTTTTTTTGGCTTCTTGTAATTCCTTGTGAATAAATTTGTATAGTTAAATCCCTAAAGTTTTTTCTTCTCTTAACACTGCAGCTGCTTTTGTCATGATCTTTCAATTGGATGTATCTGAAATTTTTTATTCCTGAATGTTCTGCAAAATTATCTTTTTCCTATCAGTCTTCAGTACTCTTCTTCTGTAACCTGAGAGACTTCTGATGCCAGTTTCTTGACTTAACACCAAGTGGTGGTTTTTTCCCTTTTCCCAGTCACTACCTGTATTGCAAAGCATTCTGCTAAACTGGTTTGTGAGCCTTTTTGCTTTGCTTCTTCCTTTCAGAAACAAGTGTACAGGAACAATAAAAATACAAGATACAGTTGGAAGAAATTGCCTGAAAACTGTCATGTAACATTGAATCTGCTTTTATAATGTGGTCTTTCATAAATAAATTTTAAGCAGGGTGTAGTGAGGCTTGTTCAGTCGATCCATGAGAGCAAGACCATTTCTTTTTCCCAGTTGTAAGTTCGTCCCAGAAATGAAGCTTTGGGGAAAAGAAACTAGTTGCACATCAAATTTGATGAACAGTTTTGTTTTGACTTAGCAACATTTGAAGATCAAAGGATTTTAAATACATGAAAATTAAATACCAACTTTTAGATTGGGATAATATTCTAAGTGCATTGCAAGATAAACTGTGCAGGTGATGAAATATACTTTATTAGACAGGCTGATATGATTGGGCAAACAGTGATATGGGGTGTACCATTGAGTTTCTGAAGATTAGTGCAACAACTAGAAAGACTGGTTTAGTTCATGAGGAGAGGGCAGCATGCAGTGGTGAAATGTAAAACTAAAGGAATTTCTTCATACAAGAAGGAGTAGGAAGGGTTATCATTTATATTGTAAAAACTTTGGCAAATGCCATTTTAATTAGTGATTTGAAATCTGCTAGTGAAGAGCAGAGAGGAAGAAATGTAGAGGTTCTGTTTCAGTAGCATGAACTAATGGGTATTGACCTCAGACAAGTCAATTAAAATTGATTTCTCACAAAGGTCAGCACTTGTTTATTATTTAATTTGAATGTTCAGGTTAGCAGAGAAGGCAGTCAAATCCTCTGAAAAATCAGGACTCTGATATTTAAGTGCTTTTAATGTGGTATCCAAAATTAGAGGGCAGACAACCTTGGGGGTCTCTTGTGTGTGTGAAACCGGGTATTCATGAAGATATTCTGTATTATTGTCATTGAGTGTTACCTTAGTTCCTCGGGAAAAAGTTACATTTGAGCTGATGTTCTTAGAACCATCACTTTGAACACTGAACTTCTTGTATTTTTCTTCTTTAAACCAGTTTCAAGTCTTCTGGCTTTTATCTTTCAGCATGTTTTTAGGTTGGAAAGATAAATTGGAAAAAGTATGTCTACTGACCCATACTACCAAAACTTACTTCTTACACTATGATTGCAACCATAACATAAGCTTCTATAAGCTACTCAAGATGCTGGTATTTGTCCTCTTTCTGTCTTTCCTGGATAGGAGAGAAGTATAAATTTTCTGCACTCAGCATGACAGCTCTTCAGAAGACTTGAAAAATGAGTCTTGAATCCCATAGGTTAGTTCCAAATCCTGATTTGACAACCACCTTATTTAAACTCCTGTGTCTTTCCTTGTGGTTCATACCTACATGTGGTCCTTCAAATGTGCTTTCTCCTTTTGCACACTGACTGGGCTTGTAAGTGAAAAATCTAAAGGAACCGGTCATCTCAACACTTGATTGATGTCTGCGTTACTGTGGTCTTTGACAAGAAGAGTAATCAAGAGAAAATCCTCTGTAACTGTTCTAAGCAATACTACCTCGTGATGAACGGGCAGGCAGACTTCTTGAAGCTATGCTCCTTGTTCTTTTAAGCATTGACATAGACACTTTATTAGAAACTTGGAAACTTGCCCAAAGGTGTAGCTTTTCAAGGAGGCCACAAAAGACATCTCCCTGGAGCTGACATTCCCTCTTTTTTCCATTCCTTTGAAATTTAAAATCTTCTGGTTCAAGTGTTAGAATTTTTAGAGCTTCTCAGTGAACTGGAAATTGGCCTGACTAGGCTTTTCATGTGGTATCTGCATGTGTGTGTGTTTGCACAAATATGGATGTGTTGGGAGTTTTTTCCCTAAGGAGAGGAGGGCTGGAGGGATTTTGAATCAGATGCATCAAATTGGGGAAGTTTAATCCAGTTACTTGTTTGCCTAAGTTATAAGCAACAGATTTTTATAATACAAAGTTTATGTCATCGTGACTATTCAGACCCTCTTGTTTCTCTGTGCTTGTGATTATGCAAATATTTTTCTGTCAAAAATTATTGAAATCCTAATTTTTCACGAAATGTAACAGATCAACTTTACCACTACCTAGATTAGATGAAGAGAAATACCAATGGAAGGAGACAGCCTACATTAGAACATATGACAGAAAACTTAATAATGGTATGGCACGTTCATTCTCTCTGAGGATGGGGAATTAAAAATGTAAAAACACAACAGTTCTCATGGTTTATGGCAATAGCACAATGAAAGCATGTTATTTAGATTAGTCATGTACAAAAACTCAGCAGGATTCTAGAGGAGTCTGTCTCTAAGTAAACTTTATGAAAAGTCAATCATGCTTTTTTTGATGGCTTCCTTATCCATCTTCTTTCTATATATAGACTCAGCATTCCAAGCATGCCAATTGTGTTTCTCTAGAGAAACAGTGTTTATTAGAATTAGACAAAGAACGTAGCCCCCAAAATGGTCAAAAGGGCAACTATATCTTGTTCTAACTGTGGTCAAAATCAAATCCTGAACATCTCAAAGTCCTCTGAAGTAATGATGTACTCTTCTACTTCATGTCACCTTGAGCCCAGGTAGAGTATGTTCTTTAAACTGTTAAGCCACTTCCTTCCTAAAGTGCGACTAACTGGCAGTGGACTTTCCCCTAACCCTGAAATTCCTTAAACCCAGATTTCTTAGTTGGTATGTTTAATGGATAAGTGAACAGCTGTGAAGTCATAAGTGTATGAAGGGAATTAGGTGACAGTGTGGGATTTGACAAGGATGCTCAGCCTTGCCTGCCTGCCTGCACCTTTTTGTAGCACTACAGTTTAGATGTCTGTAAAAAGTTAGGTGATCAATAGCAAGAGCAACAAGATGCCATTGGATGTTACCTACTGTCTTGTGTGGTTTTATGGAAACCTGTGGTACTTTGAAGTTTGCAGCTGGGGCAGTCAAGTTCTTGAGGCTGCTTGGTTTTGCTAAGTCCTGGCTGTTTGGCCTTCTGTAAAACAAAATTATCAAAGGCCATTTTACTTAGACTGCTTGAATTTCTGGTGGAAGGATCCTCTTGCCCCTTTGATAGGTGCCTCATCTTCAGTGGCCAGAATGCCTTTTATCCGTTCTGGGCTTTCTGAAGCAGTGATCAAACAGGGTATTTGGGCCTTTCACACTTTTAACTGGTCATGGAGTTAAATCTCAAATGAGAGTGAGGGGAAATTGTGTGGCTTTTTGTTCTATTTTTCTTTTTTCCTCATTTTTGAGCTTGCTACGTAGAATTTCTGTAAGCTGTTGGCAGTTCCTACACAGTGCTGTGTTCTTTTGCCTTGATGTATTGAAGGACTTGTGGTGACTTCTTGTCCTTCACTCTGTTGGTCTGGTTGTTTGCCAAATTTCTTCAATTTATA
>WEIT01008248.1:0-15659 GCA_013389985.1 Dryoscopus gambensis | reverse complement strand
GCTGTGTCCAGTTCTGGGCTCCTGGAGCAGGTCCAGGGGAGGGCAACAAGGATCACTGGGGGACTGGAGCATCTCTCTTACGAGGACAGGCTGAGGAAGCTGGGCCTGTTCAGCCTTGAGATGAGATGACTGAGTTGGGACCTCGTTAATGTGTATAAATACCTAAAGGGTGGGCGCAAAGGAGATGGACCCAGTTTCTTGATGGAGCCAAGCAATACAATGAGAAAGGCAATGGGCAGAAACTGATGCACAGGAAATTCCACCTGAATATAAGGAAGAACTTTTTCACTGTGCGGGTGACTGCACTGGAACAGACTGCCCAGAGGGGCTGTGGAGCCTCCCTCACTGGAGATATTCAAGAACCATCTGGATGCAATTCTGTGCCATGGGCTCTAGGATGGCCCTACCTGAGCAGGGAGTTTGGACCGGATAACCCACTGTGGTCCCTTCCAACCTGACCCACTCTGTGATTCTGTGAACTGCTACAAGCACTGTGGCATGTGTATCCATCAAGGCTGAGCTCTGTGCCTATGACAGCAGGACCGCACTGGGTGTCTGACTGCCACGACATGTCTCCAATCGCAGGATGCTATCCAGGGTGTCCGTGTGTCCTTTGTGATATATGTCTCTGCAATACACATTGTTACTCAGTAATTACTCAAAAATATAAAGCAGATCCTTAATTGTGCAATGGCTAAAACTAGGCAGCAGCTCCCAAGCTTTGGGGTGTCTTGAAGTTTGGAGACACTTGTCCAGCAGAGCTCTTGCTTTCCCCGCCAGTGAATATGAAAGGGTGGTTAAGTATTGGAATGGACTGCCCAGGGAGGTGGTGGAGTCAACATCCCTGGAGGTGTTCAAGAAACTACTGGATGTGGCACTTGGTGCCATGGTCTAGTTGACAAGGTGGTGATCAGTCAAAGGTTGAACTTGATGATCTCAAAGGTCTTTCCCAGACTGAATGATTCTGTGATTCTGTACAACCTCATGCGTTGTTCTTCATCTTGTGACTGGAGCACGACCAGTGTACAGGAGACGGAAAGCTGTTCCCTTCCTTGCAGTGGAGGAAGAGACCATAGCCATGATGCAATGAAACCTGTTGCTCTCAGAGTGACCTTGACCAGAAGGGTTGCACACAAAGGAGTTAGTAGAATACACCTGACTTAAACTGCTGTACATCCAGCATGGATTTGGGCCAGTGTTGTTCTAATACATTCTTTTAGACATTATCCCCAAAAGCTTCTCCAGGATGGCAGTGTCACTGCAGTGCCTTGTCAGGGTGATGCAGCAAGTGTGCTGCTGTGTAAAACACCAGAGTATATTCATGTTTTCTATGTCTTGCTTGTAGCTGCAGCACCAAGGAATGGACATCACTCCACTTGAAGATGCTCTACAGCTGGCATCTCTTAATCTAGTGAAATGTAACTTCAGCTTCTTTTCATCCTTCACCATCTTCTCATCTTCATAAACACCTGTCTTCATCTTTGAAATTATACATAACTTGTGAAATGTTGACGGCAATAAACAAAGAAGTTTTCATTTTGCAGAAGGGAGAAGAAAAAAACCTGTCCTGAGAAGTATCCCTTCACAGTTGTCACTTTAAACAGGATGATCCTGGCCAAGGGCCTGAAGAAGATACATGCCCTCGGAGGAACATGTAAGGCAAGAAACAAAACTGCTTAAGCATGTGAAACATGGACTTGTGGTACCTTGCTATAAGGTGCTTTGCCTTCCAAGGACATTTTGTCCTCAGCACTGGCTGGGATGGTTGCTACAAAGTTTCACTTTGTCTAATTCCCGTCTATATGTACTGGTGCCTGCAGTGCCCTCAGGCATGACAGATCTCCACAAAAGCCCCTTTTGAGGCTGACTTCAGGTTCCCCAGTTGTTGACCTTGGCAAAAATACCGGGTAGAAGACAGTAGTCCTGCCCTGCCACCTTCCTGCCTGTGGCTTCTGAACCTCCAGGCTGCAGTGACAACTATCTTGGCCATGGTGCACTTTTGCTTTGATTTGCAGGAAAAGATTCAGGAGCTGTCAGGATGAGTGGGGCAGGGGGCAAAGGGTTAATAGGGACAAAGAGAGGGCAACCTACTGTACACTAACCTTGACTATGTACTGATGTGGGAAGCACCAGGGGTGTGGGGAGCACTGAACTTCAGATCCAATGAATCTGGCTCTGCTCCAGGATCTGAACTTAGAGGAGGAATCTGGTTTTGGTGGCCTTGGGCAGTCTGCCACAAGCCTCACCCAGAGCAGCCAGAAATGGGAGTAGGAATCTCTTGGATCTCACACTGGATCTGGGACAGAAGACATTTACTCCAACTCTTCCTTGTCCGTGCTGGGGCTGACAACTATTTGCGCTGTCAGTATCTGCCCTGGACCAGCCAGCAGGAAAATCTTCACCTTTATTCCTTATACCTGTGTTAATGTTTGTATCACAGTGATGCAGCTCATTTTACTGGATGTCACTTGCATGAAGTTTTAAAATTTTGTGTTGTCTGTGCCAAAATCCTAATTTCTGTGTGGAAGCAGGTGTGAAAACATCTATTTCTCTGGCTGCAAGCCATCAAAAGACTTTTTCATATTTACATTGCAACTGCTCCAACTGGAGGTCAGCCCTGCCTGCTTGTACCTTGCAAGCTTTGCTCTGACCCATTCCAGTTTGGATTGTTTTGTGTGACAGTGTGTTAAGAAATGAATTTGTTTTTCTTAAAGAAAAAAAACCCCAAATTATATAGATTTCATTTTAAATAATTTAGGAAGATATAACCAGTGTATTTTGGTGCCAGGGCTCAGAAGTGGTGTTGGGGCAAAAGAAGTGGTGAAGAATGAATGGAAAGAGCCTGTTGGAATCTTAATGCTTTTTAAGATCCCAGAGAGGAAAGCTGATATATTTAGCAATAAATGCTATGAAAGTTCAGAAGGCAAGAATTAGTTTCTTAGAAAGACATGAAACTGAAACAGCCCACAGTCATAAGAGAAATGCAGTGATTTTTTTCCCTTGAGCTGTAGAGGATCATTTAATTTAAAAAAAAAATTAAATAATGCAATGGAAGAGCTGCAATCTTACCAAAATCTTTCTCATGCTGGGAAGACGTGGCCTAAGTGTCAGTAAACAATATGGATTTTGAATGCTTTTTTTTTTTACTTATAAAATCTATTTTCTTAAATGCGAAGATCTATCTAGTTTTGGGTCTGATAATATTAATCTAATGTATTCTTTTAGATATAAGAAAGAAGTTTTTTATAATGAGGGTGGTAAAATACTGGAAAATATTGTGCAGGCAGGTGGTGGCAGCCCCATCCGTGTAAACCTTCAAGATCAGGTTGGATGGGTCTAGTCGAAGATGTCTCTTCTCATTGCAGGGGGGGTTGGGCTAAGTGATTTTTAAAGGTCCTTTCCAATCGAAACTGTTCTGATTCTATGATACTTTATACCATTTTGAAGTCCTAGCCACTCATTACCTGCAGCATGTACTTACTATTCCAACTCAAATATATTAGGAACCCCAGGAAATATATTTGAAACTTCTTTGTAAGTTGCTATTGACCCCTTCAAAGTCAACATTGCTTTATTTGCCTTGAGCAGTTAAAAGAGAGTATTAAGAAATAGTAAACAAGGTTTAAGAAAGAATTGGAGCATGGGATTGTAGCACAGGGGAAGCAAATAAAGCCTGGCTGGCACAACACTGTCTTCTGTGCAAAACTAGAACCTAACACTACATCCTGTAACATGAAACATGGCTGAAAAAAAAAGGCAGAGATCTGCTACACTGAAGAAAGGACAGAAGATTGATTAAATCAATTTGAAAGCTTAAGATTATTAGGGTTTTAGACTGCAGCTCAAGCAGAATAGGAGGTTAAAAGATGAGGGAGGATTGCTTGAACACAAAACGCCTGATTTTTTGTTTGTTTTTAAAGAGAAGCAAGTTGAGCAGCATTCCAGTATGCTACTACTTCAACAGAATTCCTTGTAAAAAAAAGCTGGTTTTTTTTTTTTCTAGGTGACATGCCTGTATCTGGAAATGTCTTCTCAATTGCCCTTGAATCATTTCCCATGATGTGCATGTTAGCGGAAAATGGCATCTTTCACCCCTTCTTACAGTTTTTAATGCCAAACTGCAGCATAGTTTAACACAGTTTCTCAAAAATGTCACCAGTTGCCAAGGAAGAGATAACTGAAAGAATGCAAATAACCTTGATTCACAGACCTCTGCTTCTTTTCAGCTTGTCTTGACAGGTACCCAGAGTGTCCAGATAGTTCTTTTAACCCTTATCATTGCGGAATACAGACCTACACTTCTTGCAGTGAATTTCTTGAATCTGTAGGATGCAGAATAAAATATTAACACAGAATTTGTGCGACGAAGGTTGGCTGTATATCAACAGCAGAAAAAACAGTACTGGCAGAAGTGATGTGTTACTAAACCTATTTACAGAGAAGGAGATGCTTTGAGTTAAACCCTCCCCCCACATACAACTCCCCCATCCCATGACAGAAAAAAAGGTCTCAGACTCACATTCCACTGAAATCAGATTATCCCATATATAATGCACGACAGTAACTGACATAGGATCACTTGTTTAGCCACATTAATTTTATTCTGGGTTGGTCACTCATGGTCCAGGGTTTGGTGAAAACCTGCTTCTATGAGAAGAACAGCTGCTCAAGAGTATGTGTCACATGCTGTTATACAGAGCCTCAGGCATTTGCATAAGGCAACAGGAGTTTTTGCTGGACAATATTGCCCCAATTAAGATGATTTTTTTCACCCTAGTTTCTAGTGCATTCTTATGAGTTCTGAAAATAACTGAAGTATTTACATCCCCGCATCACACCCTGTTCATGCAGTCCTGTCAGATAAGAAGTTCTTATTAAGTCCACTTGAGATGGCCCTGGAGCACTCAGAGGAACAGGATGATTTCTGCAAGGCCCTATAGGATATGCCTAATAGAATTTGGAATAATTCTTTTTTGTCAGTATGTTAACCATAATATCACTTCTCTACCTAGAATATGGGCATTTATTTCTATGGACCTTAAAACACTCATAATTGCATTTCCTAGGGAAAAAGAAATACTCCGCTGTACAAGCTGAAGATTTGTTACACTCCAAGTCTAAGACGAAAAATGGTGTGCACTATATATGTGGAGTTCCCTTAATGCAATGTGTGTAGGGGAACTTGCTCTCCATTGGATCTCAACTGTTCAAATTTCCGTTCTTTCTTTTATATGGGAACTGGTTTAACAAGATTATCTTCCTGTAATGACCGCTGTGGTTTGTCCTCACAGCCTGGGACCTCTGGTACCATCCCATTTTTGATTCTTGTACCTCCAGTTTTGTTCTAGGGTAACAGATAACACAGTCATTAACATTTAGTTAATGTTGTCACAATTAACTAAAGGTAACCTAGACCCAACCTGACCACTGGGTGGTTGCTATCACTGCTAAAAGCTATCAGAATCAGCCTGGGCCAGCATAACCCAGACAAGTGCTGAGACCCTGCCCTGTCAAGCTGATGCGAATCCTTCAGGCTTTCATTTGTAATAGCAAAAATGATGTTTACTTGACTGCAGACTAAGTCCTGATATTTAGAGTGGGCACTTTTGTAGGCAAGACAGTTTGCATTTGTCCTTTGCAACCATACCAGAGCATTACTTGTTATCTCTTCATCTGGCATTAAAAACTGTCACAAGCAGGATGCTTGTGCAAGTTAATCACACATCACTATGAAGGCAGCATCTTCCATGGTCCTAAAATGGTATAAAGATGGAATTTCTGAGACCAAATTTATGCCATCTTTTTTTTTGTTTGTTTTTCCAATTACAGTAACTGCATCATTGCATGGTGTTTAGATTTTTCCACACTACTGTTCAGGATGATAGTAGTTTTTCTGGTGTTCTACTTGTATTTTCCTTTGAAACAAAACATCTGGACCAATCAGGAAGTGTGAAACAAAAGGACTGTTTTATTCCTTCATTTTCATAACTTTTTTTCCTGTGTGACTGTGTGCTCTTCAGCATGTAAGAGTTACTTTCACGAAGTATTTTGTGAGGTCTGGATGGTGTAATACTACTGCATAATGTTGTATGTATTCTGTTGCTGATTTTTTTCCTAAGGGATTTAGTATTTCTGAAAGATCAGGCTTTTTGGCATAGTGTCAGAGGAAGCTTAAGATGAGCTTAAAAGTACTATACTAACGATACAGAATTATTACATATTAGTGGAAAAAATCTAGAGAAAAAATATTTTAATTATAGATAGGTGTCTTCATCTTGAGACATAAGAAAGAAATTTTTTACAGCAGAACAATCAGTTATGGAAAACCTTGTCAAGGATGCAGAAGACCCCCCACAATCACTGGAGGCTTCCAAGGTGCAACAGGACACAGTGCTAGATGTCATCAAGGCTCCCTTTCCCACCAAAAGTTGGACTGGGTGAACTTTGGTGGCCCCTTCCAGCCTGGGTTCTTCTGTGATTCTGTGTTTATTGCATGACTGGACTGCAGGAAAAAAATAATTTTTTATAGTATTTTCCTTGCCAGTAAATACTGGCAGTGTTTTAACCTAGTTTTTATTGTGATTGAAGTCTCATTTTGATTTTGCTCTTTAACTTCAATACATTATAAGAATGGACAAAATACATGTGCCGAAGTTTCAATACCTGGGCCTTTCCTGTAATAGATGAACTAGCTCTTGAGGGACATCTGAGTCTTGGGCTAAGAAATCTCTAAAGAACTGCATTTTACTGAACTTTCTAAGATAAAATAAATGGGGAAAAAAAAAAAAGAGCTTTATTTCCAGAAAGTAGAAAGAAGTGCAGTGGGGGATAAACCATACTTTTTCACAGCCAGTCAGTGACCTGCATGCTTTAAAATGTACAAGTCACATTTTAGGACATAGGTGATTCAGATACGGGGCAAGGTCTGGAAAATTTTTACCACCACTGTTCTCAGGCTGTTTATTGTCTTTTTAATGGACATCAAGAGTAGCAAAAGCACCATGGACTTCAGTCAGCTCTGCCAAATTTTCACTTTTGACTTTCTCTTGTGTGGAGACACCATGCTCCAATAACAAGAAAGCCTAAAGCAAACAGCTACAAACCCAGAGGGAGATCCCTTACTGCAATATGAGCTATATTCCATAACTGTAAGAACACTATGACCTCCAGATACACATAAAATTCGTGTCATATTCTGCAGAAATTTCTGGGGATTTTGGATAATATTATCTGCAGTATGTAATTCAGAATTGGTTGCCTGCTTGTGCTATAATGAAAAATATAATGAAACAGTTTTGTAAGCCTGTAGGAGTTAAAAGAGCTGTGGAAATCTTTCTGAGACCTTTAAATAAGTAGTATTCAGACGCTAAATTAAAGAGATCCCTGCTATTTTTGAAGGCAATCAGAGTATATCACAGCTATATTTTCTTCCTCTAGTAGTATGACAGCAACTGTGTAAAACAGATAGGCCTTTTTTCAGACAAGGCTCTTCTTTTGACAAACTGGAATGGACACATAAGCAAAGTTTTTCACAACTTCCTATATGAGTGATGTTATAAATAAGAGACCAGATTATCAATTTAACAATTTTCCATTCATTTTATCCTTCATTGTAGTTTATTATTCATTACCTGAATGTATTTTGTCCTTTATTAACAGTTACTGCTAATTAATCTGTTGTAAAAACCCCCCTCCAATTTGCGGTAAGCTACTCCTTATCAGAATATGCTAATGTGAGGAATGTATGGCATCCCCACCCTTCCCCCGTTGCCTAGCTACCCCCCCAGGCCTGTCTGAAGATACCAGAGAGAAGAAAAAAACAGAAAACATGATATGCAAACGAAAGCCCAAAGGACACTTGGGAAAAGCAACAAACCCCTAGGAAAAAAAAAACAAGTTAAAGATAAGCCAACGAACTTTTTAAGAAAAATCAACCCAATTACATGATCAGTTGGAAGGAGAATTACCACCTGACCAGCTTTTGGGTTTCCTTTTTGGTCACCACAACCACTAAGAGGGTTAACTGAGAGCACCCCCCCTCCAATGAAGATTTGAAATTGCCTTCGTGGCCACTCCCTTGTGAGGAGGGAAGGCCCGGCTTTATCACTTCGAGTGGCAAGGCCGAGTTCCTCCTCCCTCCTCGTCCCCCACGTCAAAGCTGGGAGCAGCGGCGGTGTGCGCAGCCTGCCAGGCACCCAACCCAAGCGGATCCCATTTAATAAAGGCTTTTAAAGGACTCGCAGTCCTGCCCATATTTATTTCAAGTGAGAGCATTGGGTGTAGTGCTTGGTAAAAAGTATGTAATTCAGGAAGAGTAAATCCTGCCAGCATCTCCTGAACAAGACAAAAGTCTAGATACAGACCAAACAAGCAGTCCTACAGCTGGAGGAAACATCCTGCACGAATGCTCAGTTGTGCAGGAATGGCCATGTCAGCCACGCTGTACCCTTGGGATGGAGGTGATCACATTGGCTCCATTGGAAAGTCCTGGAGGATGGGTGGCAGAATGTGTCCTTTTTAGCAGTCTTTGTCATGGATTGGTTTTGAGAGTTTGAATCACAAAAGGGGACAAGAGAAATTTAGAAAAACTGTTTGCTCTTCTGAACCTATGATGGCGGTTCCCACTGTAGTCACTAAAAACAAATACCTCCTGCTTAAAACTTGGCACAGACTCATTACAAAAACAAACACAGAAAATCCTGCCAATCTCTCCTGGTGTGCTGCCAGAAGTATGCTAGTGCTGAGATCTGAATTGGAACATATTTGAATTAGTTGTCCTAGTAAGTTTGCACAGATTTTTGACTAGTTTCCTGATATATAAACATCTCCTGACCTTTGGGCATCTCTTCCTAGGAGCGATCATCTTCCTTTGCGTCACCAAGATTGTCACCTCTGTTTCTCATGAAGTAAGGCTCTATGCCACTCTCTTGCTAATATCCTACCCAGTCCTTGGTGCTGTAGATGGACATGTTCTTTGCTGATTAAAACTTGGTCTTCATGCTCCAAAGCACCTGATAACCCTCTGCTACTGTTATTTTCACAATTGGCTTCATACAGTCTTAGTGATCTCAGGGAGCTGGCATTTACATATCACACCATTGTGAGAGACTGAACTGTTAAAGGATAATGACTCAAAACATTCCCCCATTTGTGGAGAAGCCAGGGTGCTTTGCTGAAATGGAGGAGGTGAGCTTTTGGGTGTGTAATGGCTAATCTCTGGTCTGTTAAAAGTGGGTGAATGATGGGCTGTGAATGAGTTAGGAGACAATCCTTGGACACTGGATTGTGTCTCTTGTCATGCTTAGTTGTCCTCCCTTGCACAAACCACTGGGTTGTGGGGCTCCCCCTCCTCCTTGGATTTTCCTGGGGACTCTTCCCCACTATTTCTTTGGGACTTCTGCCCCTACCCGATGGATCTGGTCTGCAACCACCACTTCGTCCAAGACTGCACAGAAACCAAGTCTTATTCTCAGGCCTACAGGTGGTGAGAGCCTCACCCTCTTTCTTTCTTTCTTTCTTTCTTTCTTTCTTTCTTTCTTTCTTTCTTTCTTTCTTTCTCTTTCTTTCTTTCTTTCTTTCTTTCTTTCTTTCTCTTTCTTTCTTTCTTTCTTTCTTTCTTTCTCTTTCTTTCTTTCTTTCTTTCTTTCTCTCTTTCTTTCTTTCTCTTTCTTTCTTTCTTTCTCTTTCTTTCTTTCTTTCTCTCTTTCTTTCTCTCTTTCTCTCTTTCTCTCTTTCTCTCTTTCTCTCTTTCTCTCTCTCTTTCTCTCTTTCTCTTTCTCTTTCTTTCTTTCTTTCTCTCTTTCTCTCTCTTTCTTTCTTTCTTTCTTTCTTTCTTTCTTTCTTTCTTTTCCCTTGTGCATGTCCTTGGGTGATGTTGTTGCACTTTCATGTTGCAATGCTTCCATGTTGGTACATTACTATAGATAAAAACAACCAAAATGGCTACATACCTGTTTTTCTTTGCAACCAAATTGTACTGTAATAAACCCTGCATATGTATATTTACAAACACCAACCGTTTAGTGTTTTTTCACTCTAATCCGCCGATCTGTTACGAAGAACTTGGGTTACCCTTGCCTTCTGCAGTGGGTTGTAACAACCACACATAGAACCCTGTTAGAACATACTGGGATGGAAGCCACAAGGACATGAGTCTGCAGTTATTGACCCAAAATTACCTGAACAAGAACTGGGGAAAATTTATGTATTTAATTAAAAACAAAAGGGTACAAACGTGTGTATCTTTGTTTTATTATTATTTCAGGTTTCTTCCAGGATGACTCATCTCTGACCACAAGCCTCGTGTTTTTGTTTGTTCTGCTGCTGCCAGCTGTTGGTTACCCATTCTCCAGATTCCTTCAGGCACCACCACTGAGGAGACTTACCTGTCCCAGCCCACACCAGTGAGCCTCAAGAAGTGCCTTTCCTTAAACCTTCCTCATCCTCTGTTCTCCACTTTTCTCTTTCTTCTTTTGCCCCCACTCCTCCTTGCTCAGCTCTTTTGCCTTCAAAACAAATAGGCTGAGGTGACAGGTGCAGAAGGAACATGTTTCTTTGCCCTGGTCACACTTACTGCTCTCCCTGCCCATTCTTTGTCCCTTGCTTGGCTCTGTAAGATTATTAGAACTGCTCCCACAGGAGTGACTACCCTTTATGTAAGCAGTCTTGCACTGGCTGGGTTGCTCCAAATCATTTAGCAGCCAGAAATAAAAATAGCAAAGGAAGGTAACTATTTTTGTGATACTAAGTGAGTTTTATGCTTGTGCAGTTTTAATGCTGCTATCAATAGCTGGGTTAAAGCCTAGCTAAGAGACATTGCCAGAGCAGTCTTGCCATGCACAACAGATTATATTGCTTTCCTAACAGGATACACAGTGCTTGCTGTCACAGGATGCAAGTCCTCACTTTGGACATACTGTGCCACAACTGCTTTAAGTGTGTAAAGAATAACGCTGGAGAATGGCTGTGTTGGTAGCAGACACGAGAGGAACAAAAAGCTTTGTCTTGGAATGAGCACCAGAGATTGTGTGTGCATCACTGATACCCGTACAATCATACAGACTTCTTCATGGGGGACAAACAGTCCTTTAGGTGGTTTATGAGTATTCTGGCCTACATGATGCTGGGACAGGCATGGTTAACCAGTCAGGCTTTAAGGAAAAGGAGTAACAGAAAAGGATAATGTGCAAGAAGCATTAGACAGGAGAGATGTAAAGGGACTTTTCAGCATTAGGGCAACTAGCAGCAAAATAACAAATTAGGCATGTATTTGCCGTCAGTTGCACTGTCCTTTAATTATTATGTGCTTAATTAAAAGTTCTTTTAAAGCTATTATTTGGAAGCACCTGATTTCTCTGTAACCTGTTTCTTGACCTCAGAAATAAACCACGGCAAATACCGTCACCAGTATTACTATGTCAGTTTGGAGATAGGCTTTTAAAGTCAATAAAACATCCTGAAATAATCATGCCACAAACTTTTGCCCTCATAGCTGTAATAGCTGGAGATATTGTTTATGGTTGGTGTATTTTTGTTGCCTAGCTGGCTTGTGTGGGGCACAAGAAATATATATACCAGGAAATACATGCTTTTCCATGTATGGTATCAGGAAGCCGCAGGGACAAGTTCCTTCCCAAGGGTTGGGGAGATCCCCAGGGGACAGGTCAAGCAGAGGCTTCCTCAGCCAGGGTCCATTCTGCTGCCTTCAGTGAGGGAGCTGGCAGGATGGGGGGAAGCCAGGCACAGCCCCTAGCTCAGGGCATCGGGTAGCCCCTGGGGATGGGCTGAGGCAAGGCTGGGACGTCTGCTTGCTGGTGTGGGTCAGAAATAGGCTTGGTGATGGGAACTAGGATCAGATTCAGCCCTGTGATTGCCAGGCCCATGTGTTACCAAATCTCCGAAAACCTGAATAAGACTCCTTAACACCAATTGTTCTATGTTAAAGTGGGCATCATTTATTTAGGTGTCTGGAAGGCATGGAGGATCACTCCTCCTAACATCCCCCTGATTGTTACAAGTGTGTTGCTAATATACAGTTACTACATGCATATTATAATTTGGCCATTACCATAAAAACCCTCCCCATGTTCCCCAAGTTCCCAAACTCTCAGTCTTTGTTTTGGCTATAGCTGTATTCCTTAGCCAGATGTCCCCTCTTTATCTTCTAATGTCCTTGCATGGAGAATAATTTCTGCATGCCTCACTTCTCTGTGTCTGCAGACATAGTGTCTTCTCTGCTAAGAGTTCACAGTCACAGTGTCTTTCTACTAAAAGCTCACAGTTACAGTAGAAATTGAATTAACCTTTTTGGTATCACATGGGCCAAAGGGTGCCCCAGGTGAGTTGGTCAGGGCTCTTGAGGCTGGTGGGTGTCCCCAGGCCCTGCTGTATGGTGTAGTTTGTCCTCAGGCGAGAGGGAGTGATGTTTGTTTCCCAGTTCCAGTTGTGCTGGTGTCAAGCGCCTGTTGCCACTGCAATAGATGCAGTGCCTTCAGCTGAGAGCTGAGTCTGCCTCGCACCAGGTGCAGGTCTGTGATAAGATGCAGCAATATCTGATGCAGGCACTGTACTCTCAGGAGCCAGGAGATGCTGACTGCACAGGACAGCAAGAGCTGCTAGTGGAGTAGGTCTGGCAAGCTCAACATGACCCAAGGCCTGTGACATGCACTGCAATTCTCTTTCCTGGATGTCTCATGAAGGGTGTTCTTCCCCTCAAAGTGAGGTTTTCCCATCATTGAAAAAGAAGCAGAGATAAAAGGTAAGATTGCTAGCACTATGCCAAGACCCATCCCTTCCATGCAATGGATGTACCTGCACCATGAGCTCTGATATACAGGTACACATGTGGAGTGACAAGGAATGTGGGGGAACTATTACTCCTTCTCCCATGCAAAAGAAATGTTTTCCCTTAGAAATTTACCCACATGGACACCTCTGCTTTATAGTCCCAACAGAAGGGGTTTAGGAACTATGTATAAAGGGCTTTATACATCATTTTCTGCTGCCTTACTGGCCTTTATGAGCACCTCCTCCCAGTGCTCTTTGTTCTTTATGAGCACCCCATATCAATCAGTATGCCTAACTCCTTACTGCTTACATACAGTACTGCCTTCCCGAGTGGGTCCACCCCTTCCAGTTTCTGCTGCTTCTCTGCTCATATAGATCAGGAAATGCAGTAATTGGTAGACTCAGTAATTCACTGGCAATACATGTGACATGCTGCATGAGAAGGAAACGCCCTGCTGCACACCAGGGAGAGCCTTGCAAGCTGCCAGGTTTCATTTTCAAAGCTTAGTTATTAAAAAAAAAAAGAGTTTCATTTTCTGTCTCATGACTGTTTTGATAGACGCGCCCTTAGCATGCCAACAGATGTGGCAAAGACTGTTGTGTCAGTGTTCAGGTCAGAGTCCCTTCTGAGTCAAAAAGCAATGAGTTCCATTTTTCTGCATTGGTATTAAAGTGGTTGGTCCCAGGTTTCTCAGGCTGCACATCCCTAAATGACAGTGATGGGGAGTTTAGAGGTGTGAGAGACTGGAAAGATCGATGTCTTGAGACATTTTGGGGTGCATGTGTATGGGGGAAGGGGCAGGTCGAGCCTTGCTGTGGCAAGGCAGTGCACTACCCTGTACACCCCTCCTGCCCTAGAGGTTGTATCTCAGCCTGGCAGTGCCTGCCAGTCCCTGGCACAGCAGAGGCAATCTCCACACCTGCCTCTGGAGCCCCTACCCCAGCTCCAGTGTGACCAAATGACCAGAAGACTCGGGGCAGGGCCCAGGAAGGCCAAGGTGTATTTAAAGCTGAACATGAGGCAAGGATATGTCTTGACCCTATCTCCTCTTGGAACTTCTATCTGAACACTCCTGGAACCCGGTAGTGGGTAGCTGTATATGTCCCTTTCTATATTTTTTCTGTCTTTCTGTCTTTCTCTTTCTTCTTCTTCTAATTTCCTCTTGGAATTTTTGTGTAACTGAAAACTGAACAGGCTTACAGTTTGCTAAGTTGAATGGGCCAAGTTATTGCTTTGGGAAGTGTTTCATGTTGGCTGAATGCTGCTCTAAACCTTTTGCTAAAGTTCTCTGATTTTCAAAAGTTGCCAGTAAAGTATTTTTTGTTGTTTTGACCTTTTGAGCATCTCTTGTCAGTACTTCTCTCATGCACCTAACTCAATAGTACATGAACAACCATAAGCCCTCCTAAAAGTCTCATCAAGCAAGTTTTTTTGGGGCCTTACAGGAGGTTACATGAAATTCCAGATATATTAGTATCTATCAGCCACTCACTCCTCTCAACATTTGATGTTGATTCACTCTGGCACTTTTGCCTGATTGAGAACTCCAAAATCTCCATGTACTTTGATTTCTTTAAGTCATTTAAGAAACAAGATTACACTGTACTTTTCCCACCTCATGTGGATGCAGCTACAAATCAATTTTGGTTGTATTTTGACTGCCTTCTTTAAAAGTGGCTTTGCCTATTATTTTGATGCACTCCACTAGGAGCCAGGTGATATAAAACCATCTGTGCTAAGGTTAGTATTACTTCATTTCTCTAGTCCCTAAATGGATAGCAGGGTAATTTATGTGAAATCTCAGCGCAGAAGATGGATGATTAGCAGAAATCCATTTTTTTTATGAGAACAGGATGGGTTGACCTTCGCTGGATAACAGGTGACTACCAAAGCCACTTGTGCTGGTTTGAAAGCAAAACCAGTGAGCGGCTCCAAGTCAGAAATACAATTTAATACGAAAGAACAAATAAATGCAATAGTACAAAAAAGAGACCACTGACAGAATCAGAATACAACCTGACACCCTGTTAGTTAGGGTGGTGGTAGCAGTCCAGATGAAGCGGTCTTGTTGGAAGCAGTGATCCCGCAGAAAGGTCTAGTAGCTCTTGTCCTCTGGAAGTCCAGTGGGTAAGGGCTGCCTCTGATGTTGGAAATTTCAGCTTATATCCAGGATGGAATGCTTGGTTCCTCCCTCTGGGCAGAGCATCTCACAATGGGATGTAATCTTATCACTCATACGGTGATGGCCCATTAACAGAAGATATCCCTCTGGAGGGAGGATGGGTCATGGGAGAGATAAGAACTCTGCCCCACCTGGAGTTAACAGCTGGCCCATTAACAAGAGATAACCCCATGAGTTTATCAGGGGTGAGTCATCAAGGAGGTGGGGAACACTGTCCCACCAGTTTTAACAACTTATGAGGATAGTAGATAGAATACAAACTTTTGGGTACATCTTACACTGTAACCTAGGACACCACTCTATCAGTGCTCAGCAAGAATGGAGGTGGGGAATAAAGTGGGAAAAAACCCTCATGGGTCAAGACAAAGTCATTTTAATAAAGCAAAATCAAAGGCTGAGTGCAGAAGCAAAGGAAAACAAAAGATTTGTTCCCCACATCCCAGCAGGCAATATCCAGGCACTTCCTTGGAAGTTGGGTTTTAGTACGCATACTGGTTGCTCTGCCTCCTATACAGACAATTCTTGGCACCCCTCCATGGCAGCAGAGATCCAGATGTGTTCTGTCCCTCTGTAGCCTGATGACACCAGAGTACACTGTACACCAGTGCCTACCAAGGCTTTTTACTTTTATGGTAAAGTCTTTCAGACCTAGGCATTAGTGAAAACATTTTAGAGTGTATGGACGACAAC
>WEIT01008247.1:2235-46559 GCA_013389985.1 Dryoscopus gambensis | reverse complement strand
GGGTGCTGGCTTTCCAGCCACTCCTTGCCCTGGGGGAATTTTCCTGAACCCATGAATGTTGTTATCATCTGGGAATACTCATGTCCATTTTTGAGGTTTATTCAATCAGTGGTACATTAATGAGATGCAGCTTTGTACTTCCCATTTCTGGAAATGTATGGTCATTAAAGCTTAATTAATAAACAAGCCGGTTCTTACCTTTTGTGGTGAGTTTNTTTTGTGGTGGTTCTTAAAATTGTTTGCCACTGGAATCTGTTTCACAAAGAATGACAACCTAGAGCTGGCCAGTGAACAGCTGCACAGCCTTACAGTACAGCAAGAAATGTAATGGAAATCATAGGCTGGAAGAGGTGAAAGTGTGGGTTTGTAACAGAGTAGAAAAAAAAAATTCCAGCAATGTTGTCCGCTCTCTCTGAAGATAATGAGTGCAATGAGGCCTTAACTTCAATGGGAACAGAAGCAGACCCCTAGAGAAGAGTGGTGAGATCTATAATGTAAACCCCCTGCTAACAACTCTGTTGAATAGCTTTGGTGTTGACTACAGAAGTAGCAGCTGCACACACTCTTGGCTGGAGAAAGAGAGTTGGGGAGATGTGAATATATGTGGTAATATCTGGTGTGGAAACTAATCAAACTGCAGAAATTATTTTCTCCATGTTATTGCTTGATTGTTGTTCTCTATGCCAGAAAAGGAGAACAGGAGGTGAGTGTCAAACCTCTTCAGACAGTGCAGCAAATCCTCCTAAAAGGAAGAATCTTTTTCTTCCCCCGAGTTTCAAGTTGTTTTTCTTGAAAATGAATCAATAGCACAACTTTTTTAGGAAAAAAAGAAGCAGTTACTCTTCATAGCAGGGTGTTTTCCCTCTCTTCCCTGCCAGGCATGTACCCATGCTATGCCTATGGACGTAGGCAAACCCACTCTTTGTTTCCTCATTTCTCTTCCTGTCTGAGAAGACATTAGTTTTCCTCCTGTAGCCTGCTGCACTCATATTTTGCTCTTGCAGCAGGAGTGGTTTCATTCCTGCAGCAAAAATCGAACTAATAATCAGTAGTATCAAAAGAATAACTGCAGATATTCCAGAAATCCTTATTTCAGATTAAATAGGCTTACAGTTTTGAGCAAAATATCATCTGCTGTAGTCCAGTTAGCCAAAGCTCTGCATTATTTGTAACTTGCTTTACCTTTACAATTCTGTGCCAGTTTGTCTTATCAGAATATGATGCTGATACCACATCACATCTAATCAAATGAAATAATCGTCTTGCACTGCTCAAGACGTGAGCAGTGCTCAAATTATGCAGGCATTAGTCTGCTCCTGTGTGTGGGGATGGTATTTGGGTGTTTGCTTCAGCAGTGTTATGTCCCTCACAGCCACGAGATGTCAGGCTGAGGAGCAGTGCTGGGCTTAGCGCGCTCTGCGTGTCTATTTCTGTGTGTGTAAGTGAAAATGATGATGAAGGTAATGATGAAATCTTGGATTTTTAAAGGCTGCTAAAGAAGCCAGACAGTTCTTTCTCAAGCCTTTGCTTAGAATTATTTAAAACTCTCATCCCTTCCTGTTTTGTGCTGAAACATGATTAGGAATGAAGTGCACATTGCCCAATTCTGTTACTGGATGCANTTACTGGATGCAAGGATTTGGAGTTTGGCCTCTTGTCCTTTGAGTCAATGGTCCCACTGTCTTCAGCTGGGAGTGGAGCTATGTGAATAATGAGTCTGCACGTGCAACCAACATGCGAGTCTAAGAAGCCTTTATAAATACTACCTCCACTTGCTCAGCACTGTTGAAAGAAGTTTATAAAGTTCCAAGGTATATTAGAAGCAAGATGTTTTTCTAGATTGTGCAGAGGAGGAGGAGAAGTTGTTGTTTGTTTGGGGGTTCGTTCTTTTGAGTCTTAGAAGACCTGCTCTTTTTTAAGGCATTAAGCAAGCAAGACTCACTAACAAGAACCTGACCTGTTCTCAGGAGCAGTGGTGTGCAGCAAAAAATCGTAGGGGCTAAACTAAGAAATTTCTACTTTGGTGAGTTACTTAAATAATACACCTACAGTTGAGTCTGTCTTTAAAGACTGCCTTTTTTCTGCTTGTGTAAAGTCTATGCATTCCATTATTTCCACGTTTTGTTGTTTTGTTCCTTTGACTTGAGCCTCTGCAGAGACTTGCCTTTCTATATGTGAAAAATATATCCTAACCCAGTGTGACAAGATTCAAGGATATGTCAGTTAAAAGTAACTGAGGATATGTGTTATGTCTTGAAATGTGTCACAGAGTTTGAAGGCATCTATGTAGTAAAGAAGCTTGCACTTTTAGACACAGATAATACAGAAAGAAGGTGGGAAAACTACGGGTAGACACACATCTTCCCATGTTGGTANGCAGACTCAAACTGATGACTCATTACAACTTTTAGCATAATTTATGAAACAGTTGTAGGTTTTTGCGTCCTTTTGTAAAAGAATTTGTGGTTTTGTCACTGAGGATTTCCACATGGTACTAACTGGTGAAGTGAGAGGGAATTTGAGGCTATTTTCTTCTCAGACACTTGGTAATTTTGATTTATACTATTCCTTCTTAATTTAGTGTTAGTCATGAAGCAGCCTGGGGGACACTGTGACCTCCAACAGAGATCATTTGGTGTTTGCTCACAGTGTGTGTGTGGGTACTGGTTTCCTAATAATACAGCAGCCAGCTCCTGTGCTGGCAAAGAGAACATGAGTGAATTTGAGACTCTTGCTTTGAATCATTTTATCTCAAGTCCATTTAGTTCACTTAGTCGTGGAGTCCTGACAGATTGGGCTGGGAAGGAGAAGGTTTCATATATCAGCCTAACAACCTGAAATGTCATTATTTTCCTTGTGTTCTCCTGAACCCTTGCTGCTTTTGTACTGCTGCATGTGTCTATCTCTGTTCCTTTTTCTCAGTGGATACCAAAGACATTCTAGGAAGCCTTTTACCAAATTTTAAATGTTTCTATAAGAAAAATGATGCAGTTTTAACAGCATGTACAGGTATTTGTAGAAAAGCAAATGTGTTTCCCTCTTGGCTGTTCAGTTGTCTGTAACAATAATGTCATAAATAAATAATGTTTCCGTGAGGGAGAAGAGGAGATGTTTATCAGATAGAATACATGCCAGTTAGGATAACTCTGAACAAAATGTTAACACGGATTAAACAGGAAAACATGCTGCTGGCAAACAAATTGGTGAAAACAGCTTCAGCTAGGGAGTTCCTTTCTCTGCTGGATTGAAATGGTGCCCGCCATACAGACCAGCACCTTAAATTAAGACATTTGTCACTAGAACTGCTGGGTCTGTGGAAACATTCAAATGAGAATAATTTAAGTGCTGCAATAGAATAATGCACAATAAATAGTACATGGAACTGTACAAATGCTGCAGATTATAGTAGGATCAGAGAGATAATGCCTAAGGGATTACTTTTTCGTTTCCTGAAATTATTTTTCAATCTAATTTAAAACCTGATTCTGTTTTGTTGAAATCAAGGTGAGGCTTTCCTTCACATTTAATGGATTCTGGAACAGGTTGTTAACGAATGCAAACTGGTCAGTCCTTGGAGAATGAAACGTCACTGTTCACAGAACAGCTGCACCATTTACACTGAAGTTCTGGGTTTTCTCAGAGTGTTTTGTGAGTCTATTTCCTCTGTCTCTGAGGCCTGGTTTTGAGATACGCAGGGTTAGCTCATCTTCATTTCACTTCCCCTTGGCTTCCTTTGCTAAGATTGACAGCTGGGGAAAAAAAACACTGATAGCTTTTGTTATCAGCATGCACATCTCCATTAGCAGCTGTACCGAGGCTGCTGACTAATTGCCACACAGGAATTACCACTCCAAACTGAAGTCTCCTGAAATAAGGACAAAGCCATGCCTGTCTCTGTTTGTCTGTCTCGTCGGTTTTTGTGTTTTGGTTTTAAAGTTGTAGAGAGCTGTTGACCAAGAGCATACAGCTCACAAATTATACTGCCTCAGAGCAATCCTACCTCACCTTAGCCACTGTAAGCCATTTGAGGAAAATAAATTTGGCATTATAGATTAGGAAGAAAAAAATACGCTGAAGAGGACTTTGGTGTTATTAAAGTATGTGCTTCAAGTTCAGCATGTGCTTACACTTCATTTTTTAATAGGGTTACCATCTGAACTGACTTCCAATTCAGTCTTTGACATCTGTTACACAAATTTTACATTTGCAATTTGTCTCCCCTCTTTTAGAGACATTTTTTTGCTTAGGAGTTGGGACATCTTTAATATCAGTATATGGCCTAGTAATAGCAAATAGGAAAGCATGTAAAGATTCCTACTACAGAATCAAACTGATTACTCTATGATTATCTGGTTATTTGTTTATATACTTTGTCAGCCCACTGAGCTTGGTTCAAAACACAGGAAAAATCTGGTGTTTAATACAATAAATGCTTATTGGCCAAATAATTCACATTTGAAGAATAGGAAGAGAGAAATGAGTGGCAAGGCAGTGTTTGAAAGCAGCAGAGAAAATACAGAGACATTGGAGATAGCTGAATTACAAAGAAAGTAAGTACATTCAATCAGTTGTTCTCCATTGGCTTGAGGGTAATCTTTGCCATATTACAACGTACTGATTTATGAACTAATTAGTTGTACAAAACAAAAATATTTAGAGGAAATATTTCTCTCAAGCAGCCAGGAAACCAACTAAACAATAGGAAAATGGATTTTGTGTATTAAAAAATTAAATTCAATATATATTTATGAGCCTATTCAAAATGTAGAGTCTTTTTGCTACCAGATTTCCAGTAAGCAAGAAATATCTATGTATCAAAATCTAATTGGGTCAGCATCTAGACATTTTTAGAAGAAATTAAATGCCTAAGCTATAGATATTTCAAGCTATAAAAGATATTATATGTATTTATCAAGTCATAATATTATTATTATGTGAGCTCTACTATACCCAGTTAAATAAAAATCAGACAAGGAGAGGGGAAATGAACCCCATAACAATCTCCTTATTTTGGAAGAGAATTGTAGTGCTCTACTGTTTTTCTGTATGCATGTCTTTTAATTTATCAGACCGTTAAAATGCTTCCAATTACTTTGACTAATATATAACATCCCTTCACAAAACAGTAGTTGTGGTTTCCTTCTAGCCTTGAACTGAAGTGCCAAAGAGAAAAAATCGAACCAGCAAAATCACATGTGTGAGTTAAATATCACAACATTGAAACTCCAATGTTTTGGGAGGTGTAATGTAAAATAGACTTGGATGGGATAATCTGAAGTAAGTGGGTGGCAAATACATGCAGATGGGAGACTATTTAACTTCAGATTTGTGTAATTTGGATGGAGTCGGGAATTGTAGGTCTCAGTACTTACTGCGGTGGACGAGGTGTCAGAATTAATCTCTTTTTCTGTAATTGAGTTTGTAAGTCTCTCAGCATCTTCAGGCTTCAGTCCCTATGAATAAAATGGAAATAACATGCTTCCCTGCTTTGCAGTAGTGTCATGAGGCTAACCTCAGTACAGTCTGGGAGATATTCTGATGTTAGATATTGTCAGTAAACGAGAAAGCTGTCAAAAAATTGTTCAGCACTCAATCTACATAGTTTAGTCATCGTTCCTTACATCCTACTCAACGAGAGAATTGTAAAAGTCGCTGTGCTTCTACCAGATCTGGGAAGGCAAAAGAGCACTGCCAAGACTAATTCATGGGTACCAATCCACCTACTTAGTGCCCATGGGAGATCTGCAGAGCAAAGTAAGAAATATAATTTATGAGGGCATAGGACAGACTCTGACATGAGGGAAGAAAGTAAGCTGGAGTATGGCAAAAGAAAGCAGTACAATAAATAAAACTAGCAGGGTGTTCTACATGCCAGTTCTCCCATCCTTCCAAGCAACAATAATTAAGGTAAGAGCTGTTAACAAGACATGCCTTGAATGAATCAGTGTAGCCACCCAGGGCCTTTCAGTCCCTTGTTGTATGTGGTGACTACAGATGTCAGTAGAAGGTCTGGAGGGAAAATATTCTCTTTTGAACACATTTAATTTTCTATGTCCTCATAAGAATTACTTCTAGACATTTCAGAGGTGTGTGGCAAAGAGCAAATCTAACTGCTGGCATTACACAGATCCTGGCAAGGTGATTCTTCCTGCACTATGCTTACTCTGCTGTGGCCTGAGCCAGGCCTGTGATGTGTTGAAAAGCATCTGCTTCATGAACATCTGGGCTAGATGGCCAGACTCATGCTATGTGCACAGCTGCAGCAAACACAAAGCAGAGGTGGTGCTGGCAGGCCTGGGCTCTTCCTGCAGGTAAGTGAGCAGTGTATCACCCGGACAGAAGGTGAAATCCTCAAGTGAAGACTGTGTGTGAGAGGCTCAAGTCCTGCAATTTCCAAATCAGAGATTATAATGCTAATTTCTGTGCCTACAGTTTTTTGAGAATGTATGTAGTACCTAAAATGGCGTTTCCTCTGAGATTCTAGCATACTTTGTGTGGGCAAAGCTTATGTTCTCTTTCTTTTCCTTCTTCAGGCGTTGGGTTTCCCCCTAGTATTGCAAATCTTGATAAAAGTGGACTTTTTTCCTTTTTGCTTTGTTTCCCTCTGGATTCCAATATCTTTCATATACATTTCTGTTTGGATTGAGGTAAAATTTGTGTCTGATTGGTAATGAGAACCTGTTTAGTTCTACTTCATCTTGCTCTTGCTCGTCTCCAGCCTTCATTTCTGTGTTTAACCTTTTAAGTTTCTACACCGTGAAGCTGAAAACTCTGTTTTAATATTTGAATTCCATTTCCTGTGAATGCTTTTTAGTTCTATGAGATGAGTGAATCTCAACTTATAAATGTGATTGTCATTATGTTTTAGCTTACTGGGTTTTGGCAAGTGTGGCTTTCGGCATGTACTTAGCAGGTCTGTTTTGCAAGAAGAATGTAATAGACTTATTATGCATAAGGTCAGTAAAACCAGCAACAAGTAAACAATGAAACAAGTTATTTTAGTACTTGTATAAATTTATTAGTGCATTTTTGTAAATACATTAAATTCTCCTGCAATTAAGATGACTAAAATTAAGTTTTAGGAAATAATTTATGAGATGGCATAATAGTTAAAAACATGATTGCTATCATTAATTTATCAACCACTATATGTTGTTTATTCTCATTAAAATACTGGTACAGAAATACTATCTTTTTTATGACCTTGGTGTTGATAACCCTTAATGAAGCTAAGAAAGAATGAAGTTACATCAAAATAGTTACCTGTTCAGGCAAGGAGTAATCTCACACCATCTCTTTGTCTTGCTTGTTACTTGTGAGAACAAATTTGGTTTGATCCTTATTGTAAAATGAGGAGCTGTGAAGTTGTATTTTCTAATCAGTTATATAGTTTATGCATAAAAATATTGTATTATGTGTATACTAACGCTATGCATAGTGGTAGTTGTAACCAAATCTACCAAGAAGTTTTCAATACTCTTATAGTGTAACACTTTATTCATACTCAATGTGCTGCGAAGCCTGAGCATGGTGAAATTTGTTCCTTGACTTTGCCAGCTGCTTTTTGGGTTCAGGCAACTTCATTTACCTTCTTGAATCAGTTTCTTCATCTCTGTTAAAAGATACCTGAAGTATCTGAATATTTATAGACTGTAGAGAATAAAATTCTAACCCTATTGTAACTTCTCTGAGGGTTTTTGAAGCATCTCAATTGTGATAAATGGAAGTGCTTTGACTTTGAGTGTCATTAGAATCTTGTAAGAATGACTTAGCCTTGTATTTTAGTTAGTGCAAGCAAATACATTTTTTCATTCAATGTGTTTGCAGAATCCAGTCAAAGGGACCCAAGCCTTTGAAGGAGATTTCTTGGCACTGTCAATTGCAAACAACTAATATAGGCAGCACCCATCAATTTTGCATCTACAGTTATTTGCAAGTGCAAAGTAAACCATGTTCTCATTAGGTGTACAAGGCTTGAAATGTTTCCATTTATCTGTTCAGGTAACACTGAATACAGTCACTGAGATATGTGAAAGCATCAGCTGAGATCAAGGCTTCTTAGAACAAGGGAACTTAGAATATGCCTTACACAAACTGTCAGAGTAAGGGCCTGAATGATCTACATCTCATCAGATGTTTTTGGTGGTTTTGTGGAGGAATGGTGTTGCACTTCTGAATGCAGAGAATGTGTTACTCTCAAAACAACTGATGTCCTAACCAGAAAAAAAATAATTTAAAAAATCCATTCGTTCAATGGAACTGAATCAGAAATCAAAGATTTTCTTTTTTGTGTTCATTCATGAGAAATCATGTTCATATACATAAATGTTAGAATTTACTTATTTGTTCTTGGATGTCACAAATACCTGGACAGAGTACTCAGGTGAAAATTAAACTATATGAGAAATGGAAAATACTCATCCCAAACCAGTCTCATTTTCTCAAAACAGGCAAGCATAGCTCCAGAACCTACCTCTGACCCTCTTTTCCCAGAAAACATTGCTATTCCCTCAGTTTCTCAACAACAGTTTGCTTCTAGTACAAGAAGTATATTTCCAGTGCCAACAGTAGGCTTGAACAGCAGCTCCCTTGGGCAGCACTGTGTACTTAGGAGGAGCCTTAGCAACTGGAACAAGCACATCTGTAAACACAGATGCCAAGGCTTTGATGGGGCAGTGACGCCTGGCATGTCCCAGGGTGAGCTGTGCCCCTGCTGCCAGATGCAGGGCCTGCACCCTGCTGAGGTGCTTTCTCTAACCAGGCTGGCGCTTGGGTTCTCTGCCTGCTGTGGGACTCCCGTTCCCGGCACTCCCTGGTGTGATCTTTATGCCAGTCCTCCTCAGACATGAGCACTGGATAGCAATGTATGCAGAAAGTTAAGCCTGAAGCCTTTACAATCTGTTTAGGTCTCGATTGCGTAAATTAATCTTCTCTGTACTATTTGAGGCTATGAAATATCTCAAGCAGTATTTCATTGTCTGTATGTTTGTGTCTGTATAGATAATGATAGCCAGAAAAACAATAAAGGGAAACATATGCTTTGTACTGGAATTTTATCTGTTGCATATTATGGCAAAAATGGTGTCTTGGAGAACATACTGCTCTGGTGATGAACTTTCATTTCATGAAATGAAATGCACCATATGGTGCATAATGCTGCTGTTCTACTTGTTTGTTTTGCTTATACTTATATCCTCTTCTTTATGATACTGTGAGAGGGTGGGACAGGTATTGTTGGTTAATATAAAATTTCTAATTATAATACTAGATCTGAATTGTAGTGGAGAGATGTTTGCATCCATAAATAATTAAACTTGCAGTTTTTCTTGGGAATGAATTGATTACGTCTTAATATTTACATCTGTAACTTTGCATTTGCAAGGACAAACATGAATGCTAGGCTGAAGATTGCCTGAAAATCTGGTCTTGCATATTCTATGAAAAATATTACTCACATTTCTCACAGGTGAATAAACTGCATGCATGGATGAATCTAGTTAATTCAATGGTTTAATAAACCTAGAATCCCAATGAGGTTATAACAAATCCCCCCGGCGTCTTGGAGTTATGAGAAAGATGTATAAAATTATATGCAAGCAGAAGAGCTCTTTCTCAATTTGAGGAGTCTTTTGTACATTATTTTTCTGTTGTGTTCGCTACGTGAAATAACTTCTCACCTGTGGCTCAGTCACGATAAAGTATTAGATCAATTATTTTTTGAGGGCAATATCTAGGGTCAATTTGCATGTGACTAGATTTTTGTTCCATTTGGATAGTTTTGAAACAATTAGGTAGGACGAAGACAGATACCTCCCTTCTCATTTCCCTGCGAGAAAGATGGCTGGTGTGAAGTGGAAATTTCTGCAGTTCGCTTGTCAGGGAGCAGCACCTTGCAGTGAGGTGCCCCATTTTCAGATGTTAAACACTTGTGAATCCTGGATCAGAACAAATTCTCTAGGTACAAACAGGAGTAGCAAGTTGGCTAGGACTGACTGATTTAACGAAGCCACTGGAACTAACATAACTGAATAAATCTAATGATGAATGTCAGTTTTATGGTCACTGTACTCTGAACTATAATCTGGACAACTAAGCAATCTAAAGTCTGGTCAGTTTTTGGATGCTAAACCTTCTGGGAAAGAAATATCAGACAGACAATGATAATTCCATAGCAGGTTTCTTTTGCTGCATTTTGATACAGAACCAAAATCCAAATTGGGTTGGCCTTTTTCAGTATTGTGAATGTGTTGTTATTTTACAGGAATTCACAGGGAGAGGATACCCATTCCAAGAAACCTAAGTATGTGGGAAGTGGTCTATATTTTCTGGTGGAAAGTAAAGCAGACACTGCAATTGCATGTTGTCATGGAGAGATCCTACTGCATGCTCAGGAAAAGGTATCTGTTGTTCTTCACAGCTTCTGAAATGGGGAACAAGTTTTGCCTTCATTTTACACTGAATTAAGTAAAACAATGCAGGTAAAGCAATGGTGAGTGCTGTAAATCTCTCTCAAAGATGCACACAATTTTAGAAATATACTTGGAATACAGTAGCAGAAACACTCAGATTTTCATTTAGTAAAGTTCTGTGGAGTTTAGAGGAAAAAAATGAAGCTGAAGAAAAGGACGATTGATAAGATTTTCCACTGAATGTACTTCTGTATAAAATTGTAATTTTATTAATAGGTGAGGGAGAATAAAATGCACAAAATGGTAGCTAAATATGTGGAAAGCCATATACTCTGCCCGGATTTAGAAGATCCTACGTATATGAAATTGAAACGTAGCTGAGTTGATTGTGATCTTATATTCATTATACTTCAGCACTGCTGCTGAATCCCTTCTAACCAAATGTGCATGACATGCTTACTTAGCACTTCCACAAGCCTTGAGTTTATAATGACAATTAAAGCACATCTTTTCCAATAGTTACACAATCTGATTTTGGTCTGTGGTAATAGAAGAAAAATTTTAATTCCCCATTTTAATATCAGAAATCCACTTAATTATAGGTAGTCTCTAGCTCTGTAATACACATTAGCATTTATATTCCTTGAGTCTGCCCAGTGTACTTTTCTGTTTATTGTCATGAACATACTTCTAAAGTATACCTGCAATCCCATGTAGGCCATGGCTGGGAACCAGCAAAGCACTTCATTTATCTCTGCCTTATCTTATTTAGCTCGCAAACGAGGGCAAGTGTGAACAGCAAACTTTCGACAGGACGAAGGGTCAGGGTGACAGCCTGAAGAGGCAGCAGCTTGATGTCATCAGCATCTTCATAGTATTCTTTCAGAATCCTATTTCTTTTTAGAAATGAAGACCTGGTTTTCCTACCCACTTATGGAGGCTGGGCACTGTCCTGCAAAACTTGCTTCCTCAGCAGAAAGAGGTTCTCCAAGAAAGCAGTGCCCTAAATTCTGCTGTTCACCATTTGAAAGAGGTAGCCAGGTAGAATTTATTTCTCTCAGAAATTTTTCTTTTGCTGATTAATTGTTTTCCACACTAGGCTATTATGTTGGTAAAATATTGATAACCATTATGATGAAAATTGCCAGGAAATGAATTCACACAGTCCAGCTACCTTTAGATTTTTTTTTTTTCCCCAGGACTTTGAAACACTGCTGTGGTTTCAGCTTGCCTCTCTAGTCTTGCTATTCTTTTCTGTCACACTCAGTAATTGGCCTAATAAAAGGCAGTAACAAGAATTTATTACACCTTGGGCGATACTTGAAACAAACTTTATTTGCTGGAGCAGCACTTTTTATCTACTCGCTGCTGTATATTTTGACAGTCCTTCTAAATATTAAATCTGACTTTATTAAAAGTTAAATCTGGGTGCTTTTTTTGTGATTGCTGCTGTTTTTGCAGTTTCTTAAGCAGTCTAGTACATATATAAACATATCTTTTTAATGAAGCTTTTGGAGAAACAATATAACCTGTGGCTCTATCTGCCTATTGCCAGGATCCACAAAAAAGGTATGAATTAATGGCCAGCTTCTATGATACCTTGTAATTTAGTTTTGGAATACTGCTTGTGATTAATTGAGAGAACAAAGATGAGCGCTATTCAACTTTTCATGTCTTTTTCAAGGTTGGGATTTGATGAAATCTTCCTCAAGCAAAGGATGCCTTTTACATTTTAAGTTTGCAGAAATTATAGCAGCAAAATTAAAGCCAGGTTAAATTGTTATGACGTAATTTCCACTTTTGAATCTGGGTTTCTTCCATGTACCAGATGGTAAAATCATAAACTTTTTTGTTTGTTTGTTTGTTTTCTAAAAAGGCCTTAAGAAATAGCAATACGTCATCCTGGAACTGTTTATGCAGGAATTTTTATTCTTTGAAATCTTCCAGTGTTAAAGCAACAAGAAAACATTTATAATGTCCTTTGGTGGAATCTTATTACACTTGTTATATATGTAAACTGATATTCTTTGATGCCAGCACGTTGCCCATACAGAGAAATCTCTGCACAATTAAATGAAAGGAAAAAGAAAAGGACTAAATAAAAAGTAATAGTTTTCTCTTATCTGATTAGAATTAAATACATTAATAAATTGTCTGGTAACACAAATAGGCAATAATACAAAAAATCTACATTGTACATTATTTCAAGAAAAATAACTTCATTTGAATACAAAAGGATAAATACACTTTTTGTTCTATAGCCACTCTTGTACAGTAGGTGAACACAGCATCTTACTGATGCAGTGCTGCTAAGGTATACAAGGATATGACTGGCTTGAATTTTATTGAGGGGGCTGTTACACATGTGCATCACTAACATCAGACAAAGAAATCTTTCAACCAACAAGGGTTACAGAGCAACGTTCACTAAAGCACAGGTTGGAAAGGATTCGGGGACTGAAGCAGGCCAATATGGCAGCTTTTACAGATTTCCTTATACCCACAATGCACTGACAGCAAAGAATGCCTTAGTTTGGTCGGTCCACACACCGGGAGGCGGTACAGTAGCGCACCAGAGAGGAGTAGCAAATGTTGTCGGAGTTCTCTTCCCGTTCCGGGGGCTGTCAAAGCCGTTTGTCCTGCAGCCAGCGCTGACTGATTTGGCAGCACAGGCAGCTGCCAGCGTGTCTCGAGCCAGAGGTGAACAGTCTTGACTCGCAGCCCTGTCCGTACTGAGTCATATGGCTTAGTTCAGTTCGGCCTTCTTAGTTTGTATGTGGTTATTTTTACTCTTTCTCCCTTTCGGGGTCGCAGTGGCGAACGGCTGGGCTCTNCCAGCGGCGCCTGCCCCGAGCTGCGGCCGCAGCCGCCCGGCTCCCGCTCGCACTTGAGCTTCTCGCACAGGATGCCCGTGTAGGCCGGCGGGCACTGGCACCGCACGTTGTTGATGCAGGTCCCTCCGTTCTGGCAGTGCAGCAGTTCATTGTCGCACACGTTTGCTGCAAGATAGCAGGGGAGGGGGGGAAAGAAACGAGAATAAATGTAAGTTCATCTGCAGGAGAAACTGCACTAAAATCAGAATTGAAGCTCCACCTCCCTCCTCTTCCTGAGACATATGAAAAGGGGATGTGCTTTTTCAAACACTCGATTTTTTTTTTTCCCTTAAGGCTGTATTCTTGGAAAACCATCAAGACCACTGACTATGATATTAATTTTATATGAAGGACTATTTAATAATGAAATAATAAGAATACTAATACATGCCTTGTGCTAATGTCTGCATCTTTATAGTTATTACTGAGCTGGAACTGTACGTGGTGTGTGTCATTTGAAAGGGGCAACGTATGGAGAGCTTTTGGAAACCGTGAACAGTGGTTAAAAATGCAATATGGCTTTGCTCAAGTAAAAAGATCTGCATGAGAGGGCAAGGTTTTATAATCAAGAACTGCATGTATTAATGATCTGAAAAAATTATGCAAAAAAGATAAAGGCAAGCACAGGCAGGAAATTCAGCATGCTGTTGGATGCGGAATATATGGTGTAGACATCTGGAAATAAAAGATGATGTTTTTTCCATTATAGATCAATATTTCATCCTAATTAGATTTGGTACTTTGGTACATGGCATCCTAAAGCTATCTTAGATATCTTAGATATTGCAGCCTGATAATAACTTCAGAAATCAGATTTGACAAGAGAGTTAAGAGAAAATAATATAGGCAAAACTTGTAGAGCTGCATAACATTATAGTATTTGAAAAGCTGACAGCTTTGCATTGCTTAATATCAACTGAAATATTTCATGAGTGAAAATGTAGAGGTATGAGCAACATACTAATTAAATGTGTCAATCAGTGTTTTATTTCAGATGATATCACCAGTATGATATGTGCTGGATTACAGGTCTGCCTTCCACAGGAGAGGCAGTTTTAGTAAAGAACTTGCACCTACGATCTAGATAGAAGGCAACAGTAAAAAATTTAACTTAGAGAATTAGGGAAGAGATTATTTTGTTTAGAAGTAGGCTCAACATCATACGATGTTTATTTATACCTTAGCCTGAAAATACACTAAATAATTCAGAATAGAGAGAGTATTGTTAATTTTATCCTAAACATTACTGTTTATTGCTACAAAGAAGTATAGTTTGGCAAATATTAATTTACTTATTTTTAAAAGTAGTCCAAATATCACGAGAATTACCATTGAAATAATCCAAGTTCTTAAGTGGTGTAATTCTACATAAATTTGTACAATTTTGTGCAGCAGTAACCTCACTGGTAATCTTATCTGTCATGGCTTGCTTTCAGAAAACTAATTTTCTCACCCTAGAATGTCTCTCCAAAAACTGCTTTCTGATGTTCTGCATCCAAGTGGGCCAAGTAATGCAGTTTTTTGGAGACTTGTAGATGCAATTAAGAGGGAACAGTAAATCATTTTTTTTAGTGATTCCTTTAGCAATCAAGGGTTTTTACTAAGAGTTATGGATTTAATGTTGTTGCCCAGTTTCTGAATTGCAATGGAAAAATTTTAATAGTAAGGTACAATAACACATTTTGTTGATGACCCTATGTCTGAATTTAAATGTTCTATACATACATTAGAAAAAATGTGTAAGAAACAGTAAGTCACCACCAAATAAATGTGATGAAATTAACTATGCAGAAAATATCACGGTAACAGGCAGAAAAAAATAACTGTATTTTATAAGTCAATATTTGCATTACATCTCTTAAAATTGAGGCTATGTATCTTTGAAGTTGACTTTATTATTCATATTGTATATATTTAGCCATCTCAATATGCAAAATCAAAGTACTTTATCTGATGGTACAGCTTCTGAATCTGCATGTTCTAGGCTCCTCATTGCTGGGATGCTTCCTACAGTTCAGGCAGTGCAAATTGAGAAATATCTGTCCCATCAATACAGACCCTTGTTTGCCTTGACAAACTCAGTGGGAGTCACCAGTTCATTAAATACCACTTAAACAGCAGAGATGTTTCACTTCACATTTCGCCTGGAATAATTTATCCAAATTTTCTCAAATACTAAGTAAACCATATTTTAAAAACGTTATTATCAAACAAATATCTTTCCTTTAAAAAAATTTATTTTGCAGACTGTAACCTGTTATTTGAAGAGGCCCTTAGCCCAGATCTGGTCTGTAGTTACAGGTTGCTGGAGATGAGTGGCTGAAGGGGTGTTTTGCTCCATGCTGGCTGTTCTGCCTGCCACACTCATGCAGATGGCTACCAAATGCCTCTAAACACTGCCATCTACAAAATTCTGCACACAACATTATAGATGCTGGTTTCTAAATCAGACCGTTTCTTTCTCATTAGAAAGTTTTTGAAATGTGCCTAAAGAAGGGATGGATCAAAAGCTTCATCATTCCTTTTGCATGCTTTTAAATGTTTGCCCACAGGAATGCAGGTAGATTTTATTGTTCTTAGCAAAATACTGCATAGCTGAAAATTCTAGAATTGTTGATCTTGTATTGTCACAGCTTTCTTAATTTTGTGCTTGTATTTCTTTCTCTTGCACACACACATGTATGCACATATATGTATCATGTACATAGCAGTCGTGAGCTGGAAGTTAAAGGAAAAAATTTGTGAAGTGACACAAGTAAAAGATTTAATTCTGAAATCATCACATTGAAGACTATCAAGACCCGTGTGGCTGAACTTGCTGTGCGTTTGCTGGCAGATCTTCCTTAATTACGAGACAGGACATCAAACTGGTCACTTGAAAACCAAAACAGGTATCTCTTTGTTTTGGAGAGTTTTGCAGGCCTTTTTGATGGGTATTTCTGAGCACAGTCTCCAGATCTGTGCTACTGCATGAAGTGAAATATTTAAAGTAAACTAAAGGAAATTGTTTTAAAGTTATTCTCATAATTCATCAATTTACAATCTAACTATGGTCTAGTTATAGGACCCTTTAAACACTACACAAAAGAGACAGAAAAAAAGGCACATGCAGAAATGGATTGATATTTGGATGGGTATTTGGAGCTTTGCTGTCCTTGGGGCTGCCTTCCTCTTCCCACCCAACAAACCTCTGCAATTAGTGAGAGATATTAATAAAATATTGACGACTCTTTTTTAGGGTAATAGGTCTATGAATGATGACGAAAGATGCCTTTCCATAAGTCACAAAATATTCTTGATTTTTAATTGCAATGCTAATACATTTGGGAATGGAATAAAAAAGAAAAACAAGGGGAAAATACCTGTCTTTGAGCTGGCTCAAGGGGTAGTCTTAGCCTTTCATAGATATGCCAGTGTTTCAGAGAATTTATATTGGGTATTTAATGAAATATGTTGAGAGTAACACAGCTGTTAGACAAATGACTACTTTCCTCTTAAATGTTCAAATCTGAATAATAAATGAAAATTCCTGAGTCTCTCCAAAACTCAACTTTAATATCTTTGCAGCTTCTTGAAAGAAAAGAGTTAGACAGCTCTGGCTGATTTTAGTTCTGAAGCAGCAATGGAGACAGGGGAGTACAAATGCAGGTGTTGTTCTCGTCAGTGCGGAGGGGCACCTCAGGCTCAGCCTTGTGCTCTTGGCTAAGGTCCTTCTGGTTGCTGTGTCTGGGCAGCTGCAGAGCACATGCCCAGGGCTGCAGGTCTGCCTGCTGCCCAGACAGAAAAATAAGATGCTACTGAACTTAAATACAGTTTCTTCTACACTCCTGTCTTTCCCAAGGGCCATCCAAGAGGGGAGAAAATAAAATTTGTACCTGTCTTTGTGCTACCTTAATTTTGTACAGCTTGCCTACAGTAGCATCTTATTCAGGTGGGACAGGCTATTGACACACTTTTTGAGCTGGGATAGATGGTGTTCTCTTTCTGCATCAAAATCTGGATTTATGATGAAATTTTCTTTGTGGGAACAACATAAAGATCATTAATGATAAAGTCACAGAAGGAAAAAAAAATATTAGAGGTCCTTGCTTCCTTTCTTGAATTCTGAAGACTTAAATTTCAAACACTGTGTTCTATACTCGCTTCTATCACTATTTTTCTTCAGTGTGCTCCTTTTGTGGCATCATTTGTTATGGCCTTCTCTCTCCCCTCTCTCTTTTTTTAAACCATTCCTTCACCTTCCTCCTTTTTGTCTCCCTGATCATGAGTATCACAGTCCCTGGACAGGTTGACAGCTCTGAATATATTACACAACAAATTTGTCTATTCTAAAGCACTGATGCAAGCTTTGGCCCTGCTTCTGCTGCAGTGAATTTTCCATACTGTTTGTCAGTGTTTTTTGTGACTGGCACCACTGAATTTTTGACCTTGGATTCCATCCATTGTTCATAATTTTGATAGCATGCTGAAGAAATTATTCTTGGCTGTTTTTTCTCTAATGCATTTGTTTCCTTGATCCTTCTTATTTAGTAAAGAGTATTACTAGAAGTCATGAATGAGGAAGATTTCAGCACACGTGCTAACAGAATATTGTCTGTGCATAAGTGAGTAAAAACCCAGCATAGTGAAACCCATGTTTTCAGTAATGATGTTTACAGGTAGCTCCAATATATGCAGTGGTTGTCTATATATAGATACTGAGCAGCACACTGAAATGCCATGCAAAAATTGGGAGGTTTTGTCTCACTGCATAAATAAATTCAGTAAATCCAGGCCAAGCACAAGCGATTTCTTGTCAAATGCAGAATTAGTTCCTATGAATACTATGAGGACCCTGTAACTAACATGCATTTTTCTCTAAAACTGTGATCATTTAATCAATAAATGGTATAAAAATCTCAGAATATAAAAGAAATTGCACTGAATGAAGCTTTTGTGTATGCCTAATGAGAATGTGGGCATCTACACATATATATAGCAAGAAAACCTCTGCAGTTGTGACAGCATTAGCAATATTTTTCCCACAGTTTGTCAAATAGGCAGAAATGAAATTGGGGAATGCAAAACACTTAGACTCATTCGAATGCAAAGGTGTCAAATTCTTTCCAGTTGTATCCAGTTGCATGTTCCAGTTGAACCTAAGTGACCACAATCAAAAATATTTCAAAATCGCCAGAGTCAGCAGCAAGTATCTTCCTTATTTGGAAAAAAGTCCTAAAAATACAATATATACTTGCTGTGTGTTGAAGGTCTCTACGTGGAACCCCACTGACTCATGAGATTTCACCCACATAGCATAGATGTCAGGAAAGAGGATATGAGGGCATGGGGAAAACACGTAGTTAGGCTTCTCCTGAAAGGTTACAGCTACTGCTGTTACAGTTCATGTTGCACAGCACATGACAAAACCTCAAGTTTTTATAGCTTAAGTATCTTATTCATTTGAATAACCAGTGAGTAATAACTGAGTTGAAGGCTTTGTCACTGAGATTTCCTCCCCTGCCTGTCTTCCGATTAGAAGTACTTATTTTATTCTAATTATTAGAATTTAATTTATTGTTACCATTTACATTACTGCCAAATGGCTTTAAAATGTTTTGCTACCATGAATGTGTCGGTGTTGATCAGACTTCTTTAGTGGTTTTAATCCACAAACATACCTGATATGAAAAACATCTATTTCTCTTATAAATGAGATATTCATAGTAATTTCTTTGTTTGGAAGTGCCCTTAATTCAACATTTGCTGTAGTAGTAAAACCATCTTATGACACTGTGAAATCAAGACAAGGTAGATGCTTTGATAGCATGAACAGAAAACTGGTTTGTGCTCATCTACCAAAGCACATTCTTATGTTAAGACAAAATAAATCACTGTAGACAGGTACAAGCCTAAAGCAAATCTTACTGTGTCAAAATTATGGTCACAAAATGACAAACATTAAGACAAAGATCTCTGGTGCAAAGTTGAAACAGTGTTGTGATTAATTATATTGCCAGCAATACAAGGAAATAAACACTGACCAAGTGAGAGTAGTTTCTAAGGGCAGACATCTCCATCTTGACTTGTCTTAGAAACGCCTGTTAGAAGCACAATTGAAATGACACTTTTTTATCAAACCAGTTTTATTAAGTTGTCAGAGAGTAAATGAATAGGGGAGTAATGGAGATAGTGTGTTCACTGAAAATTTCCAGTAGAATTTTTAGATTGTTTGCCTGCATTTAATTTCTATTCTTTCTGCACAACCCTTGGTTCAAAGCTAAGCCAGTTCTAATCAAATTGCAGGCAAAGTGCTCAGAGTTTCTACAAGAAGATGTAGCTACTACTCAGAGTTCTGCCCAGCACACAGCCAGGGAATGGATGGTAATTCCTCTCTCCTGCAATTTATCCTAGCGTCCACGTGGGTAAGCTTAGTTGATTATGTCTCACCACTGAAAGTGCAAAATCCTGTACAGAATTTGTGGGGTATTTTAACCTTGATATGAGGATAGTAGAGGTAGAAAGTTACTGTTTTTCACAGCTTATGTCTGTGCTTTCTCATTTTTCATCTCTGTTCTTAATCTAAAATCCTTGTGTTTAATTAATAAAAAATGATGAGAAGAAATACATCTAACCTGTCAAAAGTACATGAAGGGGAACTGAGTTTTGGAATCCATATTCTTACATGATAGCCATAGTAGGTTTGGTAGAAATGACACGATTGTGTATTAAAATGGAGGAAAACAAATTCAGATTTAGTTATCTAAGAGTTATAGTTGAACTAATACCTTTCAATCTTCCTTGGTTTCAGGAAATGAAAGATTTAACCTTTCAGTTTTCTGATTTTGATGGTTCCAATTTTATACTTCTGCAAAAGAGGATGATTCCCAAAGTGGGGGGAAGAAAAAGATCCCTATTCTTTTTATTGCTCTGCTTATGGAGGAGCACCACTGAATTGGTATGACCCTGATCATACTTCAGAGTAATCTCAGGAGAGCAATAAGCTACATCACAGCTTTAGTTGCTCAAAAGGGACTGCATGCCCCTATCATTCATATTCCACTTACAAAGCTGTAAGCTGCAGAGCCATTATTTCTATCTGCCTGGAGAAAAATGAACATTCTTACATGATCTGTGTTCTCTTTCCTTAACTAGGAAAAGAAGCAGTTGCAACTACAGAGTTGGTTTTTTTCTATTGCCAACAGCAAGGTCAGGGTTTAGATGTAACCACTATCAATAACAACTGGCTAAGCACAAAAAGTCCTCAGATGGAAAAGATGAAGCCCTCAAAAGCCCCTATGAATGGTTGGAGGATGGGATTTGGTTCCCTAAATACCAGCAGCTACTGCCATTGGCCGTGCCAGAAGGCGCTCCAGACATGTCCACAGAGCTGGCAGGCGTGTCCAGGAGCTCTGGGAGGTTTAGCTGGGGAGCACTGGTGGGAGGCCTGGCAGGGGCTCCTGGGCCCTGCTGTGCTGGCAGGCTCTGGCTGTTGCAGCTTCCCCAGGTGAGGCACGGCTCCCCTGCTCCAGCTGTGCACTGCAGGCCGTGCCTGACCCTGTGGCTGCCACCAGAGCTGCTCTGCTCCCCCGGCCTGGGGGAATGTGTGCTGGGGAACTCCCTGTCCTGCTGTCCCTCACCCCTTCTGTCCTGCTCTTGGGGGCACTTTGGGGAACACCCAGCTGCCACTGCTCCTTAGACATCTATGGCCAATTCAGTCCTGTCCAAAGAGCTGGCAGGGTGGCCTTGCCTGCACAGCAGCATTTTCTGCTTCATGTGCAACAACAGGATTTTCTTGAAAGTTCCCAAGAACTATGAAACAGACCTGCAACAAGTATTGCTTTTACAGAGCACAGAAACACAGGAGAAAGCCTGGAAAGCAAACCACAGCAGGATCACGCAAAGGTCAGCAATTCAAACACAGGACTATGAATTATATAAAAGGTTGAATGTTCCTGCATCCTTGGCTGCTAAGGTGTTTGATTTGGAATAATGTTATGGGCACAAAAGAATGCAAAGAATTTGTCTTTGTTTGCAGAGAAGAAAGTTTCTCTTTTGGCTATTCTTCCAAGTGAACACTAATTAAAGACTTTCAAAATCCATGAAATAGTCCCAAACGCTTTATGCTTTATTTGGCAGCACAACCAGACAAGATAATCACAACTGAAAATACTTCCCAATGATTTAGGGGATTAGAATTATTCTAATAAGTATTTTCCTAAATTTTTTAGGGAAGGGGAAAAAGAGAGTGACAGAATGTGTTGCTGATGGCTTCTACTTATAATCACTGCTATTCTAAAGTTATTTGTGATCTAAAATAATTTCAATGTTGCAAACTTTCTTCTCACTACTTTGGCTTAAAGCCAATTGCATGGGACCTTTTGAACAACTGGTAAAAAAATCTCCTGGAAATATATCCTGTGATCAACTTCTAAACAACATAAGCCAGCATTTGTAATGGAAACACCAGCAATCTTTAACTGCACTGTGATAAATATCAAAGGCATTAAAGTCGGACGGGTATGTAACTAAACGGAAGTGCGACTTATCAGCTCTTTTACAGTGACCACAAGGAAAGGTAAAGCCACGTTTATATTTACATGTCATTATGTATTCCTTCTGTGTGCATTTTTCCAAAGAAAGGTTTAAGATACCAGGATAATGTTCTACTACAGGAGACCAAAACACCAGCGTGCAAAGATAATGGTGTAGAATCTCTCAGGAGACGAACATTCAGAATTTATGTGAACATTAGTTACAATGCAAAGGTAAAACATTTACATAATTCCTACAACATGTACGAAGTGAGGGATGTACAGTAACAGTACAGTGAGGATGTACAGTGAGGGATTGCAAAGTAACAATGCTGGGAATCAGGAGATGATCTTTCTGAATCTACATTGGTTTATTGTTTTGAGTGTGGATGAAATGCTGCAGAGTGCTTTTGCTGAGCCAGCTCTAGAGTGGGGATAAAAACATTGTCCTCTAGGTCTAAAAGTTCTTCAGAGTAAAACTTGTTATTGCTGGTGAAAAATGGAGAAGTTGATGCCAAGGAAAGCCAAATGAGTTGCCTGAGTAAACAAAAGGAGGGAATGATGCAGGTCCTGTGAATTCCTGCTCTATTGACTAGATTGCACTGCTGATTAGATAAATGCAAGAGCAGAGTTGAATATTGTTTCCAAGAGAGTTTGCTGACAGTCAGCTTTGAAAAGATTTCTAAACTATGAAGTTTAAAAAAGGTCTATGCAATCTTGTCCAATTGTCATATGTGATTGCCTAAGATGATTAAATACTCTGACAATTAAAAATACCAATGTTATGTATGATATCTCCTTCTAATCTCACCAATCAGAACTTCAGCTGCTTCATATTCATACAGAAGGAACACAGTAAAGATTTGCAAATTTTTTATCCACTTTGCACCATCTGACCTGGTATTGCCTATTTTTGTATTACAGTAAAATTAAAAAATGAATTAAACAGGCAGATTCTTATATCATAACTCCTGTCTGAGATATACCAGATGATAACATGCTCTCTTGTGAGTGGGATTTTAATTGGTGCAGTGCTTTACTTTTCCACTCTTTTCATCAGAATACCAATAAGATGATTCAAACAGCTGGCATGTAGCACTCTGCAAAAATAAGAACTAATAATTTAATGTATCAAATAATTAAAGCTATTAGTTGCTTCATGCTAGTTTTCATCAACAATATTTATTACTACACAAAGACTAGCTTCAGGTTATCACTGTGCATTTATCTTCATGACAGAGCAACCATTAGATGGGAAACCCCAGATAACAGATGCTCGCTTTCCAACACCAGCTTCTTCAGGCACACCAGTTTTTCTGCAGTGTTTTACCCAGGTGTAACCAGTGTCATAGTCTTAGCCAGTGTTTTTCCTGAAAACATTTAAAAAACTGACTTATCACACAATTCAACAAAAATGTTCAAAAGGCATTCATTATTACACACCAACCAGTAGAGCTGAAGCAGGCACACAGGCAGCCTTACAGATTGTTCACAATATTAATATGCAGGCTGCTACTAATAAGTTGTTGCAATAGTAACAGAATTACATTAATCTTATTTAATCAACTTTAAAGTTTTGCCACAAGGTAGAAAAAGATCTGAATAACAATAGACCTGTCTCAGACTTAGAGTACATAGCATGGTTTGTTTGGGACAATGTCTGAAAAGTTCTTTCTATGAGCATATGAACTAAAGATAATGTCTCTAACCATGGATGCTGGTATTGCTGACTATGACAAAGTGTTAAGATAATTCCGGATATTAAAAAGACCAAAGTTAAAATATTCTCATGAGTAAGAGCTGTTTCCCTGTGAGCTTTATAGGGTTCTAGCATTACTTTTGACATGCTGATTAACTTACTTATATTTCTGTTTATCAACTGTGATGCACAAAGGTGTTAAAATTTAATTGTTAATGAAGACGGAACTAACCTGGGATCCTTGAGGAATAGATAACTGCCAAATGCAATTTCACTTGCAAGCACTTTCTTTATTTTGTTTAAAATTATTTTCTCCAATTTTTAGTTTGTCAAGTCATGCCAGAGTTGAAAAATACCAATGATATCCCTGATCTAGATCAGATAAATTACTCTAGCTAGTGTGTTAACTATTTCTAAAGATATATTGTATCAATAGCCTTAAATTTAATGATAGAAAGGAGTAGTTGTGTTACTTAAAAAGTCTTCCACTTGCACTTAAGATTGAGAAACCAAGACCTTGGTCATTTTCTCCTGCTCCTGAGAGGCTATGCGTACAGCAATGTCACAAATCTCTGGTTTGGAAAAGGAAGGGTCACACAAGAAATGGTCTGTTTTTATGAAAATGTACTTTTACAATGTTGTATATTCTTTTAAAACATAATGTCTGACTATATTTCTTTTAGAACTCTCAGTGAAAAAGGAAACAAAATTCTGCACAACAGTACTGGGAGGATTAATCTATATTTCCTGACCAGTTTATCTCATTGGGTCCTGTCCTGTCATCTGCCCCAGGCAGCCCTCTACATTACATAATATGAACTCCCTCAATTCCTATCACATGTTCGTCCTTCTCTTCCAGCAGCCTTGGCAGTGATGGGAATGGAAATCTGACTGATCAGATCCCAGCTCCTTCAGAACTCTGTATTCCTTGACATTGCTGCCTATGGCAGGAGGGTGTTTGCAATACGCCTGTGCCGATGGCTGCATGTGCTAGTGGAAGACAAGGAAAGGCTGTCATTCCAGGTAGGATGAATTTTTGTAGGCCCGGAGCCTTGTGAGGGACAAACAGTGAGGGTAAACAGCAATGGAGCCTCTTCCTGCCCTGTGGAGCCACAAGGCGAGCAGGGCTGGCAAGCATGGCCAGCCAGCACAGTGCCTGCTCAGGTTTCAAACACAGGCCCAGAGTGAAGTGAGGGTATGACAGGAGTGTGAAAGGCAAAAGTTTTCTGCTGTGAGACAGCATTTCTGAAGTGGTAACATGGCAGAGCTGAGTGGGATGCTGGTTTTCTGAAGGCTGCCAGAAAGCTATGGAATGAGTAGCTGTTTAGCTAAAACAGCAGGAGGGGTGCTAAAGGGAAGCGTTTGGAACTGGAACAGAGGAGTTTGGGCTAAAGCCAGGATGGGTGGGAGTAGGTGAGGGAGGTGCTCAACACATCTTAGCTGGCTCAATGTTTTGTATTTGCAAAACACTCAGGGTCTTCTAATGGTGCAGTGCAGCGTGGGCTGCAGCATCATCACTAAATTGTCATGTTGCCACTGAATAAAAGATATAACTGGAGTACACTTCTCTAAGCATCTTTCCACTTTTTTTTAAATCAGTAATGGTTTAGCATGAACTAGCAAAGCTCTCAGGTCACTGCAGAAAAATTATTGCAGTGTACGGCTTTATTTTGACAGGTGGTGTAAATCTTGACCCAAATTTTCAGACCTTTGGGGAAGTTATGCAGTGTGCGTGCTGCCTTTCATGTTTCTCCCCAGTCGTGTACCAAAGGGCACGTGTGCAAATGTAACTGGAAGCATTTCAAAGCATCCAGCTCAATTTCTGAGGTGTTCGTGTTGCAATACGCTGCTGTAATCTATCTCTAAGATACATGGAATAGGAGGCTCTTTCTGAGAGCTGAAGCCTCCTTGCAGAGAGCTGTGCTTTGCTGCATAATGTCAACATAATGGAGCTGATTCAAGGATGCTATGCTTGCCCTCTATATGAATTTCCTTGCACTAACAGCCCAGTTTAAATCTCATTGTGGGATTCTCCTGTTCTTGAAATCAGTAGGAAGTAAGTCAGGTTTTTGAATTTTGCAAGAGTAACTTGTCCTCCCTTGGATGCTAGTCACTGCTTATTGCCTCATAATCAAAATGCAGCTTCAGCTCTTTAAAGGAACAGCTACATGTAATGAAACTCTTTTTACTCTCCTTGGAAATGAAATTGTAAATTCTTCAAAGTAAGAGTCCTATTTCAAGGATCTTTTGGCTTAAAAAGGAAGTTGAATTCCCATTTAAAGTATGTGTACCATCCAGAGCTCAGTGGTGCAACATCTCCTTGACAGAACACGCCACTGAACTGCCTCCCATGGACTGCTATTTCTATACTGAGGACACTGGAGTTTGTTCCTCCTGCACTTGTCAGTGTATTTGGGGGCTGGGTAGTGTATGTGGGGAACAAACCTGGTAACTCTTCATTTCAGCCTCCGTGTGCCCCTGATCTAGAGCTGCTTGGTGCTATTTCTTGAAGCTCACCTAAACATCTATTAAAGGGAGAATTCCTCCTCCAAAGAGATTATGGCTGAACTCCTTATAACCTAGAAGTCTTGAAAGGCAAGAATAGATCCCTGGGTCTATTGGAAAAGATTTCAAATTTAAGTAGGAAATTGAGTAAGAACAGGGGCTAGTGTTGGATTCTGGTTCCATGAGCTGGAGCAATATTTTGGGTTATCCACAGAGAGATTTTGTGAATCTGGGAAATACACAGGGTTTCATAAATATTCACAGAATTCACAGAATGTATGGGTTGGAAGAGACCTTCAAGATCATCGAGTCCAACCCGTGCCCTAACACCTCAACTAGATCATGGCATCGAGTGCCATATCCAGTCTTTTTTTAAACACATCCAGGGACGGTGATTCTACCACCTCCCCAGGCAGTCCATTCCAGTACTTTATCACCCTTTCTGTAAAAAACTTTTTCCTAACATCCAACCTATATTTCCCTTGATGCAGCTTGAGACTGTGTCCTCTCATTCTGTCAGTTGCTGCCTGGTGGAAGAGGTCAACCCCCACCTGACTACAGCCGCCTTTCAGGGAGTTGTAGAGAGCAATAAGGTCACCCCTGAGTCTCCTCTTCTCCAGGCTAAACAACCCCAGCTCCCTCAGCCGTTCCTCACAGGCCTTGTGTTCCAAGCCCCTCACCAGCCTTCCTAAACTGAGGGGCCCAAAACTGGACACAGCACTCAGGGTGTGGCCTCACCAGCGCCGAGTACAGGGGAAGAATGACCTCCCTGCTCCTGCTGGCCACACCATTCCTGATACAGGCCAGGATGCCCTTGGTGTTTTTGGCCACCTGAGCACACTGCTGGCTCATGTTCAGCCGGCTATCAACCAGTACCCCCAGGTCCCTTTCTGCCTGGGCACTGTCCAGCAACACCGTCCCCAGCCTATAACGTTGCAGGGGATTATTGTGGCCGAAATGCAGTACACGGCACTTGGACTTATTGAACTTCATCTTGTTGGACTCTGCCCATCTATCCAATATCTAAAAAGTGTGAAAGATTTGGGAAGCTATTCCACTCAGTCTCTAGAAAGTGAATAAAGTGGGCAAATTGATCTACAAATAAGTGCAAATCAAAATATTGGCTCTAGATTCAGCCAGTGGCATCAGTGCAATTGTTCCTACATGGCTTTCCATGTCCTTCTGAACAAAATGACAGACAAGTCATTGGCAAGAAAAAACCAGACTAGCTTCAGTCTGTTCCCCAACATGCATATAAGGAAGTAGCTGTCCAAGATGTAGTTATAAAAATACAACATAGTTTTGGGTATAACACTTTAATCATACTTAACCTCAGCTGCCCACTGAAATCAGTGATGTTAATGAATACAGTCCCTTTAATATAATTATTTCAAGTTGCTTTCAGATACAAGTAGTCTTCTGTAGAAATTAATTACCAACAACTGAACTACAATCAAACTCTTCCCCTTTTCTGTAGACAATTTTAAACTTTCAGCACTATTGCATCTTTCTCTTCTCACCTGGTGATTATAGGTAGCAATTTTATTAACTAATTATTCTCTTTAGAAGCCAAGGTCATTATAAGGGGCTTGACTTGGCTTCTACTGAAAGTCTCTTTTAATGATTTTGCCATTGATGGTAGTCCAGTGTGAGAGAAGAACAGATCATAATCAACAAAATCATATAATCATATCTCAAAATTGTGCAGAGTTGGGAGAGAAGAGGAATGCCGTTAATGTTTTACTGAATGTCATGGTACTGTTGTACGGGCTATGAGTCCCCTCTGAATTTATACTGAGGGAATCCTGTAAAGCTCTATTCACTTTCATACTGAATTTGTGCTATAAAAGGTAGTAGTCAAACATCTGACAAAAAGCTGAACTGACATTTATGAGATCAAGCTTTTGTTCTTGATTTTATCATACCCATGTTCCTTGTCAAAATCTTTCCTTGCATGCTTAACCTGAAGAGGAATTTGAGATAGCTGGAAGGGCTGGTCCGTGTCTCAGGTGTATGGATCTGGAGAAGATGATCATGTAGATACTTACTAGAGAGAAATTCAAGGAAAAGCTAAAGGGGCAGAATGCTTGCAGATGACTTGGTGAGCTGGTTGTATTTGAGATGCAGAGTAAAGTGAGTATCAAAAAAAAGAGACAACAATTTAAGAGGATTCTTATAAAAATTACATTGTTAGCAGCAGAGTAAAAAAACCTTTGTAAGAAAATACATTTAGAAAGAGTAAAGAAAAATGTTGCAATTCTGATGAAATGAAAAGAAAAAAGAAAAGCATACATGTTCTCACAACTGAGCTGTAAGAACAGGTTAAAGTACCAAGCCCAGAAATGATTGAGCAATTTAGTAAAATCATAAACATTACCCATTAATTTTTTTTTTCTAAGCATAGGAGAAGCCAAGCCTTTACAGAAAGGCTGTAAGGCAAATAAATGCTTTGAAAGGTAGAAAAGGGAAAGGTCTATTAACTATGGAAGAGCTTTGGGAGGTTACCAAACTCCTGCCTAGGGTGATGGGGGCATGTTCTGGACGTTTTTATACACCACCATTATTTATACAAACCATTATTTAAAAATGGAAGTAGTCTGTTGCATGAGTTCACCAGAAGCAAATATCATTGATCCAAGAATTTTTAAAAAAATGCAGAAACAAAATTTTGACTGCTACTCGTGATTTTTCTAATTTAACTTTTGTAATTATCAGGATGGGCTTGATTAACTATAAGAAGGACCTGTGGCAGGTGTGATTTTTATAAAAATTTTCAGGGAGATGGAGAGGAACTGGAGACTGGCAAGTAAAGCTTCTGTAGGAAGCAAGTTAATGGAAATTGTAATGAAGAACAGAATTAGAAGTTAGATAAGTGAGTATGCTGAGTATGAAAGAGAGAAATAATAATGTACAAACCTAGGAAAAGATTTTTAAAGGAATCAGGTAAGCATACAGATGCAAAAGATCAGGTTGAGAATGTATCTTACTGTCCAAAAAGTATTTCCCAAGACTCTCAGCATCCCATAAAAAAGGGATCCTTTTTTTTCCTTTTCCTTTTTTTTTCTTTATGGAATAATCATAGCTCGAATAATAAGAAACAGGCTAAGAATAAATGTCAGGAACTACTGATCAGTCTTATGAGGACTTACACATATAGAATTCTGCTAGAAGAGTGAGTGAAGCATAATGTAATAAATTTGCTCAGACTACAAAGGTATTGTGGCTATAAAGACCTTCTGAAGAATTTCTAAGGTGCTGCTTGACAGAAATTAAGTGTTCAAGAAAAATGTACTCCTACAGATACTTGGCTTTACCATTTAAAAAAGAGACCTTAAGAGTAGTTCAGGGTATTTTATTGAAAATGTTGACTTAATTCTCTCTACCTGTCAGAAAGGCAAATAGATTACTGAATGTTTTAAGACAGGAAAAAGAGTGAAAGGGAAACACCTCAATGTCCCTATATAGCCTCATGATGTGCCCATCTCTTGAACACTGCATGAAGCCCTGATATTGAAAAGATATATAGTACTACCATAAAAGGTAGAGTGAAAAGCTGTGACAGTTATAAGCAGGCCATGTAAAAGGAGAGATTAAATAAATTATGTTTCTTCAGCATAAGAAAGGGAAGATATATTGAAGGAAAATAAAATGTACTACTGTAAAATCACAGATGTTATGAAAAAGGTGAATTGAAAATGACTATTCATTTATTCTTCCTCTCAAGATCCAGGAAAGACCAAATGAAATTCCCAGACAACCAGTTAAACAAAGACAACACTATCATTACTATTATTATTATTATTATTATTATTATTATTATTACCCTTTGTGTAATTGTGAACTTGTGCCCAGAACATTTGGATAGCAAAACCGTGAATGTGTCAAGAAGTTACTAGGAAAATTAGTGGATGAAAGACTCACTGAGACCAATTACATATGAAGATACAGACGAGTTCCTTGGCTAAGAAAATCTGTAAGGTGCACCTTCCAGAGGCTGGGTGCCTGTGCTGTATGAAGCTCATACAGCCCAGCCTGTCACATGGCGGGCACTGGGGTAAACAGAGGGCACTGGTCCAATACAGAACAGCTTTAGTTTCTACTGTGAGATATTCTATGGTCTACAAGCATGAAGTATGAAGGTAAACACATGGCTCACAGGAGTGAAAGGTTTTGAAGACCGGCTCTAAAATAATCCAGATAAAATGGTCAGAAAATATGGTGAAATAGGAATTGGTAAATGTAAAAAGGCACTTCTGTTAAGTGTTTTTTTTAAGAGCTCAGATCTTGAAAGATCTTGATTATATGAATAAATTCTTTGCTGAAGTACTCAATTTATTGATACTTAATAATAACTCCCTTAGTTTGACTCTATTTCCTTAAAACCTTCAAGCCAAAATTTTTAACCCCACTTTTACAGATTACTCATAACAAAAACTGTCAGTTAATCAAGACATCCAAAATATTTTGAACAAGTATGTCAAATAGTAGTAGTATAAAAAAGTAGTAGTAATAAAAAAGCCTTGAATTCATTAGCTGTTAGATACTACAATACTCAGCTGTGTAGAAGTACAAATCTGACATTAGAAAAGCTGATTACTTTAGGATTACATCCATTCAGCATGTTTATATTCAAAGCAGAAACACACCTTAACATCAGGTGTGCTGCTGTACCTAACAACTCTGAAAGCCATCAAAAGTGCAAGCTCGTCTTTTAAAATTTAAATTTACCGGTGGAAAAAAATCATAGTATACCTACTTCCATGGTATCCATTTATTCATGTGAAATGTTAAAAGGCATGTTTTTACTTTTAATACCACTGGGGGAGCTTAACTTCTGTTAGTGGAGGCCGTCGGTACCTTGCAAATTAAAACCCATCAGCTCCTTCTAAACTAAACTTTGGTTTCCATACTGTTGTATTTGCACATGTGTAAAGGAAGTTAAACAGTAACTACTGAAGCCTTGATAACCAGCATGTGCTGCTGTCAGCAATGCCATCAGCTGCATCAGTGCCAAGACAGGAAACCTTGGGTATCTTTATTTGCTGCAGGTCAGTAGTTTTTATCTGCAGTTAAGTAGGATGGAGATTACTTTACTTACTCCTAAATGGTCCTTTTAAGGCCCCTTCATAAAAATGTCCTATCTGGGTGTGTCTGTGCTGCTATTGATCTCTTTATTCTGTCCTCATAAAAAGGCAGTGAGCGGGCAAATTACATACGAGTTATGGCCAGTGAGCAGGCTTAAAAGGAAAGTGTGACAGATTTTTCAGAGGAAAAGAAGTCCTGCTCATCACTGTTCAAATGAACATTTAATAATTCATAACAACTGAGTTATAAGTTTCCCCTTCAATACGTTTCCAAATGTGAATAGATTAAATAGTAATTGCTATCAAGCTTTATGTTCTATTTCATGTACCTAATAAAAGTTTATCTAGTGGAGCTTGCTTTGTATCTTTTTGATCTATTCCTAACTGACTGCAATATACTCTATTAAAATATTTATCATTGTTCTATCAAATATTAACCATTTTAAAATCATCTGACTGAAGAAAACAAATAATGTTACTTGCTTAAGTTTTCATGAATTTCCTGATATTTAGTTGTTCAGGACTCTCCCTTGATACAGCACTAAAATTACCAAAGACCCTACAAATTGTATTCACTCTTTTTGAATTGGGCTGTTTTGGAAATGCACTCTGCTCACATCCATCACCACTGTCCTTTTTGGCTCTGCATGCAGAATCCTAGTTTTGTTGTCTGTAAAAAGTTATGATTCTGCTTCAGAACAAGGAAATATTAGAGAACTGTTGGTTTTTCTATAGGTTAGTGGATTTTTTGGACTATTTTTAGGAGAGTACAGAATGTTTGGGTTTTTTTAAGGGAAACCTTTTTAAGACCTTTCCTGAATTATCCTCCTGCTCATTCATCTGAAATTATGTGGCTTTTTCAGGTAAAAATACTGGCAAGCTCCTAGAGCATAGAATGATGTAGTGATGGGGAGAGAATATTCCTCCCCCAGATGTGCCACAGTTGCATGGCAGCCCAGCTCAGCCTGACTGGCTGTCAGGCTTCCAGCCCTCCCCAGCTGAGCGGGTTATGCTCTCCCAGGGTGCTCCTGCTTGTTCAACCAGTGGATGATTCATATCACAGAACTAACACAGCAGAAAACTATTCTTTTTTGGTTAGTGTCCTGCTGAGTTAGATCTGAAATCATTCAGCGAAAGGTCAAACAAGTGCCTGAGAGATTGCTAGGGGTGTGGGACTAAATAGTGGGGAATTGGGAGAAGAGGGATTGCAGCACTTGCAATTAGAGCAGTTTGGACAGCCATGAAATAGCAGCTTTGAAGCTGACACCTGGGCAAGATCAAGAGGAGAACAACCTCTTTGCTCCAATCCAATCCCTCACCTTGCTGAAGAAAAATTGTTCTGTTAAAGGTCAGGTGTATAAATGTTGCTACTGAACCATTTCTTTTTGCTTTGGAGAAAGCAAGTCCTGATCAGCAGGTTATCAGAGTAAATCTCCTGAAGAGCTGCAGTCTGTTCGGAGCCTGGTGCCTCTCAGTAACATGGTAACTGTGCTAACTAGTCCCCTCTTTTGAGCTTACTCTCTGCTTGATTTTATTTACACTGTTATTTTATTTGGCTTCTCCACAAGCAGGTATTACCTAACTCACAACCCCCATCCTGTTCATGGAGGCTTTCCAGCACAGACACACTGAGATAATGAGCTCTCACTAATACCCCTGTAGCCTATTGCTTCTGCAGGTTCTTCCATTTCTGCAATATCCCACACACTTTATAGGCAGCAGTGCTAAAAGATTAAGGCATGGTCCCCAACCTAGACATGCTACAGGAGTTATGCAGGTCTGTATAATTATCTGAGTGAGCATCTTAAGTTTTCATCTCCTCTGTGCTCTTCACAGAAGAGAGGTGCCTCACTTAATCGTTTCTGTTACTATACAGTGTTTGTGTTCTGACATGTTTATTCTGACTAAAATATCCTCTCCCCAGAGAGAGATCAACCATCCTTTTTTCCTTTAAATCTAGCATCTCATTAAAAAATAACATTCCATGATATTCCTACTTTGGTGAACAACTCTCTGTGTATCCCAGTACCTGTATGGTTTTCTCTGGGTTGTGTATTTTGGAAGGAATGCATTAATAAGCACATTCACGTTGTTGTTTCTCAGGTTTAAAAGACCCAGGATGTCAGGATGGCACTACACCTAAAAGTCACCAGCATGCTTCCCCTGAGGCGAGCAGAACCAGTGTTTTGCATCATCTGAGGATCAGGTCTGATAACACTGTAATTTTGTATTCTTGCCTTGCTTGTCTTACATCTGTAAGCCATACTTTGGCTTGAGCTGCAGCAGTGGGGTTCTGGATTAATGTAAAGAGAATTATTCTGGATTTCAATTTGAGCCATTTTAAGAGAGTTTGCTCCTCTTGAATCCAAACCCTGGTACGCACACACAGTTTCTTCAGTCTGCATAACAACCATGCAAGATAGGTATTTCGAAATCAGTATTTTGTGTATAAAGACCAGGGGCAGATGATCGTTCCCTGAGAACAACAATGCTCAGCCCCAACAAAACTTTATCCTTTTCAATAAATTCTTTTTATATTTTACTTCCCTTCAGCTCCAAGTGTGGCAGTGTGCTTACCAGTACCAGCCTTGGCACCAAAACACACCAGAACTGAAAGTATATACAGCACCTGTGCAGAGGTGAGTCCCACTGTATCCTCACCAGCTAAATGCATTAAAACTGCTACTGGTAAAAGATACAAAAATATATAGTTGGATCTTCTATGGCTCCCCAGATAGGCAGTTGCAATGGTGAACTGGAAAGCAAGGCATCCTGATTCTGAATTTCTATTTTTTTTTGTATCGTCCCCTAGGCACAAGTTCAATGTGTAGGTATTGGATACATCTGTGTCCAAACATGTAAAAGATCACTAACCTCCACTGGGGAGACAATTGCATTTCCATGTATTTAATCTGTCCAGAAAGGAGTGCAGGGTGTATTTCTTTGAAGAAAGATTTTTAAAGAATTAGGTGGTATATGTCTTTTCCTCTTTTCTTGCTGAACGGTAAACCCAATCTTCCAAAACAAAATGTTAGTATGAGTTCCAAGTTTACAATTTCAAGTTTGATTTTCTTTGGCAAGTCAATCTGCATGATGGTTTTGATCAAATGCCTCAGCTTCTAACATTTGTAACACATGATAAAATTCACCCCCAAAAAAGCTCATATTTAAATAATCATATAATAAGTTAAATGCACGCTGTGACAGTATATCTATTATCTGACAGGCTGCAGAGGAACACAAGTTTAGTCTGGAAGACAGATACAAGCACTGAGTGCAGTTTGAGCACTGAAGATAAGAGTGCAATCCTTTGCCTGCTTCTATTTAAATGAACGAAAAAGAGTAAAATGAGATAGATTGTTCAGACCTTGATATAAGGCATCTGGCTGAGAACTCATTTGCTAATTGTTTACGATTAGCACCATTGAACCAAGATTATTTAAAACACTGATTCATTATGGGATGCAAGCTACCATTGGTAACTCTTATTTGCTCTAGGCCTTTGTAGTGCTGTGGGTTCAATGTGTTTACTTGGTCTTTGTATGAAGGGAACTAGAGAATAATATTAGTCATTGAACCTTCCCTCACCTTTTCCCCCACGAGGAAAATGCCTAATGAAAATTCGAACTATGCTGCCAAACTGATATTGGCAAAAGAGTCACTTTTTCTTTGCCTGATTGGATAAATATGCGGCTGGTTTTGGAATCAATGCTTCCATGAGCGAAATTAAAAAGTGTTACTTTAAAATGCTGCTGTATGTATAAAATAGTCTTTAGTCACCTGAAATGTCATGGCCAAGAAATACAAAAGATCCAAGACTATGAGCAGTACACGCAGAAAATCAAGTGAATGCTCCTGCTTAATATTTTGGCTTTCTGTGTGTAAATGTTTCTACTTTTTGATACAAGTTCCTTTATCAAAAAGCACTATGTTCAGTTTAAAACTGGCCCAAACCAACTGTAGTTGCAGGTTAAATTTCTTGCCAGGCTTGGAGCTTTTAGTTCTGTTTTAATGTTCATTTTTAAAGGAAATCGTTTCTATAAAATAGAAAAATCAAATATATGCTATGCTGTGTAATTTTTCATGTGCCAGGAGTTATAAAAGGGTTTCGGGACCAAACTGTTCTGTTCTTAATTCATTCCCTGTGCTTTGATCTTGCTGGTGAGAAATCCATTGTGGGTCTGTGGCAGGGAGGCCCCGCTGAGCCCCAGCACGTTCCCCGCCCGCCCAGCGCCTGCGGCTCAGGGGTTCTGGGGAGGGCTCAGAAGCAGCGCCAGGCACAGCCACATCTATTGTGCTGCTTCTTCCCAGGGCAGCAAACCTTCCTGTACCAACCAGACCCTGCTGACCGCTACATCTCTTCAGCACAAACCCTGAATGCAAGAAGATAACAGCTGCTATCACAGTGCTTTTTATCTGTGAGGCAAAGTCTAAAATTGCATCTGACCTCGGTGTGCACAGAGACGCCAAGCGAGGAGCGCTGTGCCTGGATCCTCAGAGGGTTTAGATTAAATCACGAAGAGTGAGGTACCTAAATGAATAGTTCTGAGGATAATAGCTGCTGTGACTTCTACTTTGTGTGGTACAAAGTAGACTCCGAACTGCAATTTATCAAATGATATATTGCAGGCCTTAGAAAACACAACTTGGCTGTTGTGTTGTTTTTTGCTATTATGTTTACTAATGTATAAAATTATGACACTTACAGAATCATACATGTAATTAAACTAGCTATGGTATAGATGTAAATTGTTTATTTATAGGTGAAATTTCTGGTTGCCCTAGGTCAAAGTTTTTTAGCAACAAAGTTCCATAAGAACGGATTTTCTTAATAATGCCAATAGCCTATGTAAAACAAAAAGTAAACAGGCACATATTGGTCTGTCAAGTGTGTGTGTGTATCCATCTTTGCATATCTATGTTTCTGTACAGCACAGGCTTAGGGAAAAGCAGATCAAAACCACATGCTACGTATCGTGATAAATAAGCCTTTTGAGCTTTGCCAAGGCAACGGAATGAGTTCTTATTTTTCTTGTATATTGGGGTCTGCTTCCTTGCCCGGTCATTTGTTTAGAATTCAATGGGAAAATAACAAAGCTAAAACTGACACACTACAAAATTAAATTAATTAGAATTCTGTTCCTCCATGATAAGACTTGAAATGAGATTTAAATCAGTATGTGGTTGGTAAAACATGACAATTTGATGTCTGTTCCATAAAATTGACAACCACATCTAGTTGTTTTTCTTCTGAATTTGTTCAGATAATTTGGTCAAACTTGGAGAATATCTGACAGTTACACAATCAGACAGATTTGCTCAGAAAATTACAACATAGCGAGGGAAACTCAATTAGTTTTGTCAGCAAATATAAAGGCACTATCTTGCATTTCCAGAAACTGTCCAAAGGTTTTACAAATACTCTTGATTCAGCTAAAATCAAGCTAATTATATGCTGGGCTTAAAAAAATCCTCATTAAAAGAACTTTATTTGTGTTATAATGTCCAAACTTGAAAAGATAGGGAATACTGAAATTAATAAGCAATTGCTTTGACAAACGAGTATGCATGTATTATTATATGACTGTAAAATTTGCTCCACAGCCCTCCAGACTTGTTCAGTATCTCAGCTACATAATATCTTTTTTAGACCCACTGTGTGGATATGGTGTTGACTTTATTCAAATTCTATGCAGAGAACCTCACTGATTTCTGTGTAGTTCCTGTCACTGCAACATTTCCAATGCTACACAAATTCTAATGGTTATTTTGCCAGTACCTAGGATAAGGTACAGGGTGGTGACAACCTTCTTCTGCATAAGGGGTGCAAGGCAGAGGGAGACCCTATGATTTCTGAGTGCATTGTTTGGGAGGTAACTAGGATCTGATTTGGTGAAGAACTAGTAATAGAGAACTTTGAAACACTACTTCACCCGCTTTCTGCTGCAACTCTTATGTGCCCAATAATTTTGTGAATCATAATTCAGCTATAAGCAGCTGGAAAATGAGAATACAGTTAACAACCGCATGGGAAAAACATGGTTTAAATGACCTGCCATATACAAACAGGAGCTTGCTGGTAAGAAGCTGAGGAAGTCCAGTTTTCTCAGGTAACACTGAACAGTGTTGCCCATGCAAACTTCTTTTCTCTTCATATGCTATCTTTAATGCTAATTGGTAAATTATCACAATATTTCCTGAAATTCTTTATTTATTGGTTTTCTTTCCAGATATAATTTGTTGTCACAAGTCCAGCTTTTCTGATTAAGAGGTACTTATCACTTGGAGAGGCAGTGGTAATCTCTAGCTTTATGAAAAAAATTTGTTATATAAGATTTGCATTTGTTTTTGAGTATTTAGACCATTTGTGTGGCTATTGACCAATTTTATAATATTTGACTAATTGGTGTCAGTAATTACATTTTCATGTTTCTCAGTCTTAAGAATCAAAAGTAAGCTCTTGTAGAAATCTGTTTTTAATGTGTCTGAGTTTAAGAATGCAGAGAGATAGTGAGAGAAGGTGAAAGAAAAATGCAAGAGGACTCTCCAGAGTTTCTGGAAGTAGATGATCAAAGCTATTATAAAGAATAAATCTTAAAAATTTACTACAAATAAAATTTGCAATAAAAGTCTAATCCTGTATATACTGAAATGATATTTCTACTCACTTGTTTACAAGACCCCTTAACCAGAAGAGAAGCTAAATATATAACTAAGCATTGAAAAAACATGCGTTCTAGCACCATTTAAGGAAATTTCCAGCTCTTATTTTTAAGCACGTTAAGTATACTTCCATTTTTTTTCAACCACTAGCTGTCATCTAGTTTTCACTAATTATTAACAGGTACCAAGCCAGTGTTTTGCAGTTACTGTCCAAGAATAGTTTAAAGTTACGAAAGCATCATTAACTTAATCAAGAAGCTGAAGTTTAGGACAGAAAAAAGTGAACATGCAGAGAAATCACCTTCTTTCTTTTGGTAAGAATTCTGAATCTGGAATTAATATGCTGATGTTTTAGTATACAAAACTTATTCACAGTTGCCAAGACACATGTATTTACCTATGCCAGTGGGAGCTCCTCCGGGTCTTACAGGAGAGAGAGAGGGGACACTGAAAGTGTATTGAATTAACTGGATGGCACAGTCAGTGCCCTCAGCTGGAGTCTCCCAAGGTTCAGGCCTTATGGCATTGGTACAGCCCAGAGCTTTTGCTCGTTCTCTGCTCCCAAGAAGCGGCACATGACAGCACACGGACGAGAGGCAGCGGAGCTGCAGGAGAGGGGCGACTCTCAGAGTTACTTACGTTGACAGCCCAAGCTGTGCCAGATATATCCCGGCAGACATTTATCACATTTAGGCCCTGATGTTCCCTCCTTACACTCACAAAATCCTCTGTCATTACAGCGATCATGGACTGAACCAAAAGGGTTACAATAACAGTCTGCAGAAACAAGACAACACATACACACTGGATTCAGGTCTACATGTGGAGATAATTCATTCAATACCAATAAAGGGTGCATTTCCAGTGCTAAAGGTAAAGGAAGACTGTCTATTAAGGATATCTAGAGTAGTGAATATAACTACTACATGTCCATTTATTTGCTTGCATGTGTCATTTCAGGAAGAGGCATTTTATGATGCAAAGAGAAAGTAAACAGAAAAGATATAAAGGCAGAAGATACCACGGTCTTTGAGGTTAAGTGATTGTAACAGATTCTCTTTGGCAAGAATATTTTTCACAATTTAATGAACATTAGAAAAGCTTTGCATAGTATGGATATATCCATGTGCCATCAGGGTGAAATGTTTCACTTTATTAAAATAGGCTTATCTGTATTACTCAATGTTTTCAGAAGTGCTGAATGTCTTTACAGGGCTATATAAATGCACTTTACTTATTTCCAAGATAGTCTTCCTTTATAGATTTGAGCAGTATAATAATTTATGAGAATATTTGCCATTAAATTGATGAGATTGTATTTATCAGTGACATTAATAAACCTTTTGCATATTCTGCAATGAAAAGCTTGAGGTGAGCACTAATGTAATGCAACACCGTTAAGAACAGGCTTTATGCAGCCATTTTAATTTCTCTCACCTCCCAGCGTGCAGATGGAAAATGCAGTGAGGCTCATTCCCCGCTGTATATTTTTCACATGTGTTCAGCTAATTAAAGAATAAGTAGGGTAACACATTTCCTCCCACAACACTTACTGTGTTGTTCATTCACAGCCCTTTTCTTTAATGTGATTACAATATCCGTGTTCAGCTTTTAGCCATCTGAACAAAGGCAAGGAGCTCACAGAGCTCATTTTTGGCACTTCTGTTCTTCACCTTGGTTACTTAGATTTTTGTTTTCAAATGAAGGACTGTCTTATTTGTATGTAGACCCATGTAGACCCAGAGTAACTTCACTGTTAACTGAGACCATAGACACCTTTTGGAAGCATCTGATCTCTGCTGCTTCCGGATTTGGGGCAACCTGCTGGGAGTCTGGATTTATGTCTGTGAATCAGTGCTACTTTGATGTCTACATTTGGCAATTGTTCCCTAGCATTAGGTTAAACCTCAGTGGTTTAACTGAGGTTTTCCATAAATGAAAAAATGGAGTTGAACTGGGAAGTTACATATGTATGTATCTCCAGTGAAAAAACTGTAACAGGAAAAAAATTACCAGAAAGACATTTGTTATCTGTTGTCTCACTGTTTATTAACTATAAATTACAGATGGCACTTTGAACATTTGGGATGCTGAAGAAGAATAGTTACCTTTGGCAAAAGAGTTCCACAATAATAACGGAGTCAATTAGCTGGCAACATTCATTAATGAAGCAGAAAACTGACATGCCAAAAATACTGTGCAAGGCTGAGTATTATAGCAAAGTGAGTGTCGTTTGAAAAGCTTGGAATTCTGATGTTAATCAGATGTATCACATGTTTATGTAAACAGGCATAGACTTGAGATACATTTTGAATGCAAAGAGTAAAATTTGCTTGAAGAGTGTTTATAGAAAACCTTGCAAGACAAAAGCTTGGAATTACATTAAAAACAGAGGGCCCAATTCTTGTTAAAAACAGTTTTGTTAGACATAATGAAGTTAGAGCGATTTAAACAAGCATTTGTGAAAGAAATGTATAGCCTGTGTTACTGGATGTTTTATTTTCCAGAGAACAAGACCCTGAACCAGTGAAACCTTTCCTTCTGAACTCTATCACAGAAGCATGTAGGAAATTCCAGGCCCATATCGTGCTATTTAAGGGGAAGTGGATAGTAGAAACAAAGCTTTAAGCCAGGCCCTTTTGCAAAACTAGTAGATCCAATCTGGGCACCCAACAGACTGATTTTAGCCTCCAGCTTTCCCAGCTGATACCACAGTAGTATAACCTACAGAGGCCCACAGAACATTCAGGGTCACTGGCCAACACAATATCACAGGCTGTGGAACACTTCCCAAGGCCTACCAAATACTTAAGACGTTAAAAATCACAAAGGTCACAATTTCAGTGTGCCACAGGGAGGTGATGACTATCTCCAATGCTCTCACAACAACAGGGCACTAAATAAAACTAAACTAACATTCCCAGATCACCCTAATAAGCAAACCATACACAGGTTCCAGGGTGAGGGAAAAAGCCCCTGCAGATCTGAACTGAGAAAGAATTTTCCTCCTAATCTTCATCTAGTGACTATTTGTAAGGATGGGAGATAACAGAAATAGTCATCTGTTCACCAGGGTTCACTCTATCAATGTGATGCTGCCAACAAAACACAATCAAAGTAAATAAAAAAGAAGGTGGGGAAAATGGGCTGAGGCTTGCAGGCTTGCTCCTTATCAGTCTGGGCTAACACTGAACAGCCCTCAGGGTTCACTTAACCAGGCATCATTAGGGCTTCTGGTGTTAACTGAAGCTGAAGTCTAACTGACTGCAAGGGTGGCTTTGTCAGACGTGTGACAGCAATCACCAGGTCAGTATTTATGCTGTGAGGCAAAGGCCATGTTTTATTACTCTGGGTCTACTTGGTGGTTTCCATGCTATCCTAGCTTGTCAGCGTGTGTATTTACTGAAACTTACTATGGCTTTATCAAGAAATAAAAAACTGTTCAAGCTGTTAAATTCTTTTTCACACAGAATAAATAATTTTTAACTTCAAAATACCTTGACTGATTCAGAAACTGCAGTTTCCTGTATGAGGTAATTTTGCAGTTAACATACAAATCCGCAAATTTTTGATATTTCGTTTTAGGAAATAAAATCTATGTTGCTTCTAATTAAGGGCATCAAGAATTTAGATTTTTCACTTTATAATACATTGCATTTGGTTCACTGGTAAAAACCTTCTCAGTATTTGAATTCTTTAGTCTTAAAAATTAAACATTTTACATTTTCTCCATTTATTTAGCATCAGCTAAGATTCACAGATTTGTTATCCATGTACTTACCATACGTATTTCTGAAAACTGTGTAAGCAGTTTTGATAAATCAGAGCCAAAGCCCTATTAGCTGCCATTCAACTAGCTTATCCAAACATTTTTTACCTTTCTACGTATATGGCTGAAGAGGAAAGAATTAGCCGGGAAAAATTACTTTCATATGGGAATACAACTTGCACATATCACTGGAAATCTGCTTATTAAAATGTTCATCCCAACATTTCACTTGTAGTTAAACCACAGAACACTGCTTTTAAATTCGGAGAAAAGAGAAATGAGCGTTTCCAATAGAGCAAGACTGTGCTTGACCTAGAAGGGTGGTGAATCCATCAACTCTCTCAGATGTGAAAATACTCCATTTTTGCCCAATTAAATCTTAGGAGCCCCAGATCAAGACAGCACTTTAAGAACAAACTTCTCTGTTTCCTGAAAAGTGCTTAGGTGTCTGTTCATTTCACTGACTTTACACAAGAAGTAGGAAAGACCTCTTAAGTTGGCAAATCAGCTAGGACACATACACTGGGAAACATAGATTTTGTGTGAAAACTGTGATCCTGAAAACTTAGTCCAGCAAGAATGTTATTTATTTAAAATGAATTACCTAATATGTAGCAAACCAAGGTTTGATGCTATAGTTATTTCACATGGTACAATTCTCATAGAAGCCCAAGAGAATTTTGCTTGCATTAAGGTGGAAACTCAGCAAATGTTTCACGTTCCCTTTTTTTTTTCAGACTCATGCTAAATGAAAGATTTTAAAATTTTATTTCCTCAGTGTCTCAGCAATTTCAAAGTGCATAGCTGTCTTACCATGACATTCTAAATATATCACTCCTAAATTAATTTTAAAATTACTTATTTTTGGCTTTTTGTTTACTAACATCCTTGTCTTATGTAGCTGCAGCTGCTGTCGTAGCATTTCAGTGTACGTGGGAAAACAACACACTGAATGAGCTGATGAAAAATTCCAAACAGATTAATTTAGAGTTGTATTCATTAGGCCTATTTAGGCAGCTGAAATTATACAGCCCTGATGTCATACCAATGATGTCTGTCATCTACATCAAACAAATATGTGGGACAGTAGTTTTTTTCCAAGAACATTTGATTGTGTTAATCTCCTCAGCGCAGTCATACAAAATCATGACTTGCCTGCTAAAGTTCCTATTAGCTCAGACTAATTACCGTCAAAGGAGATCATGCATTTCCTGAATGCATTGCCAAGCAAAGTTAAAAGAAGGACACATGAAATGCAGTGCATGGATGGGTCTGTGTGTTTATCACAAGATAAAAATGTAAATCTGTCTAGTTACAAACTCAAACAAATAACAGCAACCTAAATATTTCTGGCCTGAATCTCAGCAATGGATTTTAAAAGATATTAAAATGTAATTTATTCACCCGTAGTCTAGTTTGGTTTTACAATATCTGCTAACTACTCTTTGCTTCCTGGAAGATGGAAAGAAAAAAAAAAGTCACAATGAAAATCCAGAACAGATCCTACCGATGCTTATGTCTATAAGAAACATTATTTAAGTAAATTCTCCACCTCCGTTTGTTATTAGAACATCTTTAGTGGCTACCTGTTAATTACTGGCCATTGTACGAGGCCTCCTTTATAGCCTATGTTCAGGCTTCACCTAAAGTGTCCTAACTTGTGCTGTTTACTGTCTGTGGTGACATAAGAACAATGTATATTCTTCTAGAGTGATAAAGATGTTAATTTTTTTCCTAAGATGCTTTTCTTATTACATTCTGACATTTTCTCTAATTCTGCAGTTTGAATATTTATAGCAGATGCTTGTTCTAAAGCACTGTTTTCACCCAGGAATCCCTTTTCTAAATTGACATCGTGTCACACTCACTTGACAAATTCTGTTCCTAACCTCATGGGCATCATTTCAGTTTCTCCTCTAAGGAGAGGGGAGGTAACACTGCATTTAAAACCCTGTGTCTGGGAGCAGAATTAGCTGCAACATGTTTTTGTGAAATTTAGTGAATAAAAGGAGTTAATAGAGATCCCTCCCCATGTCCTCTTGATGCAGCTGGCAAGTTTTGAAGGTCTCCAGGCAAGTATTCAAGAGTCTATGCTAGTAATTGCAAGTCAGATTGGGAACAGGTATTTAAGGCTCATCCCCTTTGATTTTCACGTGTGACCCCAGTATGGCTCCCTCCTGTGTGAGGACAGCACACCCAGTTTCTCAGGGGCTTCTGGGGAAAGTCTACCCGGGACCTGTAGCCAGAGAGGTTTGTCATCATTTATGGATTCAAAATGCCTCCTTGGGGCTACCAGGGCAACAGAAATGAGGCGAGAAGTCCACACAGAGGTTCTTATCCATTGAAAAAGCTCATTCTGGCTTAACTGGCAAGTAAGCAGCAGTGGTCCCTAGCAGCTGCCAGGAGCTGAAAAGGCACAGAAGAAAAGGAGCAGTTATCCCAGGACTGACCTATGCACACATTTTCATCGTCCAGCTCTGCAGAAGCATTTCTGAAGTAGCCCAGCCTGCATAACTCGCAGTGCTGACCTCTAGTGTTGTGCTTACAGCTCACGCAAATGACCGTATTGAGCAGCTCGATGTAACTGCACCGGTTGGAGTGCCCGAAGCATTCACAGTCTTTCAAGGAAGAACAGAAATGTATACAAAGTGTATACAGCAGCAGAGTCATAGCACATTACATGCTTAGTAAAAATGAACCATGAGCAGAAGTATGAATGAATGACACATACATGTTAATCAATGTAACATGGACAGCAGCAGATGTGTATCTGCAATGGAAGTGGAGCTGGTTTCAGGCAGGTTAGCGT
>WEIT01008245.1:0-12905 GCA_013389985.1 Dryoscopus gambensis | reverse complement strand
TGCCTGGGGCTGTTGTGAGCCAAGGGCAGGACCCCACTTCACCTTATTGAACCTCATGTCATTGGCCTTGGCCCATTAATCCAGCCTGTCCAGATTCCTCTGCAGAGCCTTCCTACTCTCCAGCAGATCAACACTCCCACACACCTTAGTGCCATCTGCAACCTGACTGAGGATGAACTTGTTCCCCTCATCCAGATCATCAACAAAGATATTAAACAGGACTAGCCCGAATACTGAGCCCTGGGGAAGACGACTGGTGAATGGCTTCCAACTGGATTTAACTCCACCACTTTCTTGGCTCAGACATCCAGGTAGTTTTTTGAAACAATGCACCTGTACAAGCCATGAGCAGACAGCTCCTCCAAGAGAATGCTGTGGGAGACAGCGTCAAAGGCTTTCCTAAAGTCCAGGTAAAAAAATATTCACAGCCTTTTCCTCATCCACAAACCACGTCATCCTCTCATAGAAGGAGATGATGTTGGTCAAGCAGGATCTGCCTTTCCTAAACCCACACTGATGGGGCCTGATTCCCCTGGTTATTCTGCACATGCTGTGTGACCAGACTCAAGATGACCTGCTCTACGACCTTCTCCCAAACTGAGGTCAGGCGAACGGAACGCTTAGGATTTGTCCTTCCTTTCCTAATCACGCAGTTGTCCACCTCATAAGTTAACTCCCATATAATGCCATTGTACAAAGAAAGAATTCTGTTTTTGATGCAGTTGCTCCAAACATCTCCCCATTTGCCACTTGCAGCTATTTTTTTCTGTCTTTGCAGATTAATCCAAATTAATCCATGAGAACTGCAGAAACTTCTCTCATCCCTAGAGATTTCAACAAAGACATGTAAGCACACTTTTCAATGCACCACTCTAATTCCTAGTGCTGCTAACTGGAACATTAAAACAAAATAAATTTCAAAAGATTAAAGAAAAAAAGAAAGTCTATCACAGATGTATTCACCATACCAGAACAATTTCTATTGCTCAGAAACACCATTTTTAATTTAATTTTAAAAATGAAACCTTTTTATATTAAACGACTCCAAATTATTCTTATATAAGGAAAATCAACTCATTAAAGAAAATCACCATATACTTGTCAGGTAAAATAAATATGGTGATAAAGTCTTTAAATCTATACAAACAAATTAGTTATTGCACTCATTCAATTATAAAAAAGCTATAGCCACTGCAACATCTACTAAAATTCTCCATAATTATGTCTATTGTAATTATCATGAATAGTAATCACATAATCTTTTAATGAGGCTGACAGTGGTAATAAAATATGCTTGATATACACCCTACACAGCAGGGCCAACACTTCTGAGCAGGATAAGCAATGGTTACTGTCAGAGCATGAATAATATATTCTAATTAGCCCACAGTCAGCAATTTATATTACTCAGATACTCTTAGATAAAACCTTTTTGTTTGTACTCAAAAATAAAACTAAGGATATAAATAAAACAGGATTATCAAAGCAAGGCTTTAATTTTCTAATTCTAAAAGTCCAAGCAGCACCAGTATAAATTCTACCATTTAAACCTGCGAAGGAGCCCCTTTTTTTAAAGGCATCATATCTACATTTGATTGGCATCTTTTGACAGTATTCAGAACTAAATATTTGCTTCCATGTAGTTGAATAATTCCAAATACTTGCCTCTTCCACAGTATGACTATTACTCTTTCTTTAAACCAATTTGCAACAGCTTTGAAAGCAAGATAATATATAGAAAAGAATTAACATAGAATGCTACCATAAAGAATTAAAGATTGCTAGTCAGAGAAATTATAGTACCATTATATCTAGATTCTTCTGGATACTGTGAGTTATCCAAACTGTCTGGGAATTTTTTCCAGCCTCTACACTTGGCTGGATTATTGAAACAACTTGGTGAGAAGCACACTGTGAAGTACACCTAGATCTCAGATCCTCCCCCAGAAAGATAGCTAATTAGGCAATTAACATATTTGTACACGTCAGATTTAAATACTGAAATTTTCTAACAATCTAACTCACACCACAAGTTATAAATTACTTGAAAGCATAGAAGAGTTGACCGTTCTCCTCATAAATCTTTTGCTGTTTTTTCTACACACTGAATATTTTTTTACTGGGATTACTTGCTACTCATTACTGTGATTTAGTGGCTTTTGTCTCTCTAGTCTATTTACAAACATATTATTTCAGTAAGGCAAGGTGGTCAGGGACCAAGTCTTTTCATTAAACAGAACTGCTAAATAAATATCAAAGATTTAGTCTGTTGTTAGTTACAATGTTATATTAGTAGCATAACAAAATTACTAATTCACACACCTTTTTTTTTTTAAAACATCAAGGCAATGCTGGAGGGACAAAATTTAGTTGTGCATTAAAAAAATTCCTGCATCCAACACTCCTGCATCCAGACCACCCACCTTTCCTTTTCTTTGATGTGTAAAAACTGCTTTATGAAATTATAACTCACCCTTGCTTCATTCTGCTGAAGCTTTTCTTCCATACTTAAAGCTGTTGGAGAATCCAAGAGTGCAATCTAAAATCGTAAAAAGTAAACATCAGTTCAAAATAAAAACAGTAACAATTTCTGGGGGAACCACATGAAATGCAATTGTTCACTTTTTCCGATTCTTTAGCATAAACTCCTTTGAACTTTAATATATATCATTTTACCTTGAAATACTGTAAAGAATAATCAAAATCCTGTCAAAGCAGATATTTCAAATACAAATTGGTTTGAGAGTACTGTTTTCACTAGCTACATACATATGCACACACGCACACGGAGGCACCGAAACCAGACACATTTATAACAGGTAACTCCTAATACAGTCTTTGTTATATTTTTACTAAACAGGAAAATTTATTTTGCATGAATAGTTATCCATTTTGCTTTAATAAGTATGTATCCTGCTTATATTTAATAACTATATCTTAAGGTAACTGGCCTTAAAAGAGGAAAATTACTAAACAACAAACACACAGGCAGTACTCATTGTACGTGACCTTCTACACTGAATCCAGCACTACATTTTGGTATTCAGTATCTTCAGATCTACAGAAGCATTTGTAATACAGTGTTTTGGTAATACAAAGGAAAATCACAAAAGAAATTATACAGAGATTTATACTACAGTGCATACGTAACACACCACTTGCTGTTTTACCAATCATCACAAATTTCATTAACTTAAGCAAGTTCTCTATTGTCTCCCACACAGCCATCTACCACATCCTACCACTAAACCAGATTTATTTTGCAATAACCACTATTTTACAGCTTGAAACTAGGTCAAAGCATTCAAACTTCAAGGGGGTCCAAGTTACATCTACTTTGCTAATTCTAAATCAAACCATAATTTGAAAATAAATTAATTTTCCCCTCCTAAAGAATATGAAAGAAACACAAGTAATTCAACGCCATAAAGAGTTTTTTAATTGTTTGTAACAAAGCAGAGCTCTCTGCTTCAATCATCTACAATACCTATTTTTGCTTACAACAGTGGTTCCCATTCCCTTTTTCAGCAAATTTTTTATAGCATGAAATCCAGTTGAAGTCCTACCCTTCTACTAAGAATAGTCCATGCTGAATTGACATTTCACATTGCATAGCCCTTCTAAAACAGAATTACATAGTACTACAAACAAATCTGAAGTATTACTCCAGATACTTTCAAATTATACTTGCTCAACTATGAAACCCAGCTGTCCTGAATGACTTTATGTAGAAGAGACAACTGGCCTGAGCCAGTTGGATATTCTTTACTGTTACTTAGGCTTCACCATCCTGGGAACACAGGAGAAACTAACTTTAACTGAGCCTGCACAGCAAAAGTTTATAGCAGATCACACTGACAGAGCAAGAAAGAGAATCATGCAAAAGTGATGCAGAGCATGATTTTTGTTTTCTTAAACTACCACTGAAAATATTTTTACATATTTAGCAGGTTATGTGCCTTCTAGTGTACTGTGCAGCCAAACACAAATAAAATGTATTTTTTAAATCCATTCATACTCCTACATTTTCATATTTACGCATCTTAAATAGTTTAAACCTTCTACTTCTTTTAAAGATACTACACAAAGTATCTCTTCAGTCCATCAGGTCAGACCCAGAAGGTATGTTCCAGCTCAGTCTCCTTATACTGCGTTGACTACCTGTTCCACAGCACACTGCAATCCAGCCCAGATTATATTACAAGAAATGTAAAAGCTTTGGGATGACAAGTTTTCCCCCTTATGTTAAAAGAGGTAATCTGCTGGCCATGTGGAAACTGATTCAATCAGGAAACTAATATTCATTCACAGCCTCATAGAGCTTGTTTACTCAAATAATTATAATAGAAGATAATTATCTCATTACATTCTAGAAATAGATGTTATAACTCAAGGAAAATTACACATAAATCCAAGTAAAGCTAACCTGATTCCCTTGAGCAAGCAGGGCTTTTAATCGGGCTATTTCAGCTCTCAGCTCACGGATCAGTTTGACGTTAGGATCCTCATTAATAGTAGGCTTGTTGATGATGTTTTTGGCTCTATTTGCATAGCGAAGCGTACTTAAAGTTTCTCCATAATTGACATCAGCAGGTGAAATAGCTAAGGACATGAAATCAGAAGCAGTTTATCTAGCACCATGTATGTTTCATTTACTGAAGTTAGTTTACATTTTAAAAGTCAGATAAATTCCATGTGGGTGAAGAGACAGAAATACATCATTAACCATATGGATACAGTTTGTTCCAACTCTTCACCTAACTCCACTTTCATGTCACTGTACCTTTGCATAAGTAAACACTGTAATGAGGTAAGTGTATCAGGATAATCAGGTCTAACAACCAAGTGTTGCAAAGAAATATTGCTGTCAATCTATTTAACATTTACATTTCCCTGATAAACATAAATATCCTATATGAATACTTCACAGGCTGTCTTGCAATTTTTTTACATGAACAGTCAGGAAAACAGTGAACATTTTTTAAGTATCAATGTAATCATTGAAAAGATTGATTGAAAAGAAAAGAAATTACAGGTAAAACACCGCAGGGAAATTAAACAGCACTAAAACAAACAAACAAAAAAAAAAAACAGACAGGAGAACCAAAACAAGAGAAGAGCTGCTATAATTTATAAACCTAGCTATTTTCCTGAACTGCACGCATCTGGCAGCACACAGAACTGTCAGCTGTCTGATGCATCAAGAGAAACCAGTATTACTTTTACAAGCAACCTAAGCAGGAGGAACAATGCAATTTAAATGCAAGTGCTAAGGCTATCCTTCCCTTAATTTTCCTAACAATATATATGATGTTCCAGAATAAAAAGATAATTAAGGCATCCAAAGAGAGGACCGAAAACACAGAAGAGAAAACCATCCAGAAATCTTAATGATCAAACTGAACAAGAGATCCAGAGAATCAGACAATGGAAACACCTGAAAAACTAATTAGGCTACTAAAATAATCTGTCCTTTCTCATTCTCTCAAAAACAACAATTTTTTTTTTTGTGGCACAGACTCTCTGAACTACAGGAGATGCCCTTGGAAACAGCCTATACTTCCCCTAGTACACACTCGCACTTCCCTGTTTTATCTTCTGTCTCCTCTCCACTACTCAATTATTCCCCTTGTGGAAGAATGTTACAATATGTTACAGAAATATGACAAATCAAAATCAGACATTTTTCTAACAGCCTTTCCTACAGCTTAAAGTGATCTTCCTGCATTTTTTGGTGCTTAATTACAGAAAAGGCAAGACAAATGTATCTGGACAGCTTGTTGGGCTCTGTTAGAGAATTCTACCACATTATCAGTAGAGTTGGAGAACAGATCAACCATCAGGGCTCTGCCTAGCAGAAGCATCACTAATAGATGAGGAAGTAGCTGAAAAAGAAGCTGGGTACTGTAATCATTAGTATAGGCACCAAAAGCTCACTGTGTTTCTAAAACTTCCATTCCCAATCCCTCTGTCAGAAAAAAAAAGTTACTCAACCATGTAACTGCAAGAAAGCAGCAAGAAAGTTACCAGCACAGCATTACTTAAAGAGCCAGAAAGCCAAAGCAGAGTCTGATCCACAATCATCTACTGGCACTACTATGATTCTCCTGAGAAAAACAAGTGGCATGGATTCCAAAAACATCCCCAAAATCCTGCAACAAAGGAACAGCTATCCAGAGAATCTGACTGGTTCTGAACAACCAGAACTTGATCTAATACATTTTATTCCCTCAATTCTGCTCTCCCACCATTCTCAAAAGGGGACTACACCAGTTAAGACCCCATTTCATTTGAGCCGGAAAGAGTAAGAGAAACTTCAGAACTGCTCTTCTCCTCACATCCAGCAGTACCTAGATAAGCTTGACAAGTGGGCCCACAGGGACCTAATGAGGGTCAGTAATTCCAAGCGCAAGGTGCTGCACCTGGGTCGGGGCAATCCTACATATGCATACAGACTGGGAAAAGAACTTCTTGCAAGCAGCCCTTAGGAGAAGAACTTGGGGGTTCTTTTTGGTGGGTGAACATGAGCCAGCAGTGTGTGCTCACTACCCAGAAAGCCAGCCACATCCTGGGCTGGCAAATGGTTTTATGCTAAAAGTGGAGAGATTTAGATTAGATATTAGGACAAAATTCTTTACCCAGAAGATGGTGAGACACTGAAACAGAAAGCCAGCCACATCCTGGGCTGGCAAATGGTTTTATGCTAAAAGTGGAGAGATTTAGATTAGATATTAGGACAAAATTCTTTACCCAGAAGATGGTGAGACACTGAAACAGTGAAGTACTAAGGTCTGAACAACAGGCCCTGAGCCAAAGTTGACATATAGATGAACCTTCCAACCAAATGTTATATATATATTTGGTCATTAACAGAGTATTGTTAGGTATGTTCATTTATTGGCAAAACATATATTTACCTCTACATATCTAGAAACTGGATAAGGCTACATCTGGCCTAATTAGAGGGGTATACGATCAAAGACAACTCCCTTGGTTCCTCCTTGAGACCGTGCCAGGCTTTGGGAGAAAGCCAGCAGGAAAACGAAATCAGAAATTATGTCAGCTTGTTTGTTTAACAGTATGAAAACAGTGCCCCTGTCACAGCAAAGTGGGGAGCCTCATAGCCTGAGGTGGACACATCACAGGAGTTCCCAGTTACCAGGTGTGGTTCTCCAGTCCTTTGCTGTGACAGCGTCCCCCCACAGCTGATGTCTCTTAGACTTGGAAGATGTATCTTTATTAGGGTAACCTGGTGATGTACTTTCTTAATCACTATAAGCATTCTTTTGTAGTCATTACTACACGCATTAGGTGCACTTCTTAGCTTATCTTTTTGTAATTCTTTGCTAATGATTATGTGGTTTGCTTAGCTTATCCTTTTGTGATTGTCTGCAGTTTTACATTATAGTAAATTATAATGTTCTTTAAGTTAACGTCTGTGTCTCTGACACAGCACCCACCAGCAAAACAAACAGGTCGCCCAGAGAAGCTGTGGATGCCCCATCCCTGGAAGTATTCAAGGCCTGGGTGCATGGAGCTCTGAGCAACCTGGTCTAGTGAAAGGTGTCCCTGTCCACGGCAGGAGGGATGGAACTAAATGATCTTTAAGGTCCCTTCCAACCCAAACCATTCCATGATTTCCAACATCCAAAATCCTCACCTCCCCTTAAACATCATCCTGGCTTCACTTTGTTTTTTTTGGGAACAGAATTCCCATTTCATTTGTTGACAAACCTGCAATACATATGCCATAGGTAGGGTTTTAAACTAAGTGATCCTTACAGAGCTTCCTATGGGTAAAAAAGAAACCGTAAGAGTTTGCAAGACAACTGATTATATTTAAATTTAGACAAGTTAAAATGTTGTGTGCTTTCAGTAGGTTAAATAACAGTGACGGTCTTTTCTGCAGGATGTCAAAAGAGACCAGGTTGCTACTAATGCAACAAAAATCAACAGTTTGGAACAGCAACTGATGCACACACCAGTATCGACCAGAAGCACAAAGCTTTAATTACACTCTGCAGACCATAGGTAAAAGCCAAGAGTCTTACTAGAAAGCTCAGAAAGAAAGAAATTACTAATATGTGTAAACCATGTTCTGCCTTAATAAAACATCTGGAATCTCAATATTTACATCCACTCCTATTAAGCACGAACTATTCAGCATTCAAAAAGAGCAATTTAAAAACACTTACTGGCAATCATTATAGTTTTGGAGTTTCCTCCTAGGCTATCTTTTAACAGCCAAGTCAACACCGAGTCCCTGTAAGGCACAAAAACTTGTTTCTTCTTTGAAAGAGGATTTGTTGCATCCTGAGATAAATCAGCTGTGATGAGGAGGTAGAAAAAAAAATAAAATTATGTTTTTTTCATTCATTTTCAAAAATGTGTTAGGCCACTATTGTCTAAGTAAACACAAAGGTATTTAATGACTGAAAACACCTCAAGACAGACAAGCACAAAAACCAGAGACTTACCTAAGGCAGAAATTACATTTCCCAGAGTAACTAGAGATTTGTTAATATTCCCTCCTTCCTTTAATCTAACCCCTGTGGCACCAGTGGCATCTGCTCTCTCACTTCCAGCAAGATCTACCAAATGAATCTTGCTAACAGTTTCACAAGGCATTTCAGAATCAAATTTAGCCTACAGAAAAGAAAAAATAAAACAAAGAAAACTATGTTAAGCTAAGAAATACTGCCCTTATACTGAATCAAATTAATTGGCCTTTTTCATGACATGACTCAATTTAACTTGTTTACAATAGCAGATCTTGAGAAGACAGGTGTATTAGAGGTGCCACTGAAAGATGTTTGATAATGAATTGTTGCATAACTCCCATATTATTTCTTTAAATGGCTATATTTGCAACTTTTTAGCCACTTACAGACAAGCTATGACACTGTCAGTTGTAATTTACATGATGCAGTGACCATGTGCTGCATTCATTTTATTAAGCTTGCAACATTTATATGACATATATATGTATAGCTTTCAACAAGTTATAGCATGCACAGACAAATTTACACTCAATCTCTCCCCCACCACCAAGTTCTCTTCATCTAGCAGGTCATCCATGGGCTTTCTAAAAAGCCCCCAAAACCAACAATGAAGAGCAGGAGTCATTAGAAAAGGAGTTTACTACATATAAGCGAACAGATAACTATGCTCTAAAGAAACATGTCCAATCTCTTTAAGGAGTTTTGTTTTGTTACCTGAGTGAAGTTGATTGTGAAAATGGCATGTGACCTGCTACTGACATCATTCATTCCAGTTGCAGCCGTTGTCCTATTTGTATTTCCTGCATCCATAAGTTCCTCAACATCAGTAAAATTCTGGACTAAATGTTTAGACAAGTCTGAAGAAAAGCAGAGTGTTACAGTATGCTCATATATGTCCTTCATTTTTCTTTACAAAAAGATTCAAATTATCCTCACTATTGCAAACTATTGCTGCAATTAGTGTTTATTGTCATACTTGTTTATCGCTTAAGGAAAGGAATGAGGCCTCATATGAACAATGGACAACTTACACATTCAGAGTAAAAAAGAAAAAAATATGTAATCTTACTAAATTATTTAGTGCAGTAACATGAGCATAATTCCACTAGAGATATGACCCTTCCCTCATAAAGAACAGATTAAGACAATTAGATCCCAATAGGTTTTCATTTCATCTAAATAGCTAGGATTTACAAATTATAGTCAACAAACTATTAAAACCAATTGCATCTCTTAACATTACTTAAAAATGTGTTATAAAGTTACAGATAAAAAACTCTCAAATAATTTCAGGATTGGGAGATCAATCCTCTATCCTTCTCTATCCTTCTCAAACCAAGCTTCATTCTTTGAAATAATAATCTATTTTCTGCTCCTACCATTCCTAGTTCTTCACATGACTGCACCTTGGGTTAAAAAAAAAAAAAAAATCCTAGAGTAAGGGAGAAACTTGCAGATTAATCAATAAGTAGAGAGGCAAAATGAGAGCCTATATCTTCAATGCTTTTTACCAAAGCAAAGCACTGCATCCATCATAATTTGTATTTTAAAAGATAAAATGCCCTATACAATTAGACAGTACATTTTAGAATATATAAAGGTAATAAAATATGCAGTGTAAAACAGTGAAAGTGTTTTTACCCTCAACATATGGCCCTTCTTTTGGATGTTCCCGTATTCGTAAATTATTAGTTTTGGATGACTTCCGTCTGAGAAGATCTCTCACACGTTCATTATAAATTTCCAAATAACTGAAAGAAAAAGAACAGAAAGCCACTCACTGATTCAAGAGCCTTTTATACAAGGAAAGCCATATTAACACAATTTTGAAAGCAAGATGCTTGGAGAAAGAAAATAGATCCAAAGTTGGCTTAAGATAGTAATAATTATGAGGTATTGTATCATAGGAAAGAGCTAAAAAAGCAAGAAAAAAGTGGAAAGAAAGCAGACATTAGCAAGATCAAGATCTCCTAATGTCAGTCTGAAATACAGGGTAAAGAAAAGGAAGATACTGTCTAGTAGCAAAGGCTTTTTCACTACCATATAAATGAAGCAATATGCACAGCTCTTGGATTGAAGCTATAAGTACTGTGCATTTTGACTACAAGTGCCAACAAAAATCAATTATAGGACTGAGGCCAAGCATAAAAAATTATTTTTGGAAAAGTTGCACTTTTCTCAGAGATAAAGTGAAACAGAGTGGTTGTAACTGAAACAAGTTTGATAACCTGCAAACTCGTAACAGGTCTAAACGTACCTGACTTCTGTTCGAAAGGATGCCTCATTCCGCTTTGTTTTTTCACTTATTTTGCTGAATAATCCTTCACAAATTCGAGGTATCAAACCTGCATCACCCTGCAATAACAACAGTTCTTAACTCCAAAGCTATATATGCATGCACAATGTATTTTGAAAAATAAAACCCTAGATGACTAGTGGAGAGTTTAAGAATCCCGAAAGGGGAAAAATCAAAACTGTTCAGCAAATACTCTCTTGCCCTTTATTTAACTGCCGTCACCTTGCCACTTTAACCCTTTTGTATGTGGAATCTACAACCAGCTCCATTTCTTTGCCACTGGAATACATTTTGTCCTTTTCATTCAGCTTGAATAATCCCAACTGCTTAAGGCAGAGACTGGCTCCCCAGAGTAAGTCATGAACTGCCTAATCTCACTGCTGTCTTAACTGCTTCCATCTCATTTCACTGTGGACTTGGCAACAACTGCAGAGAACAGGATGAGAGCCATATACATGCAGCCATTAGACATTCTCATTTAAACCCCCAATTCCCAGCTCACAGCCCTTCCTGTGTCAGAAAGAGCAGCAGGTCCTCTGATTAAATTAGTACACAATGACAAAATTAAATCTTCATGCGCTGTTTCCCACAGTCCAGCCAAATCAAATTCGGTATTTAACTTCTGTTTGTCTCTGCAGATAAAGAGCTTTTATGCATTAAATGCTTGGTTGGCTTAATAAAGCAAACTGAATGAAACCTATCCCACTGAGATACCCAGAGACTTAGCATGCAGCTTTCCTTGTTGGTCCAGGAAGAGCCCAAGCAGCAAGCTATGGCAAGGGTTTTCCCCAGCAGCAGCGGAGCAGGAGAGTGTCACACAGCTCTGGTCTCATCTGATATGGGGCTGCTTGCTCCCAGCTGCCCCATTCCCACCAAGTCTGACTAGGTAGGTGACCAACTACCTGCTGAGTACATCTCCTCCCCACTGCTTCACGAAGACAGTAGTTAACACTTCCTCAGAGCCATGGCACCCTGGAATAATAGGACAGGACATACACCTGCAGATGAGCTTTTGGGTAAGAGGTCCAGGCTGAGGAGCAGCTTACAAAACAGCCTGTCAGCTATAATTTCCCTCCAGTCTAAAAACATGTAAGGTTCAATGTGATGGACTAACTCTATTCATCGTTGTGACAAGAAATGCTTTTGTGTTTTAGAGTCAGGGGCCTTATTAAGTAGGATGGAAATTAGGACAAAACAGACTACACAGTCTGTCTGGTGGGATTCTACGGATAACTGGCAACAGGAAAATGCAAAGCCAATGGACTCCCCCTGCACCAAACTTTGTCAGAGCGAGTGCTCCATGGGCAAAGACTTCTCTTCTACTTGGACCCCTACATAAAATCCCACCCTTTCTGCCCAAGCTCACTCGAGTCTGCTCCCATACTAGTCCCTCTGCCCTCATTCTTCAGTTTCCCTCTGCATTCTCTGTCACAGCAAACTTCTTCCAGGTGCCACCTCCAAGCTCCTCTTCCTTGTTCCTTTGCCCAGATATAATTCCCAATTCACCATCCAGTCACTTCTATTTTTTAATTATACTTTATCCCTCCATTTCTCCTTCTCTCCGCTTCTTCCTCCTCTCAATCAGAACCTCTCTATCCTTCTCAAATCAAGCTTCATTCTTTGAAACACTAATCTGTTCTCTACTCCTACTATTCCTAGTTCTTCACATGACTGCACCTTCGGTTTAAAAAAAAAAAAAATCCTAGAGTAAGGGAGAAACTTGCAGATTAATCAGGCTTTTTTTGAGACAGTTGCCTCTGGCAACAGAGGAGCAGCCTTTCCCAATATCTGTCAATTATCCGTCTCTATTTCCAGGTAAAGTTTCATGGGTCAGTGTTGAAAATTCCCACATACATTTTATTTTAATTTTTTTTAAACAGTGGAAGAGGGAAATCACTTTTCTTTCATCTGATGCTTGGAAACACCTGAGTAGTTTTAATTAAAGCTTAGGGGAAAAAACATGTAAGATCTATCACAAAGTTTTAGGCAAATCATTAGTGTCTGACATAATTCAGCAACCACAAAGAGAGGCTTAAAATAGGAAGTACACGCTCTAACTGAGTAACTTCAACCATAGCAATATAATGATTGTTATAAATAAGAGACCA
>WEIT01008243.1:1640-28146 GCA_013389985.1 Dryoscopus gambensis | reverse complement strand
GGATCTCGCCTGCTGCCCGGGACTCGTCCCCATCTGCCGCGCTCTGTTCTACAGGCACAGAAGGCTGTGTCTGTACAAGGGCTCCCATCATGTCTTTGTACCCATGGCTACGGAATGGAGTGTGAAAGTGTCAGTCATGTTGCTTGCACGTTCCTTCGTTTAGGTAGAAGACGTATCCATGTGCACCCCCGTGTACAGTATATTAAAAGGAAATGCATGGATTGCGATTTCTCACTGAAGTAGCTCTAACTTTGGCGTAACTCACCATGTAAGCCGGCAGCCAGGGGATTTTTTCCCACCTCAGTGTTAGTAGGTGTCCAAGAGCTGAAGGGAGCAACATTTAGAAATAGTTTCAAGATTTCTAGGCAGGAAGTGGAGCTGACATGCCTCTGCGTAACTGGCGGTGTTCATCGGGAGGGGCTGCTGGTTCCTTAGGAATATGACACAATGGAGACACGAGACTTGGAAAAATCCCAGCTCTCTGTGCATTTGTGCAAAAGGGGGAGCAGCAGAAACACTTTGTGTCTGCTTGTGCGGACACAAGGCCCAAGGAGCCTGGGTGGCAGAGGGTGACCTGGGCTGGTGGCAGGTTAATTCTTGTTTCATGTGATCATAGAGTTGCACAGGACAAAGCTAAAAGCACCCACAACCACACTGATGAAGTCTTTCTGATGCTGCACATCCTATAGGAAAATCTGCTGTCACACAGTCCATTGGTATTTATAACTTTTATTTGCAATACTTTAGGTCCAAGTTTCAAACTGCAATATTTTTACACTCAAGACACAGTCATGCACAATCCATATTTCAATTTCCTATTGCTTCAACCACAATTTAAAATAACTTAATATTGGAAACAAAACCCAAAATCTTTAAAAAAAGGATGCTGAGGTCAGTAAGATGGATCCATGCCATCAGCACATTTACAAAGTAAATAACTTAGTTCTCTTTTTAAAAAGATCAGTTACCTCTTAATCCAAAGTTACAGAAGATTTTTCACTACACATTTGTTTTTTGTTTTTCTCTTTCATATTTTTTCTGTTTTTTTCTTCTCCTTTTTCTTTTTTTTTTTAAACAGATAACACGTCCTAAAAAAGGAATGTACAGCAAAATGAGATACATTTCTGATAAACAATGAAAATGTAGCCTCCTCCTCTGTTTACTTTTGTCTGGATACCCTGAAGAAAAAAATCTAGCAGACACCAGCACAGGTGTAAACTGGTTGCTTTGGACTAAAGTGGAGTTTAGCACTGGTGACATCCTGACCCAGTCAAGATTTGCAGAATTCTTTTGCAGATCTCAAACCATGTGTTTGCAGGCACAGCACCTGCACTGCTGACGCACCAGTGCATGAGAATAACTTTGTTATTCCTCCACAGAACTTGGGCTCTGCCCAAGAACGAGGTGCTACAGTCCTTTGCTCCTTGTTCCTGTGTGGAGCAGCTCCCTTCCCGCTGGCTGAGCTGCTCAGGCAGAGCCTGGCAGCTCCTCACACTGAAGGGCTGAGGCCTTTCCCCTGTTGCTGTGCTACTGACGGATTTAGCAGCACCACTGAACATGGGCATACACACAGGGACCAAAAGCAGTTGCCTTTGCACACCTGAAGCTCAAAGGTCAAAAAACTCAAGAGACAAGAATGGAAGAGACTCACAGGCTCCCTGTTTGCTGTGGTGCTTCACTTGTAACCAGCCCAGCTCTGCATGAGGCAGAGTGAGAAAAAGGGGCAGCTGCCTCCCAGCTCCGCAGCCCAGGGACCCCTCGGGCCCTGGGGCTTAGGGCACTGTCAGCACCCGCTACTTCAGCGACCACTTCTGCTGGCACCGACAGCAACACCCAAATTGTGGCTGATCCCGAGGGAGCAGCAGCAGTGCCTGGATCTGATCCCTAAGCCTGGGGCAGGGCTGGATACACACAGTGTGCAGCAGCAAATAGACATTTCAAAACAACCTCCTGCCACTCTTCCCCCCCATTTGCAGTGGAGTCACACCAGCCTGAGGCATCTGGGAGCCCTGAATGCTCTGACTTCAGATGGCAGGCCCTGGGCTCCTGCAGGTTTTGCAAGGAACAGAGGTGAGGACACCCTCTCCATATGGAAAAGGCTGCTGTGACCAGGCAGCTCCAAGGACAGACAAATGAGGGTCTTGACCACTTCATCTGTGCCAATTACACAGTCTTGGGTAGCAGCCACTGAGCACAGGGGGAGCAAAAGGCACAGAAAGAGGGACAAAGCCAGTCAAGTGCAGTGACTGGAAGGAGCGAGACCTGGGAGAAGTAACACACTGCTTCATTTCACTCTTTAGGAAAGCTCTTTCCTGTTTCAAACCCCTGAAAGGCATGAAGGGCAGAGAGGTGACACATAAACTATACTCGTGTTTTCACACACTCGCCCTCTCAGTGTTCTACAAGAAACTAGATGAAATATAGTCTTCTCCCCGAGTTGTCTTGTTTAGCATGAGCAGCTCAGCACTGGGAGCTAAAGGAGCTGAAGCCTTAGGCCACAAGAGCTGACCAAGAGCAAAGTTTTTATCAAAATAAAGTTGCTAACATGGACCTAGCTGAATCCAGCAGATAGAATCACTGAACTGTAGAATCCTTTATGTTGGAAAAGACCTCTGGATACCATGGTTGGAATCTGTTCCAGTGGCTGGCGTCCATAAATCCGTAACACCAGGGAGCTGTGATTCAAAGGTGTGTGCAGATGGGTCTGACAGCTCTTCTGACCTGCATTCATGGCTGCCAACCCAGGCTACAGCACCCAACTATGCTCCTTTTGGCTTCGTACCTAAGGTGGGCAAGGCAGATGTTGCTCACAAGCCTCCAGCAGCTGCGAACGTGGTGCCACCAAACAGAGCAGAAGGTACCTGACACGTAAGAGCTGAAGCTGAGGTGTGGTTTGCTGGAAAACTGTGCAGGGCAAAGCCACTGTGATCACAGGTTATTAAATCAATTAGCAGTTTTCAGTATTATCAACTTAAACTAATGATACTGCCCCCAGTTTCCTCAGTCAGGGTCAGATTCTCGCAGAACTCAAGTGCTTGCCTAGGGGAACTGCTAAGCAGCAAGAACAAAGTTTGCAAGCTCATGTGCATGTGGCAGCCCACAGGGCACCCATGCAGAGCATATGGGCATCCCTCCTCCTCTTTACTAAAAGACCATTTTTTCTTTTGAGATGACCCTTGTAACCAAAGGGGCATACAACTGTTGGTAGGCTCAGGCCAGTGATGGTTTGCAGGCACGATGCACACCTAGCATTATGGCAATCAGCTCTAAACTGCATCAAAAGAGAGATGGATAAGTGAGATTCTGCAAGTTTCAGTCAGAAAAATAAAATTACCCTGTCAGCTTAAGGACATACACAAGCAAAGAGAAGTTTCAAAGATCCCTGAAGTGCAAATCACACTCAAAAAAAGCTTGGATGGTTTCTCTTTAAAGACAAAGGTTATCCTTTGTCTGCTTCTTGAAAATTTGGGATAAAATTTAAGATATTTACCTGGTATGGGGAGAGGAAAAAAAAAGGAGATGAACACTTATATTTATAGGTCTTCATCAACCCATCATTAAGTTGCTGCACACCTGGGCATGAATGAATGGTCCAGGAGGAAACAGGAACACCAGGAAGGTGTATGGACCACTGACTTGGTAGCACTTAGCAAGGCAAAGGTGGCACTAGAGTGCATGCCCTGGGTGTGAAGCAAAGAAACACTGGCTCCTGCCTTTAATGGTAGATGTCACAGGGCTCTCTCTGGCTCTTTGCTCACTGGATTTGCTAAGGACTGGACTAAGAAATACAAATATTTACATGCTCAGTGTGAGGAATATTCAGTAGCCACACCAAGGATTATATATTGGAAATAACTGCCATATGGACAATAGAGTACGGTGACATTTCCTACAACTAGAGGACAGGAGACAGGTACTTCCCTTCTCGTGGTGACTGGAATGTGTTCAATTTTTGGTGGCAGGACATAGGAAAGGACTGACTCAAAGACCTGCCAAAGCACAGTCACTGGCCTAAAAGAAACTCAGCACAAACCCTTGAGTTCTTTTGTGTATAGTGGAGTGGCCAACCAGTAGCCAAAGATGAAGAATAAATACACATATATTTACAAAAGTACTGGACACAAGAAGTGAGAGTGTAACCCCAGCCCAAGTTTGAGATCCAACCCTGAGAGCACTGTAAGATCCACCCCCGTGCAGGTTCCCAGGAGTGCATGCAGGAGCTGTATGCAATTTTACATAGGTATGGTTATCTCTTTTTTTCTTATTTTCTTAAATAAATAAACTTTTCTGTGCTTCTCAAACTTCCCTGACTTTACTGCTATCATGCTTTTGTCCCAAAACACATTTAAACCACAGTGAGCTATTGGATCATTTTCACATGTCTTCATTGCAGGGATGGGAATCACAGACAAGCTCTTGGACAGGGTATTTCACTGTTTAATTTTAAAATTAAGACAATTACGCAATCTTTTAAAATCTTGGAATGAAAGTGTCTGAAACTTTTAGTTTTCATTTTGCAACAGAAACAGCCTATTTCTAACACTTCAAAAATATATATAACTAATTGCTTGTCTGAGGATAGCAGTCAGAAAACCCAAGGTGGCTCCAGAGATTTTACAGTATTTGTCTCTTTCCCTTCTGCAAGGTCAATGCTATAGTCAATCCTAATATACTCTGTAAATAATGTACAAGACTTAACCCCCTCAGGACTGGATTTTTGTGGGTTTGTGTTGTTGGTTTTTTAAAAAATATCTGTGTCTTTTCTACATTTTAATACCTAGGCTGGGAGGATACAAACACAGCTGCCATCTTTCCATATCTAGTGAGTGAGAATTAGCACCAGAGACTGTCTCAAGCACGGAGCCACAGGGATATGGGAGGTACGTTCCCCTGCATATCACACAGCCTCAGCTGGGCAAGTACAGTCCATGCTGAAAACAGCCACTGGCAGAGATTATTTCTGCTGAATCTTGTCTGCCTCCCAGGAATTGGTTTTAAAAGAAAAATCTCTAGATTTGCTGATGCAAAGAAAAAGAAATATAATATTTAATAAAATAAAAAGTAAGGCCTCTTAGGACAGCGGTTGTCTTTAAAAAGTCAGTGCCAACAATATTCTGTATGCTGAGGCATACGCTGATTAGGAAAAAAAGCTACCATTTGATTTCCTTATTTTTCATACTTGCCGTCTTCTGGAAAGTTGTGGTGGTGGGTTTTTTTTTAAACTAAAGACGCCGAAATACTTGTAGGTAAAGGAAATAAATAGGAAATTCCCCCCTTCCCCAATCAAATGGTGTAGTTTGTCAAGAGAAGTATTTAGACTGTATGTCCAGCAAACATGTGCCATTACAAAGTGCTTTCCTTTTAAAGGACGGCTGTCTGTTCTTTTGTGGATAGGAAAAAATAAAAAATGTACTGGAAACAGAAACTGTCATTAATTTCTTCACTTCTTACAGGAATACAAACGTGTTTTATCCTGATGAATGCTTTACACATCGAGGGCAGCCCATCTCCAGCCTGAATTACTCTTTTGCAAGGAAGCTTCTCCTACAGACACAGATCTTGAGCTGATAGACAAAAATGGGACCTCACATGAGAAACAAAGTCTTCTAAACAGAACAGAATCGTTCAGGTTGGAAAAGACTTCTGAGCTCACTGAGTCCAACCATCAACACAGCAGCGCCAAGTCCACCACCAGACCTGTCCCCAAGTGCCACATCTACAAATCTTTTAAATCCCTCCAGAGATGGTGACTCAACCACTGCCCTGCGCAGCCTGTTCCAATGCTTGACCATCCTTTTGGTGAAGAGATTTTTCCTATATCCAACCTAAACCTTCCCTGGTGCAACTTGCAGCCACTTCCTCTTGTCCCATCACTTGTTACTTGGGAGAAGAGACTGATTCCCTCATTGCTCCAACCTCTTTTCAGGTAGTTGTACACTGCTGGCTCATGGTCATCTTCTCTCAAGCAGCACTCCCAGGTCTTTTCCCACCAGGCATTTTCCAGCCACTCTTCCCCAAGCCTGGAGCACTACAGGGGGTTGTTGTGACCCAAGTGCAGGATGTGACACTTTGCCTTGTTGAACCTCATCCAACTGGCCTTGGACCAACAATCCAGCCTGTCCAGATCCCTCTGCAGAGCCTTCCTGTCCTCCAGCAGATCAACACTCCCAACGCAGCTTGGTGTTACCTGACTGAGGGCGCCCTCGATCCCCTTGTCCAGATCACTGATACAGATAATGAACACAACTGGCCCCAGTACCCAGCCCTGGTGCACACCACTGGTGACAGCCCAAGCTGGATGTAACTCCATTCCCCACCAGTCTCTGGGCCCGGCTATCCATCCAGTTTTTTACCCAGAGAACAGTGTACCCATCCAAGCCATGAGCAGCCAGTTTCTCCAGCAGAAAGCTGTGGGAAACACTGACAAAGGTTATACTAAATTCCAGGTAGACACATCCATAGTCTTTCCTCTCATGCCCTAGACAGGTCATGCTGTCATAAAAGGAGATCAGGCTGGTCAGGCAGCAACTGCCTTTCACAAACCCACACTACTTGGGTCTGATCCCGTATGTGCTGTGTGATGGCACTCCAGATGATCTGCTCCATGACTTTTCCAAGCACTGAGGTCAGGCTGACAGATCTGTAGTTCCCCAGATCCTCCTTCCAGGTCTTCGTGTAGATCAATGTCACATTTGCTACAGTCTAATCACCTGGGATCTCCCCCTTAGCCAGGACTGCTGGTAAATGATGGAAAAGGGCTCAGGGAGCTTGGATACTCCTGCCGCTATTTGCCTCCTGCTGCAGCTCTGGCCCAAAGCGGAGGAGCTCCTTTCCCTGGGCACACATTCCACAGCTGTACTCACACTGCTGCCACCATGACTGGCCTAAGAGCAGGGCACAGCCTGCAGCTGACACCTGGCTGGCAGCACAATCTCACCAGAGCTCTGTCTGGGCCACTGTGTGGGTCGTGGTGGGTGCAGAGCTTGGAGAAGCCATGGCTTTCTGTTGGGTGGACACCATTGTTCCCTGGTCAAGCTGGCAGGGCTTCAGCACCTTCCTGCATGCCCTTCTGCACCATCTGCTGTGCTGTGGCCTGTTTGCCTGTCCTGGCCACTCCCACTCCCCAGGGGCTTCTTTTATGGAGGGAAAGCTTGGCAGCCATTGCTCCAGGTCCTGTCAGCCACTGTTGCTCCAGCTGTGGGCTTCTGGCAGCTCCCTCAGCTCCTCCTGATGTTCCCCAGCTCAGGAAACCAGAGCTGCTCGCCTCAGCGTGTTATTTGGCCATCTGAAAAATCGGACCTGTTGTGCTCCCCAAGAAATGAAGAAAAGTTAATTCCTACTTAGCTGTGGTAACTGAAGGAGGGTTGCCTCTGCCAAGGACACTGGGATGGCCAGCGCGAGGGAGGGTAGCAGCAGTAAGGACACTTGCCACACAAAGACTGCAGCCAAACAGGACACCAAAGCCAGACAAGCTCCTGGCCTGATTCAAGAACAGCCTAAGCATCCTTCATTCCTGCTGGCCAGACATGAAGGCAGTGAGTGCCTTAAAGGTGACTTAACCCTTTGCAGGACCAGGTCAACATGAAGATCTATAGCAGAAAGCTGTTTTACTGTGGGGGTTGTTTTGCTCACTGGGTGCATGTTGCTTCAGTTGCTGTTTTGAAGGTCTTGCACGAGTTGTACTCCTAAAATGCAGCAACAAATATGCCGTGCAAATGCTTTTACTGAGTGAAGCCACACTGTGTCTTTCAGAAATGAATAAATAAAACACAAATTGCATACTGAAAATATTCTGCTCCCTTCCAAATCCACTGACTAGTCAAGCACAGTCCTCAGGCACATCCCCAATGTGCAGCAACTCAGAGCTTCATTACGCAGTGCTTGCCATATGTAGGACAGCAGAAAGCAGGCTGGACAGGTGCCTCCAAGTAATTCTGCAATCCACTCTGCATTTCACACATTTGCTCTTGCTCAGTGCACAACTCCAGATTTTAAGGCGCTTTCTTCCAGGGCTGGCTGCTGCACTGGCTCCTGCAGATCTGAATTGTGCAGGTTGTCTCTCACGTCAGCCTTGGTTCCCAAGGGCAGAACTCCCGTGCCCAAAGGATGCTCACCTGTGCAGGAGCCTGCAGAGCAGCCTGGCTCCCTCGCCCTCTGCCGAGAATTCCGCAGACACTACAAACCTTTCCCAGAAGCTAGAAGACAGCTGGGAGAAGAACAGGCACCCTCAGAAGCGACACCACCGCTCCGCTCTGTTTGCCCTTCTCCACTCCTGCAGAGACTCAGGATGGCCAATCCCATCAGGCTGCGCATTTCACAGCACAGCCACGGTTTCCCTGGGGAGCAGCCCACGCTCAGTTTGGCTCTGAGACAGGAGGATTAGTCCTGTCCTAGGAAGAGGCACCCAGGGCCAGGCTGCTGCTGCGGCTTGTCACTACCAGTGCCTCCTTCCAGCCTGGCTCTGCTGCTGCTGAGGCTGCTCTGGGCTCTGCCAGGGCTCTGCAGGGGCTCAGCCCTGGGCACGGCTGGGCCTACTCTCCCCTCACATTGCTCTGACAGCTTTGCATCAGATAAGCCTGTTCTGAGCACATCGACTGATCTTTCTACCTTTTCAGCTGAGTAAGATTCTCACCCAGGCAAAGAGATTGCAGTTAGGGGTACAAATCCAATTGGCAAGAACTGAAACACTACACAGTCCCAGCTGAACGCCTGAATCTCCACAGGATGTTTTGTCTGTCCCACTCTTCATTCCTTTTTGGTTGGAAATGCAATTGCACTTTCTTCCTCATCTAGAAGTACCATGACTGGGAAAAAACTTGTGAGTGGGCTGTATTCAAAAGGCAGTGCAGTCTGGAGTTGATGAATGAAAGAATTGCCCTTCTCCAATTCCAAACCATACCAAATACCCCATAAACACGACTTTACATTGTTAAGAAAGAACTGACAATTTAAAAGTGAATGTACAGCTTATTCACAGGGTGAGAAGGAAGGGAATCTTCCAACTGAATTTGCTTTACCTTGGAAATGATTGAGGTGGCAAAGCATTTTCTGTCATTACCTCTCTGTCCTTAGCCCCGATTCATCTTAAAAATAAATTAAGGAGCCAGAAAGCAGGAAGAAGACAAATGATAATTTTTTACTCCTTGAGGAACTGGGGTGGTCCTACCACCATGACTGTGACCGTTGGTTTGTTCATCCATCCATCTGTCCCGCAGCACGAGAGTTGAGGTTTTACAGAGTTTGTGTTCTCAGTCCTGCTCCGAGCTGGCAGGGCAGAAAGCCGACCTGCAGTGCTAGCGGCTGCTGTTCTTAATTGCTTCCTTCGCTGCAATGATCAGAGGAGTCAGGCTCGAGAGCGGCTTGGCTAATTTTAAAAATGGATGCTGCCCAAAGGAAAAAAAAAACAAAAAAAAGGAACCATTATTCTCCAAACTCAGTTCCTCACAGGCTCAAGCAGGATTCCACTCGTTACCTGAAATACTCAGAATTAGGACTGAGGGGACCATCTGCACTTCCACCTTCATGTCCAGGACATTGCTATCACAGGCAAACATGGCCCACACACCTACCAATCAATGGATATCCAGGTGTCTTCAGCTTGCTGGGATTTTTGCCCTGCCAGTGCTCTGGGAATGCTGCTTGCTGCCCCAGAGCTTTGTTCCTTTCAGGCAACTCAAAAGACTCACTTAGGTTCCTCCTTTCTAAAGACACAAACTGTAATAATTGTCAAAAAAGATGCATCTAAGTAATTTCTTAGGAAACTCCAATATCTCTAAGAAATGTTTAACCCAGTAGGATTTAGGCTCATGTGTTTTCTCAAGACCTGTACTGAGGTACAGGTTTTCAGCAGCAAGTCAAGAGCAGGGAGACAAGTGGCAGAGTGCTGATGGACTCAGCTCTGGCTTGCAGGGAGAGCAGTGTCTACCTTTCTATCCCCTGGCCCTTCTGGGCTGGCTGGCACCTTCCTTCCCAGCAGGGACAGTCAAGTGGCATGTTCTGCAGCTCCCTCTCTGCCAGAAAACCTGGCAGCAAACCTGGAGCAGCTTGACTGTGCTAGGAAGCAAACAGGGCTGGGACAAGTCCTGTTCAGCTGTCCCTGTTTGGGCGGCAGAAACCTCTAAAAATGGGGCTTAGTGGCCGAAACGTCTAAGAGAGGAGCACAACAGACAAGCTGGGGCCCCCTCTGAGGCTCACGGTGAACTCCCCACAGCCTCCTCCTTCCCACAGCCAAATCTCTGACAGCTTGGCTGGGACTGCTTTTATTGGACCACCACCATTACAGGCCTCTATACCTGGTATCATTCTACTTCAGTTGTTTTGCCAAGAGTTAAAACTCAATGTACTCCCAAAAGTACAAAACAGGGCCACAGAAATGACCAGGAGGTGGAACACCTCTCCTCTGAGGAAAGGCTGAGAGAGCTGGGCTTGTTTAGCTTGGAGAAGGGCAGGCCTGGGGGAGACCTCAGCTTGCAACTCTTCAGTACTTCAAGGGGGCTTGTAAGAAAGCTGGGGACACATTTTTTAGCAGGGCCTGTTGCAACAGATCAAGAGGGAATGGTTTTCAACCCAAAGGCAATCAATTTAGATTTTATCTAACTAAGAAATTGTTTACAAGGAGAGTGGGGAAACACTGGTACAGATTGCCCAGGGATGTTGCAGATGGAAACATTCGAGGTCAGGTCAGATGGGGCTCCAAGAGACGTGACCTAGTTTAAGAGATCCCAGCTCAGTCTGACTAGATGACCTTTAAAGGTCTCTTCCAACCCAAACTGTTCTAGGATTCTACTTAGTTTTCACGTGAAAGCACCAAGACTGGATATTAATATGGGGGAAGGACGGGGAGGGCACCTAATGCCTTTATCTGACTAGAAAACTAATCCCTTGGACATCTGTTTCACCTGCAGTCACTTTATATCTTACCTGCAGAAGTTCCTTGGCAGACCCTCGCCTGTCTACATCCATCTCCAGGCAGCAGTTGAGAAAGTCTCGGAACACAGCTGAGAGTCGCTCTGGGTTCTGCAGCTCCGGTGTCCCATTTGTAGCTATCAGATACAGCGCCTGGAGACAAAGGAAACAAAAGATTGTTTCCTTCACACCCAGAAATGCTCACATAGACCCTATTTTTAAGCTCCAATCTCCACTGGCAGTTTCTTCCCTGGCAGAGGGCTGGAGATGACTTTCCTATATCAACAACAACAACAACAACGACGACAACAACAACAAACCCAACAAAACCCTCCCAAAAACCCTGATGCAGTCACAGCTATTCCAACATCAAAATGATCTTGCCTTGACAGCTGATTTCATTGGCTGACCTAATTAGTAGGAACTACATCAGCACATTTTACTTCTCCAAGTATTGACACAGCTTTACAGGCATTCTAAAGAGTCAGTGTGGTCTAAATATATTATTTCAAAGGATTATTATGTAAAATGCATCTCTGCAGTGCTCACTGGTCCCTAAAGTATGGCTTCCATAAAACAAATGTGTATCAAGTTTTTTGCTCTGTTCTTGATAAAAAAATCGTTACTGGATTAAAAAAAAATAGAAATCCATCAGCTTATTCCTTGGATTAAAAACCAGAAACATTTGGAGCCTCATGTTCAACAGACACGTCAAGCTGCATGCACAAACATATTATGATAAAAATGCATAATTGGGCAGACAGGAGCCACCTTCAACTATCTTTCAGCAGTCTCTAAATTCCAAATCAGCGTCACTTATGTGGTAAAACTTCTAATAATCTCATCAGATAAAGGAGTAATTCCATCCCTACGGTAATCCTCCACTAATTTTAATACTCTAGTAAATGCATTAATGACATCCCCATCCCAGAAACTGACAGACAAGAAACAGGTGGTTTTGGTAGCTGGAATACTGAAGGCTTGGTGACATGGAGAAAGTGGCTTGGGCTACGAAAGAAATACGTTCACTATATATCACAAGAAATCCAACAACTACTGTGCGCTATCAGCTAAAAAAAATTTGCTGCAAAAAGCAGTCTTGCTTTATAAGCGCTCCTGTTTGGAGGCAGCTGAGACCTCTTACACAGATCTCAAGGATATCTGACTGTGAATTTGGTCAGAAATAGGAAATCCGGTTATTTTTCTAACAGCTGACCTGAGGCTTCTTGAGGAGCCGTAATCAACATCTGAGATTAAGGAAGCAGGGAATTTTCAGCATCCAGATCAAGAACGCTAATTCTTTTCACCTGTTCTTGCTGCCTTATACAAGGCAAATGCATTTTTTGCAAGTGAAATATGGGTTCACAGGAAACAGAAGCAAAACTGGAATGTGTAAAGGTCTCTGCTGGTGCAACGGGGCTGCAGTGACAGAAGCCTAGTGCCACCCTGCCAGCTACAGTGGACTCTGTTTATTCAGCACCACTCCGAATCCAAACCTGTTTCTTTCTTATCCACCCTAACCAGGTGACACAGTGCACAACACTCCACATGTGTGCCCTGGAACCAAAAACCCCAGGGCACCTACCAAATCAGAGGAAGTCTTCCAAGAAAACTCAGGAACCTTCTTCAAAAAGAGTGAAAGACTGAAATTTGCATAATTGATGCATTATTTTCTTAAGCAGCTGCTGGGTATGTCCTGACCCTTCTGTAGTTTCTTCTGTCAGTCTGCAATACACAGTCTGGGTGCCACAGACCAGAGAAAGCACAGCCTTACAGCACGTACAAAGCTAAAGGTCATGCTCTATTTTGATTCTAGCCTTAACAAAAAATATGTATGTAATAGGTAAAAATTAATTTTCTCATAAATTCCTGCATTGTGTTCGGAATTAACTGTGCAGCATTTTGCTTCAGCTGTCAGTCATGAGGTTTTATCCTGGTATACATTCCTCCACTACTACACACTCATTTGGTGTAAGACCTGGCCATTTCATTTTAAGACATTAGGATAAAACTGCAAACTTCAAAATACACTAGATTACTACAAGTATCTGTGCTAAAAGATACTTTAGAATGTATTTGATAATAAATAATTACGGCATTACTAGAACCGGTGACCTTTCCTGGAAGGTTCAGGTAATCAATCAGCCTGAGACTGAAGAGAGTTGTGTGCCTGCAGGTACAGTTCCAATGCTCTTCATAAAAATTCCCCAGCTGGAGAAGCATGGCACTTGAAAATTTTTGTCATTTGGAGATTCAGCTCAAAGAGAGTTCAAAAAGGGCATGAGAAATTTCAAGCATCGCTGAAGGCCAAAGTGGCAACCTTCTGCACAGGCACATGTCACTTCTCCTCTGTGATTCTCACAGTGATGCAATCAAAGCTACAGCAGATGCTCATGTGCTGTAGGAACATTTTTAGAAGTGGGCCTTTGTACAACTACTTCAAGCTGATGTGAATGGGATTTTATCTCATGGAAGACAAAATATGGCACAGCGGTATCTGATATTTCACCTTACCCTGAGAGGATTTTCATTAAGGTAAGGAGGTTCTCCTTCCACCATTTCTATTGCCATGATCCCAAGTGACCAGATGTCCACTTTGGGGCCATATGCTTTCCTTGTTACAACTTCTGGTGCCATCCAGTAAGGAGTCCCCACCATTGTGCTCCGTTTACTCTGCTCAGGGGTGATCTGAGCACAGAAGCCAAAATCAGCTGAGGAGAAAAACAAATACTGTTAAAGCCAGCTTGAATTATGAAACCAAGCAAAAGAACCCCCCACTTTAAGTCTGAGAATGCACTGTGGAATCTAGCTGGAAAAGCAGCCATGCTGTGTTTCCTCAGGGCTGTAGCCAATGTAATATGGAATTGACCACTTAAAGAAACCCTCAAGTTTCATGCAGTGGCTTTTACTTAGTCATTTGAAGCTTTGGACTATAACTCCCTCCAGTCTGGAAGGGTCATACGCAAAGCAAAGCCACTCTTGACACCCTGTTTCCCTCTAGACCTCTCTGTACATTGCAGCTGTGCTCTCAGCAAGCGACCAGGCACTCCCACCAGCACCCCTTTTGGAGAACTGGCTGTCACTCAAAAGCAATCCCACACCCCACATGCAGGAATGCTGCACTTGACCAAGAATACCTACTCAATTTGACAGATCCGTCCATCCCGAGAAGAATATTGTCACTTTTGATGTCTCTGTGGATCACTTGGTTGGAATGAAGGAAATCCAGGGCTTGCAGGCACTGGTAAGAGAAAAAAAAATGTAAGGGTAAAAATTCTTGACATGATTTCATCATACAAGAAAGGAAATGGCTCTAAGAGCCTTCCTTTCTAGGGGAATGGTGAGGAATGGCAGAATACAGTGCTGTGAAGCAAAGAGCTTGCTGCTCCAACACTGTTAAAGTCATGTCTTTCTAAGGGAAGGCAAGTATCAGCTTTTGAAAGGGAAACGTCAATTGTTGCTACAGACTGTCCCTTGCAAACACAGAATGACTTCTGCTGCAGAGGATCTGCTCTTTCTTCTCCATATAAGGACAACACCACAGTAACAGAAGCAGCATCCTGTCCATGCAAACAAAAGCACAAGTGGGATCCCTCACCTCCCGACAGACAGCAGCTATCTGTCCTTCATCCATACATGTCTCGGTGACAACATCGGTTAAAGAACCTCCAGCCAAGTATTCCATCACCACCCACAGTTCATCACCAACAAGGTAGCTGAAAGGAGAAAACAATGCTGTGGAGATGAATGTACATAGCTAAATTAACGAATTATCATAACCTACAATTGATTTTTGTCTCCAGGTCACTTGCAAATAAAGTCAGAATAAAATGAAAAGGACATTGCTTCTAGGCTACACAGTTCTTGGAATCTGCAGAGTCTACATGAGAAAGGCACATCCATGAAAATGGAGGTGTCATAGGTGACAAGCAAGTGAAGAATGCACTTTAGTAACAGCAAAGCTAAATCTGGAACCAGGACCCATGCCACTAGCTGGTTCATCATCTTAGCTCATGAATTCCACCATTAACCCCAGGAACGAGGCAACACAACTTTCAAAGTTCATCCATGGGAGGATGGTGTGCACCACTGAGGACAGAAGTTGGTCAAATGTTTGGAAAACCTTGCAAAACACATATTCAGAAATAGGAAAGGCAATTAAAAAACTGTCAAATTAAGTGTTTCTGGAAACCGTAAGTTAGTCTTCCTGGCATCCCCACCAATGGAAAATAGTGGAAACAGCCCAAAGGAAAGAATTTCTAGGATGGTTTGTCAGCACTTTGCACAAGACACAGAAAATCTGATCAACTTTTAAAAAAACAAACCCCAGAACAAAAAACCAACATTGAGGTACTTGGAACATGGAGCTGACAGTTGTTTCAGTAAGATATGGCTGATCCAGGTTTTTGAAAACAGACTTCAAACTATGTATGTCAGAAAAGACTAATGCAGAGCCAATGCAATCTCCTCCCATCCACTGGAGATGAGTAGAGAAATCATAAAGAGCTCCATGTTCTGCAGTGATCAAAGGGTTTTTTAACCTTTGGCCTGCAGTGTGTGAACGAACATTCACGTGATAATACCAGAACAACTTACCTGTCTAAATAGTTAACAATATTGGGATTCTTATTTTCCCTCATGACCAGGATTTCATTGATAATTAGTTCCTTTTTGGGCTGCTGTTGGAGATTCATTTGCTTTATGGCCACCTAAAATGACATTAAAAACCATAAACTTGAGTAGTCTGTTGTACAAGATCAGAACGAACACGCAGTGAACAATTATATGATTTTTGATTGTATCACTCGCTATTCTTGATTGCATAACAAAGTAAACACAGACATATTACGGTTGTTATTCCATTAAAAAAATACAATCCTAGCACTTCCCAACTTCTGAAATTTTGATTTGCTCCTCTAAAAAACACTCTTTAACACAGTTTACATTTGCAGTTATAGTCAGGGTCTAAAAAGAAATAATCCGTGTGTTGGTATTTTATGGATATGCCCAGGGTTATAAGGAAGTCTTAGGCCTTTCAGACCCCTCGGAGACTCCAATCTAAGTGCAGTTACCAAATGCAGGACTGCAGGTGCATAAGGAACTACCAGTAAGATTCAGATCTGAATCTCTGCTGACAGCCAGAAATGAGAATTCAGGAACCTGAAGCTGGAGCCCCAACGAGCAGTGGGATTCTCTGAGACACGATCTCATCTTTCACTAATATGATGACTGTAATGGGCTGTCACTGACACCAGACCAAAACACAACTGACTTCTTACCAGCTGCAGTATGACTGAAACACAAAACTAAATTTCCAAAACATGATTTCTCCTGAATTACGTCTTGCATTATACTTTGAAGACCAAATGTGTGATAGAACAAATGGTAAATAGTATTACTGTTCAAACCTGGGACTGAGATAAATTGGGCCTGAATGATGGCAGTCGGCATCAGCTCGTGGATGCCTTAACAGATTTAGTAATTAAGACTGAGACCATGTCCTTCTCTGACAGATACCGCCCTCCTTTTTTCTGGCAGTTCTGTGGACAAAGTCTTTCTGAAATCAAGCAATATAACAAAGCTATTTATTCCTCGCAGCTTCAGGCGAATCTGTGACCATCTCCAGGGTTCTCCCAAGGCCTCTAATCACAACACATCTTTTGATTTTACAAGTTGCATTCCTAACCAGTCTGCGGCCACATGCACAGGCAGATTTTATGCTGTAAATGTACAGAGTTAAATTGTGTATCTAGACCAACATTCTCTGTAAAAGCACAACTTGATGCAGAATGGGGAACAGAGACAGAACAATTTCTAAACCAATACATTTATACTGGCAATAAAAATTATCTATTTTTAATCGGCACAAAGCTTGTTAGAATTTCTTAGCAGATTTCTCTCCATAAAAAAACATTCAGGGATAATATAACATGGTAGCAGGATGGGATCAACAGTACTGTGGAGAGCACCAACCTGTTCTGAAGACAGTAAGTAAAAAAATTAATCTCTTAAAATTGGCCTTAAGAGGTATGGGTGAAGCATCCAGCCAAGCACAGAGAGCACCAAGGCTCTTATTGATTCTAGGAATTCACAGGCACCTTTTCAGGTATTTATGAAAACCTCAGATCCAGTGTTGCTGGAAAGCATATGGCCACAGTAAGTGTTCAGTTACCGAGGCACAGAACCACACTGCCCTTAAAGACCCTTCACTGAAAAGCTGAAGACAGTAGATGATGGATTTTGCCAATTGACATTTCTCCATTCTTCAGAGAAACAGCCTTTGAAGGAAACCTCTACTGGCCACCCAAAGTTCCAGCCACAGCTCACATCTGAGGGGAAAGCACTCCAGCTGCAGAAAGCACTCCAGCTGCAGAATCTGCTGGGATTTTTGACACTTACCTCTTGTCCTGTGGCGATGTCAATCGCCGTGTAAACAGTTCCTGAAGCCCTAGAAACAAAACAGCAGGAGAAACTGAGAAACACTTTAGTCCCTGGAAGTGAAAGCCAGCCCAGACAGGAAAGCTCTGCTGCCTGGAGTGTTTATAAAACACCTGGGTTCACCCACTCCTCAGCCAACAGCACAGCAGCCCACCAACCCTCTGCCATGCAGGGTGTCCAACAGAAAACTGAGGTCCAACATGAAGAAAAAGGGCTGGTGTGAATCTCCAATGTACATACCAAATTATTTTAATTCAAAACCTAAGCGGGGGGGGGGGGGGGGTGTACAAAAACTGGAAAATAATATATTTAATTCTTTTCCATTTTGCTCTGTTGTATTTAGTCTTTTTTCCCTTTTTTCTTTGTGTGTCTGTGAGTGTGTTTTTTCCATGAAACGTAACACACAATCCAGTTGGGCCTTCTCACACCCCTTATTTGAATCCATCTGCCAAACTCAGGCAGTGTCACACAGTCACTCTGAGAACCCTGAACAAATGACAGCCATCTGAGGAGAAGATCTAAAACCAGCTTTCTCCAGCATGCAAGCAAACAATTTTCCAGCCATCCTGTGAGGTCATAGCTAGAGCAGGTTAAGGCATCTATTGTTTCACACACAAATTGAGAAGGACTCAGAACAGAGGATCCTTAGAGAGCTTCTTTGTGTGTCAAGAACCATAGGCAGCTACTTCTGTTGAGTGCACCTAACATGTGAAGGACTCTTCATGGTGTCCATGTGTTGCTTCTATGGCACACATAGGTTGTGTTGCAGAGCCACCAGAAATTAATGGTGTGCTCACTTGCAGACTACATGGGGTGGGGTTTGGTTTGCTATCTGCCTCTCCTTCAGAGATGTTCTTCCCCTATAATGACGTCAAGGGCCGGAAAGGCCCCAGTCAGGGGAAATTCCTTTGGGTTTCAAAGTAACTGGGGGCTTGCAAACCCTTCCCTCTGAAAACCTTCCTTCTGAGCTAAACCACAGCTTTACACTGCCATCACTGAAGAAGCCCATGTCTGTAGGGGCAGCAAGGCAATGGGAAGCCAGGGAGGGAATTCTCACAAGCAGGAATGTGCACCCAGCAAGCGTCCCGGTGACTGAAAGTGACAAAATCAGTTTGCTCCTTTTCACATGATCCCCTGGCTTGTTTGTTTACCTGCAGGCTGAAATATTTCAGAAGCAATTTAATTCAACAGAGACCTTATGTCTGCATTGAGAGCAATGTTCTCATTGGGGACACTATGCATTCTTTTAATATAAAGACAAATGCATTTTCCTATGACTAATTGACAAGATTAATCCAATTTGTTTTCATAAAAAGTCAGCAACATAACATTTATTCAGAATTGCTAACATTGTGATGATTCTCCTGCGCAAAGTCGTATCAGGCTTTAATTCAAAACAGCTCCTGAAATTAGAATGCTTTTGGAATGCTCCAGGCCACCTGTGAGGAGTTTAGATAAAGGTAATTTAAGCAAAGCTGGGAATTAATTGCAAAGGCTTTGTGATTCTGCATTACAAACTTTTACTTCTAAATAACTCATTTCTGATCAGTAACTTTTAATCAGTTCTGTAGCACCTTGTGTTTACTGCAGTTAGGCAAGGACTCACCATTAGATCTGTGTCACTGTGATGCAGTGCAGTACAAACCAGGCTGCCCATGGCTCCATACTCATTTGTCTTGCTATGAGAGCTAACACTGCTTGAGCAAACACAACCTCTTTATCAAGTGCTAGTTAGAACTAAGTTTCCTCTAGTGTCAGCAACATTTTCAGCCCTTGGCTGGAGACAGACGACAAAAGAGGGACTCAGCACTGACCTGTTCTGCAGCACAGGCCTGCTAACCACTGTTCACTGCAAATTGGCTGTAAAACCATCACACTGTTTATTAACTTCCCAGCTGCATGAAGCCATGAAGTGCAATGTGCTGGACAAGCTGCTTTTCCTTACATAAGCAGCTGCTCCCTACCTGCAGTTCTCTGAGCAGCCACACCTCTCCCTGCCTTGCAGTGCTCTCATTAGCAGCTACTTAAAACCTGCTCACTTCCAACACTACTACACTTGCCTTTGGCACAGCTGTACCCAACTCATGGCAGCTCAGGAACTGGCACCTGCATTAACTGAGCACATCAGCACCTGCCGAGGCAGTGCCACATCCCAGCACTGCTGCAGACACCCAAACCCCAGCCATGCAGCACTTTGGGTCCTCCAATCCATCCTGTTTGATTACCTTTCTGATGATCTTTCTCTTTAGGATCTTTCCCTATCACAGTAAATTGGCCTGCAGCGCTAGACACATGAGCTGGTTATGGCAGCACACTCATTCCTCTCTAAGGAGGCCATGCAATCTTCAGGCTGTACTCAAAGCTGGAGGATATCAATTTAGATACCCTTTTAGGCCATACACTAGCCACTTGTCTTTCCACCAGCTGTGAAGGCACCTTGGTACAAGCTCACTCCTAGGACTATAAAAATAAAAGACACTGAGATTGATGGTCATATTCTCACAGTGACAGCAATAATCTGCTTCACATGCATGTTTATTCTGCTCTCACTTGTTCAGCTGACACTTCTTTTCTAAGAAATGGGCACAGCTTGAAGTATTCACTGACATTTTACAAATGACAGTAAGAACCAAAGCTTCAAGTAGGAAGCAAGTCGGAATTTGAGAAAGGGGTTTTTACAATGAATGGAGCATAAACACCTTCCCACAAGGGCCCTACCAAACCAGAGAGATCTAAGATAAAACCTGCCAGAGAAAGAACGTGAGTGTGTCAGCCTTTCTGCAGTACGTATCCATTCTAGGTCAGCAACAGGCTACTCTGAGCTCACAAACAGCTAAGGCGTAAAAATATCTCCTGATGCCAGTAAACAGCTTCTGTCCTGCACTGACAGCAGTGTCCTGGTGTTACATAGATGGTGCCAGTCCTCCTGGAACTACAACACTGCCAAGGAAACGCTAATGGTGCAGGCAGTTCATATGTAAAATGCAAGTCAGATACCTAATTTTGAGGTAAGTTCTTTTGTTCTTGCCTCCTCACATATGAAAAATTTCAAATTGGTCCAATTTACAGTAAGCAAAGCTGGGTTTCAAAAGGGAATGGCTTGAGTGATTATCTTCAGTAAATGCCTAGAACCTGCAGGATCCAGGAGGGATCTGCCATGAGGCAGATGATGTATTTTCCTCTGAAGTGCATTGGCACTGTGTCTATTACTGAATTTTTGGGTTTTACAACCCCTGTAGAAAAAAGAGCCTATTATGTCATCTTTGGTTTCAATTTCTAAACTATGTGGTCATAAGCCTGACCACTGGACATTGTTTTAAGCAAATATTTGAATTAAATGTTATTGAGAGCTGTCAGCTGACAGCTATCAGGTGATAAGTTGCTTTTTTAGGTAATAATGTTTTTCCTCCTTTCTTGAGCATGGCTGTATTATCTTGAGACATACAAAAATGATTTCTCCTAAGAAAATAAGCAAACAAGAGCCACATACTTGAGAGACAGGAAATCTTTCAGGTGAAATCTCCTTGCTGAAGATATCGTCAGCATCAAGTTGTCTTCGATGATTCCTTCTGACCACAGTTATAAATTCTGACCAGTATTGGGAGACAGGAGAATCTAAATCTGATCACATCTGAACATGTTTGGAGCTTGCCTATCTTCATGCTTGATACTACACCAGCAAAATACCTGGTCCATGGTTTTGCATAAGTAACTGGGATTGGACTTACCCTTGGCCAATTTTTTCAAATCGAGTGTATTTCTTCTTAGGATCTCCCACACTCACAATGCTCCCTGAAAGAAACAAAATGCAAGATTCTGACTTCAAAACAGAGATCCCACCTTCCAGCAGATCCAAAATGCAGCCCCACTGTCTGGGGCTTTGAGCCATTCGTGGTCAGTCGGGTAACAACAACAACAGCAACAACAGAGACAGCTCCATAGCACAGATGGCCTCCACAAACACTGATTTTCTACAGTCCTTTAGGGCTACCTTGACAGGAAACTAAACACATGGAGAAACATTCAAAAGAGACAGAGGTCAGAAAACAACAGGCAACAATGCAAGTGTTCTCCACAAACGTTAAGGAGAACTGGAACAACAGTGCCTTTATTTCCTTGGGAATAAACACTCTGTGATTCAACAAAAGGTTTAATACTTCTGAAGATTAAATGTACCTTGTGTTCACTTTTTCATGAACAGGCACATTTTTGGAACAGGAAGAGTATTCCAAGTGTTTCCAGGAGAGGAGGAGATCATCTCAACCGTTCAGCAGTTTGCCAAAAGAATGCCTTTATGTTCGCAGGGAAGAGCATCTCATGTTGCAATGAAGAATGATGGGGTTTTATAACCAGCGGCCCCATCACTGGTTTCCAGGCTAAGGTCTGAAGACACCCCTGCCTGAAGAACCACACTGCTGGTTTTCAACGCGACACAGACCTGTCACTCACACTGGACTCACCCTCTCACCACCACTCACACGCTGTTCTCCCCATACCAGCAGGATGGGTAACAAGGACAGTAGTGCTCCTGCGGCACTGGTGTGACACAGACAACTGCCCAAAAGGATGCTGAGTCCAGCTGATACAGTGCAGAAGACAGACCAAACAAAGGCCTGCTGCCTCCTGGAAGCTCCATGCTGCAGCAGTGGGATGGTCAAGCTCCATAGTGTGAACAGGACGTTTCTACCTTCTCATCTCCTATCCCTCCTTCTAATCAGCTAGAAGGGAGTCCCAGAGTCCACTGGTCACGTTCTTCTCTACTGAAGAGTTATTTTGTAGTGAAGACCTGCTCTAGAGAAGCAGAATGAGCTTTGTTTTATGCCATGTGTTTCAGTGAGATGAAACTATGAAAAGTTAACCAGGTTCTGAAGGTGTTACAGCCTCAGCTTGGGCTCCTGACACTCCAGTTCATCTGACTCTTGCAGGCTGGCACAGCAGGGCAGCACCACTTCATGGCACTTGAGACTGTGTGGGCATCCCGGGCAGTGGGCAGGCTCACCCTGCCATCAGCCCTGGCTGGTATTCCCGGAGCACAGAGTGAAGGGAGTAAGCACTGCAGGGCAAAGGAAACCTCTTCTCCTGCAGCTCCCATTAACGCTCTTGCCAAGCGCTGCAAAATTACTTTAGCAGGGAGTGTACCAGATGGTGCTGATGCCTCATCTTCTTGCTGTGCTGGCAGGCAGGATTCCTGGCTAGGCATCTAGTCAGATCCCCACTTGGATGCTAAAGACCTCTACTCCATAAAAATGGCCTGGGCAGAGGTAAGAGGTGTTTGTTACTACTAAGAGGGAATGCCGCATCATCTAGTTTTGGATGCACAGGTAAACAAATATGTGTTTGTATTTGTAATACAGAGATACAGCCAGACCAGTCCAAGGAAATATGCTGCAGATCACTGAAGTCTTTCCTTCTGAACTCATCTTCTTAAACTATTTCTGTGATGTACATTCCAAGGTAAATCTTTAGAAGACATTTGCACTGAGCCACCACCTTAGGCTTCACTGTTTGCATTGTATCAAGGAAACTACCAGACCGGAAAAAACAATATTGTTTATTTAATTAAGCCTTTGGATTTGTTTGAGTCTATCAGATTTTGGCTCTTTCATTAGACACAAACAAAATATCCTAATTACTGCTTTCTCTCCTTCCCGTTCAGATTCCTGGCATCTCCAAATGGGCAAGAAGGTATCAAGCAGGGCAAGGTTTAACTTTAGCTCTCAGTGGCACGAGCTCCTCAATGCGTGATGGGGCCAGAATGTCCCACATGGGACTGTCTCACACCCTGTGGTTCACAACCCCACGAGCTCTGCAGCAGTAAATCAAACACTGCTCTAATTCTGTGCTGGGCTGGACAACAGGAACAACATAGTGCTTCCATTGCCTGGCTAGGTGCTATTTTCAGCAAGTTAGTGGAACTGTGTATCTATTAGAACAGATATCAGAAGTTCATGGAAGTTCATTCACTTCAGAAAAGAATACAGAGAAAGACTGAAGAAGAAAGATTTAAAAAAATTATTTTCCAAATTTGCCATTAATTTTGAAGTTCAGATTTCCAGGGTTTTTCCTCAAGAGTTAAGTAGCTGCTTTCCCAAGGTAATTGTTTGTGGCTGGTTTCCTGTGCTTAAGCCACTGTACATCAAACATTTACAGCACTAAAATCAACAAAATGACAGGTATGCAGCTCCCACTCAGACAAGCACTCCCTGCTCTGGACAAAAGATAAACCTATCAGCTATTTTGATGTCTTTAAGCACTTTCCTTTATCAAGTCCTAAATTAAGTGGATAAGAAAGTTGAATTGGGACAGTTCTGTTTTATAGTTATCAGCGGAACACAGTCATGATTTCATTACAGACAGAATTTTGTTTGATCTTATCTCAATATTACAGGCCTTACTCACTAATAAAACTCTAAAAGCTCTGAAAGAACCTAAGTTATTTCAAGCAGAAAAGAATTATGAAAGCAATTTTAGATAAAAGAGGGCAGGGGACATCTTCCTAAAAGTAGCATAAAAACAGTTCTGGGGGAAGTAGGCAAGGTGAAGCAGTCATGCGAGTTAAAATAAAACAGAACAAGCACCACACTGCTTAAATATAATTAGTTCAAGACTCTAACAAAAAAGCATCACGCCTCTTTTCAGAAAGCTTCATGAAAGCACAAAAATATTTTCAGTGCCCACATCACGATTTGCCCAAGCCAGACATTCAGACCATGCTCACTTGGTAGCAAATTGTTAAGAAAGAAAAAGCATGAAAGCATGTAACATTTCAAAGATACAACCCCCCCAAACCTCCAGGGCTCAGTCCCAACCTGGCACATACAGCAGCCTGAATAAATGATACACGTACTTGAGCTCATGGATGCAGAGTACCCGCAGATCTCATGGGGGAAGCCTGCCTCAAATATTTAGCATCAGTTGAAGAAGCAGAATTCCTCTCTCTATAAGCCGACATACCTGCAGGTAACTATGTACTCTGGAATTTATTTCATTGTGCCCTCCGCTAAAGCTATTGAATTTATCCCTTGGATACTCCCTAATGACACTGAGATTCATGTCAGCCTGGTAAGGATGCAGGAAACTCTACGCAGGCAGCTGAAATCTCACAGCTAAGGAAGGCTTCAGCCTGTGCAGTCACAGCAGCCATCAGTGGCAGGGCAGGTCTGACAGGAAGGCTGAGCAATAACAACCACTGAGAAAAAGCCACAGCCAAATAGGACCCTGTTACAAGCAACTGCCTCCATTAAAGACACATTATTGCCTTTGTGATCTGACACAAGGAGGTGTAGATCAATCTGCTTTTTTTACTAACAGTTAATGGTAGACACAGAGTAACCCGGGCTCTGTTCTGAACCCAACCATTTAATCTGAGAACACTGCACTGGTAGCTATCACATGCAAGAAACAAAGTAAATGGGTTGCACTGCAGAATCACGAAGGGCTTGATGTGCCTCACTAGAGTATGATCTGCACAGGGGTTGGGGCCAATGGTTAGGATTCTAATAGTATTAAGTGGCTGGGAATCAGCCATGGAAAAGTGCCACGTTACCTGAGGAATATACAGCGGATGCTCCTTTCAAAGGAGATCTCACTGACAAAATTGTAAAATTCTTATAAAAACAAACTATAGAAGGAGGAGGAGGAACATTAACAGCTATGAAAAGGACAGCAAGAGAATAGCTGGAAGATGTGTAACTGTCTCAAGGAGAGCTCACTGAGGCTGAAGGAACCAGCTTAGTGCTGCAGTTGTCTACTGGTAAAAAACCCCACACTAATCAAAAAAACCTCCCACAAACAAAAACCCCAAAACCCAACAGATTTTTGCAAAGTATTTGACTCCAATGACTTGGGAGATGTTAGGAGTCTCAAGAGAATTTAGGAACCCAAACATTCTGTTCCATTTGGCCATTAGCACACAGGAACTCCCTACGTCATTCACTAGGTCCCAACAGCCTTTTGCTCAACCAGAAACAATCTCTGCTTTTGCTTTTAGCACCCAAGTAAGCTCAGGCAAACCCAACCCAGTCCCAGCTGCCCTCAGAGGCAGCAGGAACACCCCGAGTGTTCTCTCACTGCCTCAGAGCACAACAGTTTCTGTAGGGAGCTGTAAATGACTCTGTGACACTAAACTGAGGAGGAACATTTGGTACAGCTAATGCTCACACATGCAGGCAATACACTGCTCTAGCAGACTCAAAATATCCAATACATACTCAGTTTCTCTAGGATCTCCTCATCCGTCATCTTGGATTTTTTTCGCTGCCGGTCTGTGTTTCTGTATAGAGTGTTTGTGTTTGAGTTTTCAGGTTGGGGAGTGGTGGCTTCTTTAGCTGGTGCTGGTGCAGCGGCAGGTTCAATAACAGAGCGTGTGTAGATCTGTGACAAGAAATTAGTTTGTGTCAGAAAGGTGGCTGGCAGAGATCCCCCTGAGATCATATTTCAAATGCAAACCCTTAGGAAGATCGTGTCAGCCATCATCCAGGACTCCAGAAGTAGTTTTGCTGTCCACTTCTCAAATTGAATGGGCAAAAGTGAAAAGTTACAAGTTCATGGCCAGTTTCATGTTGAATTTTCATGGATTTTCTGATATATTCCATGAAGAGGGGCAGGTACTTTCAGGGGACAATGCGTCATATGTATCTTGCCAGGATATGAACTGCATCTTTGGACTGCTCTCCCTGCTGACAGGGAGCCTGCATAGCTGGACAAAGTGGCTCATTTTCACACTCGTAGCATTGAAGGACATGATGGTACTTCCTACCAGATACAAAGAAAAAGTCATGGCCCCCACCAGAATTCCAGGAAACTGACACCTGTGTGTGAAAGTTCAAATTTGATTTTCCGAGTGTCAGTGGCTGGAGTGAAGCTCTGTGTCATGACAGGATTCCTGCCCACAGCACCTTCAGCCCCAAATGGCAAGTGCTGTCTGATCAGAAACTTGCAGCTCTGCACTGCACCAAACACAGACCTAACCAAAGCTGGCACTTACTGATTTTGTGTGTTCAGGCCGTGGGGCAATAACAGGTGGAGGTTCATTGTCATCTTCCTCCTCTTCATCATCTTCATCTTCTTCTTCAGAGACAGATGGAGCCAGAGGAGGTTCTGATGCTGTTTTTGTGCTCTGTGAACAGACAGTACTGTGAGTGACAGTCCCTATTCTGCCACT
>WEIT01008240.1:198432-223957 GCA_013389985.1 Dryoscopus gambensis | reverse complement strand
CAGGCCGGAGGCGGGCGGCGAGTCCCTCCTGCCCTCCCCAGCCCCGCTGCGGCCGTCGTTCCTCGAAAGCTCGGCGCTGTGCCGCCGGGTCGGGTCTGCCCGGGAGGGGAAGCGGAGCGGGGAGCGGTGACAGGGCTGGGGTCGCTGTGCCCCGCTCCCCATGAGGGCTCAAGGGGCCAGAAGGCAGCTTGGGGGTAAGAAGGTGACTTTGGAGGGGTGAGAAGGTGTCGTCGGGGGGTAAGAAGGCGACTCAGCCGCTCCTCACCCTCACTGAGGGCTCTAACAAAGCTGTTTGTGGTAGAGATTTTGGTTTCGTGCAGGGAAAAGTAAGAGTAAGTGTTTGGCACTTGTGTCGGGACCTGCTTCCCTCCAGCCTTAGCGTAGTAGCGGCTCCCACCCCCTCCGCAGAGATAAGCGTTGTTCCGTAATAACAAACGCTTCCCGTGCGCCGGGCGCGGCTGTGCCGGCATCCGCGGCTCCCGTCCCCCCCGAGCGCTGTCCGGACTTGTTTCGGCCTTCGTGCCGCGGGTGTTGCCGGCGTGGGCCGGCTGAGAGCGTCCCGGCTCTGCCGGAGCGTCCTCGGATCGAGTGTCGCACCTGGGCACCGGCCGCGTTCCGCTGAGTGAGCTTGGCCGCCCTGGTCCGGGACATGTGTTCGCTGTCCCTCCGTGGGAGCCGTATGAGGGAAGGAAAACTTCGCTCTGGTGGATGGTGGGGCTGCATCTCCTCCGTGAGAGGAGGAGGAGAATCTCTGGGCTCAAGCCCCTTTGTGTCCAGCCCTGCTCCCGAGATGGTCGGGGATCTGACAGCAGAACTTGGAACTGTTTGCTCCAGGCCTTTTAAGAAAGCACCACACTCCAGCAGCCTGACTTTCATCGCTGTCTGTCTCTTAACTCCTCGTTGGTGCTCAGATAATCAGGATTTGGCTTGTTTGAAAGAGCTTAGGAGAAAGAAAAGGTTTAATCTTTCTTCTGCAAGGGGCGGAAGTAAGGGTTTGAGCTGTTTGGTGTTTTCCAGCAATGCGTTTTACTGAAGTCCTAAATTTACCTTCTCGCCTCCCTTTGAAATGTTCCACATCCAATTGCATGCCTCCTTTGCCTTGGGTGAGGTACCTGTACCAGCTAAAGGAGAGATCATCCCCCTCCTTTCTGATCCTTCTGTGGTGGCCTTAGTTGGAGGCTAAAGGATTTGGGGAGGCATGAGAGCCAGGCCTCTTCAGAGAACGGAGGAGCCCCAGGAGCAGTTTGGGAAGGGAGGTATGGCAAAGCCTGGCTTTCCTTCAGTGCCACGCGGCAAAGCTCGGCTTCAGTATTTTGTAGGAGAAGTTTTTCAGCAGGCGGACTGACCCAGGTGGTTGATGCTGGGAAAATCACCTGCCATGTTTCTGTTTGAGTCACCCAAGCCTTCGCTTGTTGCTGTTTGTTTCCCAGAGTTGATGGGGAAACAAATGGCTTTGGTTGTGGCACGTGAGATGAAGTTAGTGTCTGTCACGGGCTGTCGCAGGGCTGGCCTCCAGCACGTTTGCAAAGTGACAGCAGCACTCAAGGGCTGCTCCCGGCGCCCGGCTGTGCCTCTGCGTGTGTTTGTTACAAGCTGGGATAGTGTTTTTATCTCAGTGTTTCATTGTGCTGATTATGAGAAGGGAGGGAAAATTTCACCTTCTACCCTAATTCTGTGTATGTAGAGTTGTTCTTGTGTCGAGATGATGGAGCACATCTCCTGTGAGGATGGGCTGGGAGAGATAGGGATGTTCAGCCTGGAGAAAAGAAGGTTCTGGGGAGACCTGAGAGCCCCTTCCAGTGCCTAAAGGGGCTCCAGGAGAGCTGGGGAAGGACTTTGGACAAGGGCCTGCAGTGCCACCACGAGGGGGAATGGCTTCCCACTGCCACAGGGCAGGCTTAGATGGGATATTGGGAAGGAGTTGCTCCCTGTGAGGGTGGGGAGGCCCTGGCACAGGGTGCCCAGAGCAGCTGTGGCTGCCCCCAGATCCCTGGAAGGGTCTCAAGGCCAGGTTGGATGGGGCTCGGAGCAACGTGGTCTATTAGAAGGTGTCCCTGCCCATGGCAGGGGGTGAGATGAGATGAGATGAGATGAGATGAGGCTTAAGGTTCCTTCCAGCCCAAACCATTCTGGGATTCTGCTGTGGCACGTACAAAGCTTTGCCTTTTCTGCTGAGGCTTTCTGGGGTGAGGTGTTCTGCAGATCCATGGAAGGTGTGCCCATGGAGCAGCAATTCAGCCTCCCCTCATTCCCAGAGTGTCCAAGGCTCCTGGAAAGCGAGGCTGCCTTTCTCAGGGTGAGCTGTGCAGGGCTGACACTCAGCTTTTTAAGTATAAAACCATGTGAAGCTGAGCTGTCGTGTTTTGATGTGCAGAAACCGCGCGTCCTTCTCTGCAGAAGCTGCTGCTCCACTGTCCTGGATGCTCAGAGGTCGGTAATTAAAATAGACCGAGGGCTTTCTGAAGGTGAAGCTTTGGAGCACTGCCTGAGAAATGTGCTGATCTCACCCGGCTTCTGCAGGTCTGAGAGGAGCAGCTTCAAACAGGATTTCTGCTTGGTGAATTTCCAGATGTATTTCTCTTCCTCGTCTGTGGCTATAAGAAGGAGAGAAGGACTCCTGTGCAAGCTATGACATTCTTTGTGCCCTGCCTCAATTGTTTGGGTCCCACTGGCTGATATTTAGCCCATGTGGGCAATAACACAGTAGATGGACTTTGGAAAAGTGCTGGAGCATGTGAAGGTGGAGGCTTGTAAAGGAAACACTCAGTGACCTCAAGCCTCGTGGGGAGTTTGCTGCTCCCATTGCAACGTCCTTGATACTAATTGGGAGCAACCTCTTGAATTTTCCTCCCTGTGAAGGGGAAACCTGAACTCCTGCATTTAGCAGTTGTGCCTTTTCAACTCTTTTCTCCCCAAATCCCAAGGTGAATGTCTGACCGCCTCTTTGGGGTGCACAGCTGGACACGCAGGGCCTTGTACAGAGCCAGAGGTTGGGCATTCAGCTGCCAGGCTGCAGGCCTGCGACTCCCCTCCGCAGCTGCAGTGTCGTGTCACACGTGCTGCATTCCCTGAACACGGCTGGTGCAGCTGGAGTTCCCCCTCTGCCGGCTGACCCCTTCCTCTCTGAGCTCTGGTGGAAGGGGAAAGGCTCCAGCAGCCTCTTTCCAGCTGCTGATCCTCGCTGTGAAGTGTCCAGTTGCAAATCCTGTCTTTGCTAAAGACCTGGTGCCCTGCAGACTGGGGGGGTGCAGAGGTTGTGGTATTCGAGCAGGTAAGGGAATGATATTTGAGCAGGTAAGGGGATGTTGCTGGGAAGGAGAAGGAGGGATTGTGGATAGCTTGATGTTCCTGTGTACCATCCTCGTTTCACTCATTTTCTTTAAGCTATTTGAGACTCCTGATGGAGACTTAGATACATGGCAGGCTTAGGAACTGACGAAATAAACCACAAAATATTCCTTGGAGCTTTAAAACCTTCCTGAGAACTTCAGTTTTTATGTTAAGATCATATCGGTTACCTTTTCAAATCTGGGAGTTGGCAAATTTGGGTAGTAGATCGGAAAGAAATCCTGCATTTGCCTGCTGAAGTTTGCTAGAGGAGAAGACAGTAGTAATCTGTTGGGACATTTCTGTGCAAGCAGAATTGTTTTGCTTAGCTTGCTGAGGAGTCACATCATGGGGTGGGAATGGGAACGTGAGGCCTGTGCAATCCTAAACGTGCCTGGAACAGTCTTAAGGACTAATTCACACAAGGAACGTGCTTTAAATCTTGTGGGCTGCAGTTAAGGCAGAGTCTGATTCAAAATTTGATTTAGGAGCCTGTTGCCATCTCAGTTGCTGGGGTTCCTGCTTGAACAGTAGTTGGTTTTAGTGATATCTGCTCGAGTGTTTTCTTGGACATTTGGAATTGGAATTCCAGGTCAGGGAGCCTGGAATAGAAGGCTGAGATACTTCAGGAGGCCAAAGTGTCTTATGTAGCAGCAGGTGACTCTGGAGAAGCCAAAAACAAGGTGTGCCCCGTGGGGAGGGGTGGCTTCTGCAGAGACCGGGGCTGACAGGAGCTTGTGGCCGTGTGCTCCTTTCTCCTGCTTTAAACTCACATTACCACAGATTTTACTGTGTTTGCTGTGAGAGAGATTTTCAGTATCTATTTTAACAGTTACAGGACAGTCTGTCTCAGTTTTGCTTTAAGTTTCAGAGGTGGTTTGTTACGGAATTGGCACCTGCAAAATCATGTGGGTCTTTTCCAGAATTCCCAGGCTAGTTTAAAGTCTGTGTTTGCAAACACAGATCTAGTGGAGCACAGCTCATCTGACTCCCCTGGTTTTTCCCCCCTGTTCTTTGGACCCTGTGCACAACAGCTTAAGCTGCCCTGATCCAAGGGCAACCTGGGCCGCTGGGTTGTTCTGTCGTGGTCCTGGAAGGACATGGATTTTTAGGCACTGATGGATGCCATGCTGTGAAGGGAGCCAGTAGAAGAGACAAAAGGTTTGCCTGACACCTGTGCATGAGCACAGCTGTGCAGCTCTGTGTTCCTCACCTTGCGGGGTGACACCTGTAAAGGTTTCTGCTGCGTTTGGTGCCTCTTGAGGAGGGACTGAGCAAGGTTTAGTTCCCACCTTAAGGTGATCTGTGTTGTGTGTTCCTCCCTCAAAATTTACGTTCTCTGCAAGAGGATTTTAACCACTTTGCTCAATGGAAAAGAGGCCCTCGGCATCAATTCCATAGCTGACGATGTGCACGATGGTGCCTGTTCTGGGAAATGGTGTAGCTGCCAGCTGAAGTTGTAGATGTTTTCTGCCCTGGGCAGCACCTGGAGCTGGCCTAACCTGGAAATCCCTCTGCTTTTCTGCCCGTGGGGCAGCTGGGAGCGAGCCAGGGCTGGGTCACCTCTGTGCCTCCCAGAGCTGATGGGAGCAGGGCACCGGGACCATTTCCTGCCAGCCCAGGGGCTTTGGGGGTGGGTGGGGGCCACGGCAGCTCTGATTCTTTGGCTTTGTCCGGTTTTAAAAACAAAAGGAAAAGCTATGAAAGTCTGTGGTTTCTCCTTTCTCTTTCTAGCTACTCTTACCTACGACACCCTCAGGTTCGAGTATGAGGACTTCCCTGAGACCAAAGAGCCCGTTTGGATCCTCGGCCGGAAATACAGTGTTTTTACAGGTATCTTGTGTGCACCGTGCAATGTTCTCAGGCTCCAGAGGACTTTGTTAGTGTTGCACTTGGGTTTTAGCTGCCCTGCTTCTGTCTGTCTGGCCATTTCCGTGGACTCTGGAATATTTTTGTGCAGAAAGTTACCGTATGGAAGCTGTCGGGACATGTCATGAGGGCAGGATGGTGGAGGCAGGGGGTAGGAAGATGGTTTGCTGCTTCTTAATTTGCCTGTGGCCGCAGTGTCTCTGGGTTGATTGCAGCTCTTTTGGGGGGAAAGGAAGTTCTTTGTGCACAGCAGCACTGCCCTGTTCCTCAGCCAGACTCTGCCTCTCTGGGCCTGGACTGGGGATCAGAATTCCATTGTCCTTGGGGAGGGGCAGTGGGAGGTGGGTTTAGGTGTGTTGGTGCCAGCCTCACGTGTGTGCCTTTCCCTGCTCAACACTTCCCAGAGAAGGAAGAGATCCTGTTGGATGTGACCTCCCGGCTTTGGTTCACCTACAGAAAGAACTTCCCTGCTATTGGTATGTACTCCAGAGGAGTCTAAAGACGTCCTGGAAATGATTATAATCCGGTTATTCCTAAGAAAACAGTCCCCACAAACATGACATCATTTCCATTTGTAAGAGTCTGAAGTGTGCTTCATCTAATTGATCAGCCAGACTTTTTGTTTATCTGATAATGAGAATTCCTCACCTCCTTGGGTAGGAGGGAGAGTAGTGATTTTTAAAAGGAAGCAAGGAGGAGTTTGGGAAGCCTGCTCTTTTTTTAGGCAACATGGGAGGATTTTTGTACTTCATCACATCCTACATCAGTCTAGTGTGAAATATTATTGAATGATGGTCTTGGGCTTGAAGTGGATTAAAATGATGAAAACTAGAGAATGAGACAGAAATTGCTGCCTTTGTGCATCTGCTCAAGACTCCACGTGGGGGTTTTGTTTGTCTGGGAAGAGTTAGGTGCCTGAAGTGTCTGTTACACACAGGAGGTGTAGTGAAAGGGGGAATATTTCCCAGTGAACTCGAAGGAGGATGTCTTCATTCCTTAAGATATTCTGCATGACCTGTTCTGGGGTTTGGGTTTGTGTGCTGGGTGCGAGGTGTATCAGAGGAGATCTGGGAGCATGGAAATGGGATTCTGAGGCCTACCCATGTTCCCCTTCTGTCCTTGTCATCCCCAGCAGTCAGTGGGAAAGGGACATGGCTCAGGTTTGGAAAAGAGACTTCTTCATAACTGGTCCTTCTGGCTTGTGCTGTTTTTTCCCTGCTGGGAAGCCCTGTGCCTCACAAGCTCTGAGACATCTTTGATGCAGTTTAATCCCTTTAAATTCATGTTTGGGCACCATAGTTAAACATATGTTTGAGATTGAAGGGTTAGCACATGTTTAACTGGCTCACAGACACAGTTTTGGTTTCCTTGTGAGTCATTAAAGGCTGTGGGGCAGACAGACCCCATTTTCTGAGTCATTTCCCATTTACACAATCGATATGATCTGCATGTCATACAGCAAACCTTTTTCAGTGTTTTTTCTTCCAGTCATCCCTGTTACTGTTCGTCCCTTCCCCCTGTGCTAGCCCACTTAGATATTGTAAGGGTCAGGGAACTGTCTAATGCTAATTTTGTAAAGCAGTATCACTTTTGGAATTTGTACATGTTATGAGTTGCTGCTGAAGTTATAGAAGACAACTGGTGACCATCGAGAAGCTGATTAAATAGTTCTCTAGGTGATTAAATAGTTGTCTCGGTGATTAAATAGTTCTCTAGGTGACTTTTCTCCCTGTTTAGGACCAAAAGAAGAAAGCAGCATGGCAAAGACTCGCAGAAGCTGTGCCCAGGCACAGATTACCTACTGTGGTCACACTTTTGATCGCTGTTATGTGCAGTAACAGGCAGAGCTGCAATGGAGGAGCAGCAGTTTCCTCTGGAAGCTCCGAGAAATGCTTCCAGCCCTGTGTCCTTTGTCTTAGACTTTGCAGCATGAGCTGATATCCAGCTTTCTACAACAATATGTCGGAGGTGTCTTTTTTTTCAGTGCTTGGGTCGGGTTTTTTTTGGCTGGTGCCTTTTTTTTGGCCTGACTACATTGTTCACTTTGAAATCTTATTCACAGCCACTTCTGATGTGGGAATTCCCTGGGACTGGTTTGTTCTGCATGCTGAGTTGCCTTCTCAAGATGAGGATTACAAGAGTCATCTTTAACAAACACCTTTGTGTAGAAATGTGTCTCAGTTGGGCTGGGAGTCTCCAGCCAGGCTCAAGGGCTGTTCTGCTGAGAAATTCAGCTCTCTCTTGGGTTGTTTGGATTTCCCTTGGAATTTCTCCCCCTTTCAGTTAGTGTTAGAGGAGTTTATTTGTTTTTAAGGGATGCCACTAAGTTACTCACTGATAACCACGTTTTTGGTTCTCAGCCTTGGCTGTGTGAGCTAAGCTAGTCCTCATTCCCTGCCTCGTTTCAAATGAACCTGCTGCCCATTCATTCTCCTCCCTCTTGGCACTGCCTTAGCATTAATCCCAGTTTATTTTCCGTCCTTGTTTCCAGGAGGAACGGGTCCCACCTCGGACACGGGCTGGGGCTGCATGCTGCGCTGTGGCCAGATGATCTTTGCTCAGGCCTTGGTCTGCAGGCATTTGGGAAGAGGTAAACCAGTGCACAGCCCACACTGACTGCCAGGGCCGTGTGCTCCCACGGGGGCAGCACTTGGAAGAACACCGATAGCAAGGACACAGCTGGGATATGCTGAGGGTTCTGTAACTTTTTCTTCAGTCTTCTCAAGTTCAGGGCTGTTGAGAGAATAGTCTGTTGGGAACTCTCCGGGGATATTTGTATTTTCTGAATTTTTGTTTGTTTGTTTGTTTGCTTTTCTGTGGGTGATATTCCTTTATCCCAGCCATAAGAATGTGTTCTGTTATTTTTAAATTAGCCCTTTGCTGTTGGGAATGCCTCAGGTGCTTAGTAATAATATAAAATGTGAAAATTGAGTTGGTCAGTACACAGGAAGAGAACTGCAGCTTGCAGCCTCTGGTTGCTAATAAGTGCCGTGTTTATTTCATGTGTGCCTTGTCTGTCCTAGACTGGAGGTGGATAAAAGGGAAGAGGCAGATGGATAATTACTTCAACGTTCTTAATGCCTTCATTGACAAAAAAGACAGCTACTACTCCATTCACCAGATAGGTAAGAAGAAAAAAATGCTCAGACGTAGCAAATGGACTAAGGAAGGCTCTCACCTTGATGTAAACTTCCCTGAAAAATAAGAGAAGCAGCCTGTTCCAGTGTTTCCTGTGGGGTGTTAAGGCTTCAGTGAACAGAACTCAGGTCATAGGGGTGGTCTAGTGGTCAAACACTGGGTAAAGCTTCTTCTGAGGCAACACCGCCCTTTGGACTTCTGTGCTGCTGCAATTTGGGGAAAGGATTTGCTCTGCAGTCCTTCAGGATGTGCTTCTCACCCCCATTAAATACTGCTGATCCAATAAAGTTTCCGAGTGAGAATTCTTCCCCGTTAAATACAAACCTGATTAGGAAGGGGCGCGGTGCGGGTGAAATTACTGACTGCATTGTTCTGGTTTTTGTTGTGATGCAGCCCAGATGGGAGTCGGGGAGGGGAAATCCATAGGCCAGTGGTACGGACCGAACACGGTCGCGCAGGTGCTCAGGTGAGTGCTGCCCCTTCCTTTCCTCCACTCAGGCAGGCAGTGGGGCCAGCTGGTGTGACACCTCCGAGCTGACAGGCTTCTGCCTGGATTTGGGGCATGGGCTGCCTTTAATCACACCCTCCCTCCTCTCACCATTCTCCCCTCGTGCTGGTGAGATTGTGGCTCCCTGGAGTAGGCTGGAGTTGCCTAACAGCAGCTTTCCCAGGTCAAAGCACATTTCACATCGTAATTGGTAACACCAATCTCTCCCAGTCCAGTTTCTCCTCCCTGATACACCACCATCTTTGCTTTGTAGTTGTATAAATCCTTCGTTACTTACTTGTTTTTAATTTTCCTCTAGAAAACTTGCAACTTTTGATACGTGGAGTTCCCTGGCAGTGCACATAGCCATGGACAACACCGTGGTGATGGAAGAAATCCGTAAGTATCACAGGAGGGGTAGAATGTGGTGTGTCCTTGGCAGCAAGAGCCCAGAAAAAGCTGGACAGCACAAAAAGCATGCAGTACATGTTCTGTCTTTGAGGAATTCCTCTCTGTGAGGGCGGGGAGGCCCTGGCATAGGTTGCCCAAAGAAGCTGTGGCTGCCCCATGCCCTGGAAGTGTCCAAGGCCAGGCTGGACGGGGCTTGGAGCACCCTGGGCTAGTGGAAGGTGTCCCTGCCCATGGCAGGGGGTGGAACAAGATGAGCTTTAAGGTCCTTTCCAGCACTTGAAATCTGTGAAAGCTGTGTCAAAGTGTGCTAAAACAAGGTGAAAATTGCTGTTGAGGGCAAGGAAGGGCCTTGTTTGACTTTCATTTCATCTGATGATGCCTCTGGATCTGGGGAGAAGGTTTGCTGGCCTTCAGACAACGTGTGGGAGCTGCTTGGTAGGCAGTGTCTAACTTGTTTGTGGCCACAGGGAGCAAGCAGTAAATGGCTGGTTCCTCTCACATAATTGGTAGGAAGGTTTCTGCTGTTGGACAGAGTAAGAAAGCTAGAACAGATCTAAAGAGGAAGAGGAATATTCACTGGTGGTTTCTTTTTTTCTCCTTTTTGTTTGTTTTTGGGGCATCCTGCCCACAGGCTGGCTCTCTTTGTGCTGAGCAGCTCTTTGTGCCCATCCTGAGCCTGCCTGCTGTGGCTGCAGCCCTGCAGTGACCAAAGCTGAGCACCTGCACTGCTGGTTGCTGCAGCCCTGCACGGTCCTGGCCTCAGCAGCCTTCCCATGGCTTGCTTTGGGCTAATTCCTGAGGCAGTGAGCCCCCCCAGCACAAACCTTGCAGTGTTTCTGCCTGGGCAGTGCTCTGGAGCAGCTGGTGTAGGGTTACAGGTGAGATGGTGGCAGGCACCATCCAGGCTGGCTTGGCTGCCACTGGGCCAAGATCAATAGCCAGGCAATCTTTGCCTGGAGTGCAGGACAGTCACTTTCCAAAGTCACACCTCGTGTCAGGTAGTCTCAGTTGGATCTGACTGAGAAGTGCGTGTCTCACCTTAGCTGAAGGTGTGTGCTGATGCCCTTGGCTTAAACAAAGGCCAATTTTAAAACAGAAATTGGATTTATCTTTCATCTTTAGCCTGAAAATACCACTTCTACAGCTGAAGCATGCTGGCTACGAGGCTCGGGTGTGCTGCAGGCTCTGTGTGGCACTGGCTGTTGAGCACTGATGCTGCCTCAAGTGACGTGTCCATACAGCTTGTCGTGGGCAGGGGGGTGTGTGCTTGCTTTCCTCAAATCTGGATCATAATGTACCTGTTCAGGGCCTGAAAGCCACTGTGTGAGTGGGTCTGATGTGTTACATGTCTGTAGGTGTGTGTTTGATACCTCGTGCCCCAAACATGGTGCATAGCAGTAATGTTTCATACCTCTGTTCATTCGGTCACTGATAGGCTTCAGTCAGAGGTTCACAGGAAATGCCTTTTGTTAGAGCAGTGGAGAAACATAAGTCTTTATCCCTTCTGAGTCAGTGTTCCATGAGAAAAGGGCATCTCAGCTGGGCATTGCAGAAACCTGTGCATCACAAGGGTGGTGAGAATCCAAGACAGGAAAGGGTTAGGTACGTGCCAGCAGCAGCCGCAGCAGGAGAGGTGTCGTGTCAGATCTGCTGGAATACGTTTGCACTAAATGGTTTGGATCCAGCTGGGAAGCTTTAGGCACGTTCTGCTCTGCTGTGGCACCACAGAACTGCGAAGCCTGCCGAATATCAAGGTGAATTTAGTCTGTGCCAAGCTCTCTGCTGCTTAAACTGGAGGTAAATATGTTCATACACAGTGCAGCATTGCCATGTGCTTTGCCTGATGAGGAAACCTGCAGTGACACCCCATTCAGCAACAGCCCTGGCTTGGCAGCTGATTTCAGATCATCTGGACAGGCGAACTACTGCAACAAAAGAACCTGCTCTTAGCAGAAGAAATCACTACAAATAATGACTTTGAGTGTCCTCAGAACCTCTGGTAACTAGTGTGTGCATGAGATGCACCCATACACCTCCTCCCTTCTTGAGGAGCAGTATAGGGAGGAACTGCAGGTTGTCTCTCCTCCTGAGGCTTTAGATCAAAGTCCTATTTCTTCTAAATTTGGATGTAATACCGTCCTCATTCAGCTGGGTTTGAAGCTCTCAGTAGTGGACAAGCACCTGGCTGAAATGGCTGGTGATTCAGGTGTTTGTTTACATCATGTCCTACCTGCTAGAGTGTCCTGGCATTCAGTTTGGGCTGGGAGTAAATTAAATGAGCCTCTGACATTTTGTCTAATTGCCTTGGCTTCATGATTCTTTAATCATGCTGTGGCTTTCTTTGGGGTTTGGGTTGGGTTTTTTTCCCACATGCCCAGCAAGTAATTAAATTGGCCAGTGAGACAGGTAGGCTTGGAGTTGTTTCTGGACCAGAATTTACATAATCTGGGTGCATTACAGCCTGGCTGTGTGTTTGGCAAGCCTTTCGGATGAGGATGCAGAGTGCTTATGTCATGTGTATGCCCTGAGGAGTTCTGCTGCCCCATATCTTAGAGGCAAAGCTCATGCTGGAATTGCAGAGTGTAAGGATCATACTGGTTTAGGTCTGTAAAGTAGCTTGTGAATGATCCCCAGTAAAATTTATGAAGGTTTTTGTGAACTTCAGGAAAATTATAACTACTCTAGACAGGTACCGTGTTTGTATCTTGCTACAGCACTTTATTACAGGTGAATATTTTCCGTGTTAAGTTATAATGCTGTCCTCATTCAGTTCATTCATATCCTCTCTGAACTCCTCTGGAGCTGAAGGAGAACTTTCCTCTTCCTGCCTACATGCTTTGTGAATTCGGGAGAGTTGTCTGACCCGCTAATCAACTCGTCCAGCTTTGTTGGCACGGGTGGCTGCTCACCTTTCTGGAAGAACTGGCGTTTTTGCTGCCCAGCCGTTGGTAGCTGTGAGCACGAGGTGCTGTGGTGTGAGCTCGGTGTGAGCTCAGCCGAGGCTGAGCCCTGCACACCCATCACCCACTCCCAGCACTCGGCCTCTTCAAGCTCTTCCTGGCTTTAAGTGCTGTAGGCTTTCAGTAAGGAGCAGCTGTTGATCAGAGGGATGACTGGAGGTCTGGGAGCAGACCTGTGATGCTCTGTGCTCCTGTTCCCTTTCCGCAGGACGGCTGTGCCAGTGCAGCGTGCCGTGTGCTGGAGCTGCCGCGTGCCCTGCCCTGGGGCCAGACGTGCTCTATAACGGGTGCCCAGAGGACGTGGGGCTCAGAGACAGGCTTGCCCTCTGGAAACCACTGGTGCTGCTGATACCTCTCCGCCTCGGGCTCACAGAGATCAATGAAGCCTATATTGAAACACTAAAGGTAGGGAACCTGGAGCTGAATGCCTGCTGGGGTGATGCTTAAGGATCCTGTTGTGAATTAAGTAATTACTCAGAAGTAATTGCAAAAGAAAAATGTGTTCAGGGACAATCCTTGTCAGAGGTCAGGATATAGGTTCCTGCAAGCTGTAGTCAGGAAAATGGGGGGGCTTGAGGGGTGGGGCCTTTTGTGGTTGTTTTTTCATTCTTTTGAGGCTCTTACTTCACAGCTTAAATCTCAGCTCCTCTTTGTGTTTAGATGGTACCAACCTGCTGAAGCCTTTGTTCAGCACCACTGCACCTTGCTTGGTGGTAACCTGAGTGTTAGTTAATACAGTGTTGCACGCTCCCTGTGGCTCGGATGCTGACGTTGGTGCTGCAGACTGAGGCTAAGAGCTGTCAGGTGGTTGCAGGTTGGAGTATTGTGAAGCTGCAGAATTTAGGGTGTGCACAAGACAGGGTGCACAGTGCTCTGAGCTTGGGTGAGAGACCTCCAGATTCAGACTCGTGGGAGGTTCTACTTTCCTTAGCTCAGTAGATCATGCTTGGCTGCTCCAGGTGGATACAGAACTCAAACTGTTTCCTCCTGAATGACTGTTCCCTCCTGAGAGCACTGTTGCAACCCGATGACAGCTCCAGGGATCTTGCCACTGATTGCAGCAGAGCCAGGACTTGCCCATACCAAGTCCTGGAGTGTTGCGGTGCGGTGCGATATCTGCACCCTTCCTGGGGACAGCTTAGTCCGCGGAAAGAATCACTGGAGTAGTGCAGCTTCTTTCATTTGGTCAGTCAAAAGTGTTTTTGCGCTGCTTCCATGTTGTAGAAAGCCCTGTGTTGCAGCCTGGTGGAGATTTTCTCCAGAAACAGCTGGTTTTGCTGCTAGACTTGCTGATTTTCCGTGTCCCTGTCCATCTTTCCCACTGCATTTTTGGATGTTTGCCTTTGTTCCCACCTGCTGTTTCACTGTCTGTCAGCTGTGTGTTTTCTGTGTTGCTTTTCCAGCACTGCTTCATGATGCCCCAGTCCCTGGGAGTGATCGGAGGGAAGCCAAACAGTGCTCACTACTTCATTGGCTATGTAGGTGAGTGCCCAGAGGACTGCAAAGACTGTCCAAAGAATCTCCCCCTGGCTAAAAAATGCTTCTGGGGTGGCACAGCTCTCCTGCTTGGCCTGTGATGCATGCTGCAGGGTTTTGCTTTCCTGCTGGAAGCGTGGAAGGCTGCTGTGGGCTGAACCTCTCACCTGAGTGATGTAGATTGGAGCAGGGGCCATAAACTTCCACTGTGTAACACTAAATCCTGTCTGTGAAGAGGAGTGCATAGAGCCTGCTTCCTGCATTCAGAGCTGACCTCCCTCTGTGGCTTGGCTGGATTTAACTGTCCTTTAGGTGTTTCTCAAACCCTACAAACTCGTGTTACTCTCCTCCTTCCCTCCGGTTTCCTCTGGGCCAGAGACCTCAGGTTATTTGTGCTTTAGACTTCTGGGATCTGTTTGAGCTTACCCAGGAAGGGATGAGCAGGAACAATACCCAAATAGTGCCTGTGCCTCAGCCCCGGGGTGTCACAGTGGAGTGGGCACCGTGGCTGTGCTGGCAGCTGTGCCTGGCTGAGAAGCATTTGGGGAAGTGGCTGCCAGCAACATGTCCCTGGAATGTGGATTCCTCCGTGTGGTTATGAGAGCTGGCTCTGCCATTGCTCTTCCTCCTCCTTCTGTCTCACCACTTGTCAGCTTCTGGCGTGGTTCTTGCTGTTGATGTGTCCTGTCTGTGTGCCCAGGTGAGGAGCTCATTTACCTGGATCCCCACACCACGCAGGCGGCGGTGGAGCCCAGCGAGAGCGGCTGCCTCCCCGACGAGAGCTTCCACTGCCAGCACCCTCCGTGCAGGATGAGCATCGCCGAGCTCGACCCCTCCATTGCCGTGGTGTGTTCCTGTTCCCCATCGCCCCCGGGAGCAGAGCTGGGGTCCCTCTGTCCCTCGGAGGCAGGGGTGAAGGGCTGGGGACTCTGGTGCCGTGCTCTGGGCACGTGCTGCCCTGGGTTTCGGTGACGCTGGTAAAGCAGCTCCTCACGCAGAGAGTGGCTTGTCCCAGGGAAGTGCCCCTTGCGAGGCAATTAAATACCATTCCTCATGGAGCAGTGTCATCCTCTCAGGTTTAGTTTGGGCTTTGATTCCAGCCTTTTGATGGACAGATGTGAATCCTGAATCCACAGGATAATGCGCCATGGCACGTTTCCTGTTCAACCTGAGATGCCTGCCCTTTGTTTCCGTAGGGTTTGTTCCTCCTGGTTTTCCTTTTGCAGTAAAGAAAATATTGATGATTCCAGCCCTTGGATAGCCTGGTCACATCAAGCCTTTGTGGAGTGTTCAGTTTAACAGGGCCGTGTGAGGCACGTTTTTAAAGCAAGGCAGTCAGGAGTAGTAACTGCTCCCAGTCCTGATTATGTTACTTGGTGTTGACACAGGGCCTTAAGTCTGAAGTGATCAATCTAAAATATAGAAAGATAAAGTCTTTTTCTTCTTTTTTTTTTCAGGGCTTTTTCTGCAACACAGAGGCAGACTTTAATGACTGGTGCCAGCAAATCAAAAAGGTTTGTGTTTATAGATCTGGTCAGACATTGGAAGAGGGCTGCCCAGGGAAGTGGTGGAGTCCCCATCCTGGGAAGTGTTCAAAAGGCACGTGGACGTGGCACTTGGGGACGTGGTTTAGTGGTGATGTTGGCAGTGCTGGGGGAATGGTTGGCCTCGAAGATCTTGGAGTTATTTTCCAGCTTTAATGAGTCTCTGATTCTCTGTGGCTGGGAAAGGAGTATCAGGTATTGTCTTGTTTCCAAACCAGTGCACAGCGACCGTGTCCTCTGCAGCATGACCCCATGTTATGCACATTAAAATAGTTTATTAAACTACCAAAAGGAGCATAGCTCTGAAATTCTGTCGATGATGTGAGTCAAAAGCTTTGAAAGACATTTTTCCCGCTGCAGTGAAGTTCCAACAGCTGGTGATTACCCTGAAGTGCACCAGCAGTGCAGAGCTGCTGGTTCTCACGGCTCTGCTCTGTCTCCACAGCTGTCCCTGGTGAGAGGAGCGCTGCCCATGTTCGAGCTGGTGGAACGCCAGCCCTCACACTTCTCCAACCCCGATGTCCTGAATCTCACACCAGGTGAGGCCACGCAGGGAGAGAGAGCTGAGGGCGAGCCGGTCCTTTTCGGTTTCTGGAAATCACGTGGAATTACATGATGACTTCTAGTGTGTTCCTGTTCCACCTGGAGTTTAGTCTGGAGCTCCTGGATCAGTTGATGTAGTTCGTCAGCTTTCAGCTGGAGGTTTGCAGATCCCACGGTGTCTCAGGATGATTTTTAGAATAATCTGTGAATGGTGATGGTGACTGAGCAGGAAAAAAAACCAAGCTCCCAGGCTGTTGCAGCAGTGTGACTCTATGGTTTCTAAAGGGATGCTTGGAGGAATCAAAAGTGTCCATTGAACAGGCTGCAAACAGAGTTTGTAGGTAATGAAAATGCTCCAAGACAGGGCTGGTCACGCTTAGTTCCAGCATAAGGCACTCCTCCCCGGCATGTACCACTACCAGTGGGAAAAAGGACAAGTGCTGGGCACTAATCCTGCCTGTCAGGCTCTGCTTATCACATTAATAATGTGCACAAACGTTGCAGGAGATAAAGCCATTGGCTGCTTCTGCCAAGAGCAGTGAGTGTGTGTGGGCAAGCGTACCCTGTCACCAGGCACTGGGCAATCTCCTGGCAACCTGCACTTCCTGGTGTGTGTATCTGTCTCTCCCTCCCTCCCTCCTTCCTTAAAAGCTTTCATTATTGTACTGTCCTTTGCTGTTAAGAGTGCTCAGTTCCCCTAAACTGTCAATTGATCCTTGCCTGTCCTAAATTGTCCCTAATGTTGTCTTTCCTACTCTTAAAAATATTTTTGTAATGGACCACTTGTCCTTCTCCCTCTTCCCTGGCTTGTAGAGCCTCTCCCATCTGCCACAGCCATTCCATTTCTGTTGGTCCTGTCTCTCACTAGGAGTGATTGAACTTTGAGCCCCTTTCAGGGCCTGAAGGGTTCCAAGAAAGCTGTAGGAGGGCATGCAGTGACAGCACAAGGGGGAATGGCTTCCCACTGCCACAGGGCAGGGTTAGGTGGGATGTTGGGAAGGAATTCCTCCCTGTGAGGGTGGGGAGGCCCTGGCACAGGGTGCCCAGAGCAGCTGTGGCTGCCCCTGGATCCCTGGCAGTGCTCAAGGCCAGGCTGGACAGGGCTGGGAGCACCCTGGGACAGTGGGAGGTGTCCCTGGCCATGGCAGGGGGTGGGACTGGATGGGCTTTAAGGCCCCCTCCAACCCAAAGCATTTTGGGTTTCTGTAACTGCCCAGCCTGAACTAATAAGGGTTTCTCCTTTACTTTCCCCTGTGCTAAAGTTGCCTCCCCTTTAGGTGTGAGCTCCTTCCTCACCATATAGTTGGAAGGGTGGAGAGGTGGGATCAACTAACATTACCTTTCCTCACTAAGTGGACTGTACTAATTGCTTTTGGAAGAGTGCATGTTGTAATTATGTTCCCTAACAGTTGCACCAAAAGCAACTATAGCAGAAATGATTCTGTAATACATAGAGGTAAATGTATCTCTTAATTGGGACAGAAATCGTCATGGATATTAGTCCAGACCTGGGCAAGTTCTCCTGTTTTGAGCCTCTTGAGGCAGAATGTCTCCTGCTAACGCAGAGCTGGGGCACAGGAAGGTTGTACAAAACAGTGGCAGCAGAAATGTGTTTGGATCTGTGAAAGATGATGCGCTCCTGTGCTCCATATAATTCTCTCCAGTGCATTTTCCATACCACTGACGTGTTCTTACCCTCCTCAGAGCCCTCACTTGGGTTTGTCGTTGAGTTTTGGAACTTGTAGGCACTTGGCACTCAAACTGTGGTGCCCTCCAGCTGCTGGTCTCACTGGCAGTCGCAGCATCCCACTGAGGCAGCGCTTTCTTCTTCTCTTCCAGACTCCTCCGATGCCGACAGATTGGAAAGGTTCTTTGACTCGGAAGATGAAGACTTTGAAATCCTGTCCCTTTGAAAACAAATAGGAAACTGACTCTGCAAATTTGTGTATGTGTGGGGAGAAGGGGGGAGGGAAGCTCCTTCGAGAGCCTGGGGCTACCGGTTTCCATAGGCGCTTGCTGCCATCCCCGCCTCCTGTCCATCCTGGCATTCCGTGCAGCCTCGGAGCGGAGCGCGCAGTGTCTGCCCTGGGATGAAGGACCGAGAGGCTGGTACAGCCTTCCTGGCTGCAGCTGGAATTTCTGGGCAGCAAACAGTTGCTGGAAGTGGATGCAGTGGTGCTTAGGAGTTCAAAGCCTATCTGTCACATCAGCAGGTCAGCTGGGCCTTCCGGGGGAGGCACGGAAATCGTTAGAGCGCTCAATCCTTCCATGGGGACTTCCCTCTGAAGCTTAAGTAGAACCCACCCGTCATTTAGCAGGAGAAACGTCCAGTTAATACCTTTAGCAGCTTCCCTTCTCACTGGCCAACCTGGACTGCAGCTCACAACGCCAGGGAACAGCAGCCACGTCCCGCAGACAGCTGTGAAGCCTCCGGAGCGCAGGGCCCTACGGTACAACTCCTGTTCGTGCTCTGCAGGACACTCAGCACTACCTCTCCTGGTCACACCCTACGGAAAGGGAATTGAGGGAACTTCTAAGTGACTGGGAGTTCATTAAGTGAAGTGTGGAGCAGTGCTGTGCTGCTGGGGAGGAGCATCTCAATCCCAGTTTACATAACAGAGGGAATGGGAGAATAGAAAACGTGTGTGTTGCTCAGTGAGTCAATCCATGTGCGTCTACAATGGAATAGTCTCTACAGCAAGTACCTTCAGGAAAGCTGCTTTGAACAGAAAACTGAATTCCACAGCCCTGGAAAAAATGAGTCCAGAGCTGGGAGAGGTGAAACAGGGCAGCAGAGATCTGCCAGGTGTGTGCCAGGCTTCTGCCTGTCCCCCAGTGAGCTGGCATGGCAGCTAGGGAGTGATGTTGTCCTGCCAAAAACCTGAGCTGTAAAACCTCTTGAGGTGCCCCGGGTGGGTTGGTCAGCAGTTCCTCCAGCTACTCCTGTCAGACATTCCCTTTCCAAAGCAGAAGAGGTGCCTGAAGGTCGAGTAGGTTTCCGAGCTGTGTCGGTACCTTGCCTCTGCCAGCTCCCCTCCCTCTGGAGTGTGCCCAGAGGTGCTGTAGGAGCTAACCTGGAGAAACCCCTGTCAGGTAACCATCCCAGGAAGGGCAGAATGCCTTGAGAAGGTCCAAATATACTGGAAATTTTAGCTGCTTTAAGATGGTAGCTCTGCCTAGAGCCCCTCTCCACCCAGAGGAGGGTAAGCCGTGGAGGAGAGCTGTCTGCATGCACACTGCAAGGGAAGTTGCTGCCGTGGTTTCCTTGGTGCGTGCTGCACGCTGCAGCCCTGTTTACAAGGCTTTGGTTTGTGCATTCAGGTGTGGGACCTGTCAGGTGATGGTGGTGTGCCCAAGGCTGGTGCCACCCGGCTGGAAATGACCCGTTTCCCCCGTGACTGACCTACTGATGCTCTAACTGTCCCTGTGATACCCGAAAGCAGAGGTTTGAACTGGGAACCACAATGCTTCTGTCACTAAATTATTATGTGCTGCTTTCTGCCTGCTTCTCCTCTTCTCTCTTGTAGTCAGGGGAAGAGGCAGCAGAGGAAGTGGGGCTGTGCTCCATTCATCTGCTTTCAATTTCTATCTGAATAAACAGATCTAAAATCTTTGCTTGTCCTAATGTCCTTGCACACGTTGAAGGGGGTGGTGGCTGGTGTGCAGTACACCAGAAGGGTCCAGTGTGTAGAGAGGCTCCCAGAGAGCTGGAGAAGGACTTTGGACAAGGGCCTAGGGGGGACAGGGCAAGGGGGAATGGCTTCCCACTGCCACAGGGCAGGGTTAGATGGGATATTGGGAAGAAATTCTTCCCTGTGAGGGTGGGGAAGCCCTGGCACAGGGTGCCCAGAGAAGCCCCATCCCTGGAAGTGTCCAAGGCCAGGTTGGATGTGGCTTGGAACAACCTGGGATAGTGGAAGGTGTCGCTGCCCATGGAAAAAATGATCCTTAACATCCCTCTCCAACCCAAATCAGTCTATGATTCTGTTTATTTCACATGCATGACTTTATGTTTAAGGACAGCTCAGCCAGACAAGATTTTACCGGAGTGTTAACACAACGCCAATAACAGAGCTAAGCTAGGCTGCCTTAGATCTTTACCAGGTATTTCTGTTTTTTCAGTGGTGTCTTGTCCCAGTGTTACTGCCAGGGCCTGATGCAGCGTTGCAGGGGCTCGCCTCCTTCCCCAGGAGTGTCTGGCTGCCAAGTGCTGGGCAGCTGTGGGGGGAAGGCAGCAGCTTTTTCCATTGTACCTGATGCTTGTATTAACAATTTTGGTTTAAGGGTTTACCTTCCTCTACCTGCTCATGGATCTGTTCAATCTGCCTCTGAGTTAGAGAGGATTTATTCTGTGGAGATCAGAGCAGTCCACTGCACTGGAAGGTGAGCTGAACATCCAGCAGAGAGACGTGAACTCCCCTGGCCGTGCCCATCACTCAGTGCCCCTTGCAAATGAGGAACATTCCAGTTTGTACTGGGGCCTCAGGTGATTCACAGCTGGTCTGATTTCAGACTGCCCTGGGGTGTGTGCAGGAGCCACAGGTGACTATTCCTCTCACCTTGGCCAGTCTAAAATAGTTTATGGGCCCTCCAAACTGGCCTTGCTATGAGCTAATCCATCTATTTCGGGCTCTTACCTGCTCACAGCTGCCCAGCACTGCACAGCTGGGGAGAAGGCTTGAATTCACCTCTCCCTTTTTTCCACAGCTCTAGCAAACAGCTTTCCTTGGATTTAGTGCCTGAACTGCAGCACCTTCATCTCCCATATACCCTTCTAGAAGATAAATGATCATACTGAAAAAAATCCCCTGTACCAAAGGCTTAAAAGAATAATTTATTAGCAAGTCCTCTACTGGTTTGAGCATGGGGGATGCATTTACTAGAGAGGGAGAGTGATCAGAAACATGGCAATTCCCCAAAAATGGGAACTGTCTGTGTCCAGGGATGGCCCTGGGCTCCACACCCACATCTGCACTCCAGCACTGGAGCTGGAACCAGAGCTCCTGCTTGGGAGAGGGAGGTTTCTACAAAGAATTTGATACAGGCTCATGGCATACTCATTTAAAAAATGCAGAAGGGGACTGTGCAGGATGGAGGGGAGGAGCAGATAATGACGAGCACAGCAGGAGCACGTTGGACCCAAAATACACAGGATCTGTAGCTGCTGGCACGTCACAGTCATCCAAGTGCAGAAGATCCAAGGAGTGACCTTTCCGGTATTCTCTTAGACCTGTATGAAGTTTCATTTCCAGAGTTCTCCCAACGGTTTATTCTGAACCTCCTGCATAGTTTCCTCTGCAATGGACTTGATTTCTCTGTGCAAGTCTTCAATGCTCTTTGAAGCATCCACTGTCTGTTTCCAAGACGAAAAAAACATCCAGAGAGAGAATACAGAAATGTGTTACTGGACACCAACAAATGAGAAAAACCTTGTTGTTAACATCTGCTCCCCACTACTCAATATTGTTACTCTTCCTGAGTAGTGAAATGAGCTAATTACACCTCCTCTCTGCAGCTTCTGGAGTGGATTTGGGAAAAACCAATCTATGTGTAGGAACAGACATTTAAGAAGTAGACGTGAGGGTGGGTGAAGGGAAACAGAAGAAACTGCTGCTGCATGTTGTTTGCTGGCCGTCTTTGGGGTGTGTGACAGAGGCAGGTAAGCCAGGGATTCATCCCAGCTGCACAAAGAGCTGACCAGGGTGTCCTGGAACAGGGAAGTGCCCTCTCTGCCACATCTCACAGTGTCCTGCTGAGCAGAAGTGGGAAGGGCGGAGCACAGGGATATGACAGGCAAAATCTGGGAGCTCTCATTAGAGACTCCCACCCCAGTCCCTGACGAGCCCACTAGAGTTATTTCCTCACCTTCCAGTTTAGGGTCTTGTCCTCCATGAGGCAATAGAAGGACTGAAGGACTCTCTCTTGGAAGGAGCTGGTCTCATAACGTTCGTGGCCGAAGTTCCCTCGTTCTGCCGCTTCTTCCGGGCTCAGCTGAAGGAACAGGATCAGGTCTGGCTTTGGGAGTCCAACATCAGGCTGTTTGCACCAGTCCAGGCAGAAGTTCTGTCCCAAGCAAAGACAACCGAGTTTGAGGTGAGACACACACAAAGATGGGAAAGCAGCAGGTTGGCTGGAGAGTGGGGTGGGAAAGGAACAGCCAAGGACGGCAGGAATTGCAACCCAAAACACTCTGCACAGGCTACAAACAGAAAACGTGATAGCCCAGCTGACCATGTGGGAATTCAGTCCTGGTAATTTGGGGGTGAGTGGGTTTTGTCAGGTGTTCAGCACCTCCTGTGCCCATTTAAGTTGGAGAGAGCTAAAGCTTTTCATGCCTCTTCTGCAGAGCCCACCTGAGCTCTACCAAGGCACATTCTGAGCCTCCACAGAGCCGTCACCACTCCAGAACTTGCTCAGTCCAAACAAAAGCTGCTCCCACACACAGCCAACACATAGCTGCAGTGCAGATCTCTCTGAGCCCATGGAGGCTTTTTTTCAATACTCACCTACCCAGGAATTTCAGCCCAGGCACAAGAGATGCAGTTTTCCAGCTTCTGGATGTTGTTGACACATCTGAAGACTTCCACCAGGGCACGTGAATCCGTGACATTGGTGAGGCTACAGAGGCTTGTCCACTTACTGCTCATCCACATCTTAACTCCCTCTAAGAGGAGCAGGCACAGCTGCCCTCCAGTTTCTCCCCAGATGTTCTGCATCCTGGTAGTCTGGGTATTTTTTGGATGTATGTGCAGTGGGTTTTTCAATCCCACAAGGGGGTAAGAGAAGCTGGAAGTGCCACAACATCTTGGATGTGAGCTCTGGCTCCCAGTAAACTTTTGTGTTAGATATGGGCATCAACATGTGTCCTTCTGGGAATGCTTCTTGAGTGAAGAACATGCCAAACTCCATTCTTTTAAGCAGCAGAGGAGGTCCCTCCCAGCAGCAAAGGATGCCATCCCTGCTTCCCAAGGCTTGCATCTGCATAGCTGAGGCCTGTAGGTCACCAGGTACATTCAAAGAAATGTAGACACTTCAAGACACCCTTTTTCCTCCACCAGAGAGTAGCAGAACGTTCCTTGCTGTGCCCATGTGGATTCGGGATCGTTATTTTGGGGTGACTCAGCTCATGTCACACGTCCTGGCTCCTAATTTGGAGCTTTTGCAGACACCTGCTTAGCACCTGAATGCTTCAATGCACCTGTCTCAAGGTAAAGCCCCAAGCCATACAATGCCCAGGGAAGCAGGAGGGTGAAAGAAGATGCAGGTGAGGGTGCAGGGCTTGGGGGCCCAGGATCTCCTCAGTCCTTCCAGGAAGCAGGGAAAGGCTTGGGCAAGAATGAATGTAGGTCATGGCTGGTGCTGCAGGCATGGCTGGAGCTTCCGTGACCACAGGACACTCTTGGAGGATTGATGGCTGCTCAGCAGGAATGGGACACACCTGATGGAGTGGGACAGGAGTGCCTGTGCAGGATGGCTCACAGGGAGGCTGACAGAGCTGGCTTGTTCTGAAAGCAGGGACAGGCCAAAAGGCACAAGCGGGAATGCGAGAAATTCAGGCTAAATGAAGAAATCACTCTTACTCTGAAGGTGAGCAGAGAACCCAGAAATGACTGGATATACATCCCTGAAGATAAGCTAACCTTGGCTGGATGTAGGCCCAAGCAGCCTGCTGGAGGCTTCATGAATTCCACAGGTCCCTTCTATCGTATGTGGTTCTGTTATGTTTCTCAAATTTATGGGCCAGCAGCCTGAGCAAGTAGAGAGTCTTAAATAAACTCCCAGAAGCATTCTCCCGAGTCACACACGTCAGCTTCCAGTCCAGCAGTCTGTCCAGATTCACAAAAAGTCACCAAATAAGTTTCTCTGCTTGCTCTGGGGAAGGGCAGACCCATGTTAATACCCGAGCTGAAACTTCCATCCCTCATTTCCAATCCTCATTTCCCTGAAGAAGAAAGGCCCCATGGCCAGCCACACCAACAGCCTCTACCTGGAGCTGCTTCCTCAGAGAGAGGGGCAGGGGCTGCTGCAGGGCTCACTCACCTCTTTGGCACTTGTGAAGGCCACTCCAGAGAAGGCGTATCTGTCAACCACGACCGTGATCCCTTGATGCAGTTTCTCCTTCATCATCGGTCTGAAACCATGCGGGAGATAAAATAATAAAGTTGCATTCCTTTACAGTGACAGAAATGAAAGGAGTTAATCCAAAACTTAGATATAAAAGTATGCCATCATGAACGGAGATCACTGGCAGGGGCAGCTGCGATGCAGACGGCAGGTGAAGAGCTGTTTGTATTCCCCACTGACCAAACACCCTTCCAGGACACCCAAACTCAGGGTGCCAAATGCTGGGCACTGCTCTAGGCAGCTCCAGGGCTTACAGGCAAGATCACAGATGAACTATATTCACATGGACAGCTTAGTCCTCTTCCCTTCTCAGGTGGCGCAGTGGATTTTGTGATACGCTCTGCCACCTTCAGTCACGACAGCTCTTCTCAGAGCTCACTTACCTGCCTTCTGTTCTCCCAGCCTCACTGGCACTGCCACTGCAGCAGAGCCAGCAAAGCTTTTCTGTCAAATGAGAACATTTTGAAATCTGTGTTTCCAGGTAAAAACAACAGCCAACACTGATTTCCCCACGTCCACACACAGGTTGTGACTAAAGCAAGGACAGCCAGTTATGGCTGAATGGAGCCTTGGCTAGAGGAGAAATTTGGGCACAATTCCTAAACCAGTGTCACTCACAGGGACTGCCTGGCAAAGAAAGGTATCTTCAGCAAAGAGGGTAAATTCACAGTCTAGGCTGGTTCAGTCTCAGCTTCCCAATTCTTTAATCCAGTACAGCACAGGAGTTGCAAATATGGCACCAATGATTCCGAAAGAATAAGCTGTGGGATCTGGTCTAAGATTACAATGGCAGGGTTAGATGGGATCTTGGGAAGAAATTCTTCCCTGTGAGGGCGGGGAGGCCCTGGCACAGGGTGCCCAGAGCAGCTGTGGCTGCCCCTGGATCCCTGGCAGTGCCCAAGGCCAGGTTGGACAGGGCTGGGAGCACCCTGGGACAGTGGGAGGTGTCCCTGCCATGGCAGGGGGTGGCACTGGGTGGGCTTTAAGGTCCCTTCCCACCCAAACTATTCTGGGATTCTGTGATTAAATCCAAAGCTCTAAGAGTCCTTAAGACACCGCTTCCAGCCTGTTTTCCTGTCTAAACAGGATCACATTCTTGCACTTTCTGTACCCGCTGCAAGATCAAACCCCGCGAGATTCAACACCACACACTTTCCTTTTACAACTGAACAAACATCCTCCTTACACGTGTTCCCAGCGGTTGGCAGAGAAGAGCAGGTGAATGGTGTGGTCCTCCAGGTTCTTCTCCTTCACCAGGTAGGAGCTGATCAGCTGCCCAATCTCTGTGCTTCTGTCTGTAGGAGAGAAAGGGAGAACATGCAAAGGCTGCCCCAAACTGCTCTTCCCAGAGGGGCGTCCCTCTGTCCTGGGGGTCTGTCTGTCACGGGTGGGAGGTTGGTCTGACCAGGGCGGGGTCCGTATGTCTGTCATGAATGGGAGAAGGTCAGTCCATCCAGGGTGGGAGTCTGTCTGTCAGGGGTGGGAGAGGGTCAGTCCATTAGGGGCTGGGGATCTACCTGCCTGTGACAGGTTGGGGAGAGGAGGTCGGTCCATCCAGGATGACAGTCAGTCAGTCAGTCTGTCTGTCTGTCCGGGGTGGGAGGGGTCTATCCGCCCGTCGCGGGTGAGGGGCTGTCGCTCTGTCC
>WEIT01008240.1:127790-187720 GCA_013389985.1 Dryoscopus gambensis | reverse complement strand
GCTGCGGCGGCGGCCGCGAGGTGGTGCCGACCTGCGAGCGCTACGCGGTGCGGCGGCTGCCCTTCGCCCGGCTGGCCGACGGCGATGTGGCCTTCTTCGAGCGCCTCATGCCCGGCAGGGTCGTCACCGGCGAGGAGGAGGTGAAGCCATTTAACGTGGACTGGCTGAAGTCGGTGCGAGGTAAGCGAGCGGCTTGATGCGCTCGGTTGGTGAAACTTCCTTCCTACCTCTGTTTAATCACCGGAGCAACAAGTCTGCCGAAGGAAGTCTTATCTTTATTTATGGCGGATGATATTTGTACAGACCGTAGAGTTGGAAGGGACCCGTGAGGATTATCGAGTCCAACAGGCCCTGCACAGACACCCCGATAATCCCGCCCTGTGCCTGGGAGCGTTGTCCAAACGCTCTGGCAGCCCGGGGCCGCGCCAATTCCCTGAGAACCCGACCGCCCTCTGGAGGAAGAACCTTTTCCTGATATCCAGCCCAACCCTTTCCTGACACAGCTCCAGCTGTTCCCTCGGGTCCTGTCACTTGTCACCAGAGACCAGATGAGTGCTTGCCCCTCCAAAATGAGTTTTTGTCATAAAAATGTTCCTTTAAGAATTACCTGATACCTGGTAAACTTACCGGCTTTCATTAAAAAAAAAAATCTAAACCCTCTAACTTAATAATTAGCTTTTTTCCTGGGACAAATTGATTCAGCTAACAGTTTTGATTGAACCTCAGAAAAGAATGAAAACTTTTTCAAGACTCGATTGCAGTCTTTCAGTACCTTAAGGGGGCTTATAAAAAGGATGGAGAGGGACTTTTTATACAGGCCTGGAGTGACAGGGCAAGGGGGAATGGCGTCCTACTGCCAGAGGGCAGGGTTAGATGGGATATTGGGAGGGAATTCTTCCCTGTGAGGGTGGGGAGGCCCTGGCACAGGGTGCCCAGAGAAGTTGTGGCTGCCCCATCCCTGGAAGCGTCCAGGACCCGATTGGACAGGGCTTGGAGCAATGTGGGATGGTGGAAGGTGTCCCTGCCCATGGAATGAGATGAACTTTGAGATCCCTCCCAGCCCAAATCTTCCTGTGATTCTGTGGCTCTAAATCAAGCACTGTGAATTCTCTGTTGCTTCTGTCAAAAGTTCCGTGAGAATTTAAACCATTTCCTGTTGCTCCCAGTGGCAGCCAAGTCTACCTGTACGAGCAAAGTTTTTGCAGGGCGTAAAGGGAAAGGCTGCTGTTGAAATGTTTGTTGTCAAAGTGGTTGAAATGCCTAACAGTGGAGGGGGCATTGTTATTTCCCACCTCATGCTTTCCCACCTGTTTCTTTCTGACCTCTGCAGAGCCACAGCTTGCCTTGAGAGTCCCTTGCTTTCATTGCAGGCTGCAGCCAGCTGGTGTTGAAGCCACAGACGACAGCAGAGGTGTCTCAGGTTCTCAGGTAACGTGCACCTTTTCTGCTGGGCTTGATGCTGAGGGGACTTGGGTTGAGTCAAGGATGATCTGGCAGGTGAAGGGAACTTGTAGGTGTTCAGACATCGATTCCTTAATTACTGGAGTTGCTGAGGCAGTTTTCTTCGTGACTTTTCTGCTCTGAGAAATGGCTAAAAGTAGCTATTGTACAGGTGCTCAGAGAGGAGAAGCTCTGTGAAAGATTTAGAGGGGTCTGTTTGCAAGGGTAGAGAAGGTTAGGGCAGAACTGGGCAGTCTGAGGATCTGTTTCATGCACATCCTGTGGTTCACTGGTGTGAGCACAGCTCTGGTTGGGCAGTACTGAGCCAGATCTGAAGGCTGTGGAAGCCTGCTCCTGGCTCTGTTAAAACAGGGATGCAGAGCACAGGAAAGGCGGGCAGGGCTTCTGAAGGACCTCTGGTGCTGTGGGGCTCTGCGCCACCCCTTGTGCAGCAGCTGCCGTGAGCTCAGAGAGGATGTGGTGGGTGGTGCTTGGCAGGGATGCGGCAGGTGCAGCAGCAGAGGCACAGGTGCACATTTTGTTGCCTACAGGGCATTAATTTCTTGGGAGGAGGAGGGGAGTCCTCTCTGAAACCACTGCCAGAGGCTGGCTGTCAGAGCCCACTGAGGAGCCCAAGCTGTTAACACAGACTGCTGCAGAAACAGCTTCTGTAGACACATAAGCAGTGCTCTCCGGGCAGATGGAGTGTGCCACACACGTAGATACACACGGGGCTAACCCCACGTGTTGGTTCTTTGCTCAGCGCTGGGCTGAGTTCAGACAGGAGTTGCCCTTCCTCACTTTGTCATCAAAACTGTCTCCTTGCATCAATTTAATCTTCTGGTGAAATGCTGCTTAATTTTAAGGAGCACTGTCACAACAGTAGACATTCATGTAGAAGTGAAGCTTCTCTGACAGACTGATTATAGCCTTTAAATGCATAAAAATTCAGAAACCTTTCTCCTTCCAGGTACTGCCATGAGAGGAACCTGGCAGTGAACCCTCAGGGGGGTAACACGGGCCTTGTTGGGGGCAGCGTTCCTGTCTTTGACGAGATAATTCTCTCCACTGCTCTCATGAACCAGATCATCAGCTTTGACAAGGTGTCTGGTAAATATTCCAGGGATGTGGGGCACAGAAATGAGCCCCAGGCCCCAAAACAGGCATTTTCCTGGGAACAGATAACAGCAGGATCAGCAGGGTTCAGCCCAGCAGCATCATAAGGAGGTTTGTTTGGATTTGGAGGCTTAGGGGTCAGCCTGGTGTGAGTATCTCTGTTCAAAGAGAGAGAACAACAGGCTGAGACACACTTAATGTGATTGTGTTTTACCAGTCCAGAGTTGCGGGTGACCAGATGTTGAGGCACTAGCAAAGCTCCCCAAGGCTTGAGGAGGGGGCAGTTCCCAGGAGCATGCACAGACTCATGCATTTAAGCTGAATCCCAGGAAGTTTTCAAGGAAGAGATGGTTGCACCTGCTCATACTGCTCCAGTTTCTTGAGGAGGCACCTTCTTCTGGGCCATCAGCTTGTAGCAGTGCGTTTCTGTTCCAGGAATCCTCGTGTGCCAAGCGGGCTGCGTGTTGGAGAGGCTCAGTGAGCACTTGGAGGAGCAGGGGTTTATCATGCCGCTCGACTTGGGAGCCAAAGGCAGCTGTCACATCGGGGGGAACGTGGCCACCAACGCCGGAGGCTTGCGGCTCTTGAGATACGGCTCTCTGCGAGGGACGGTGCTGGGCCTGGAAGTGGTAAGGCGAGTACCTGGCGGTTCCCTTCTCTGTGTAATCCTCTGCTTCGTACTGCTTCCTGCTCTTCTAACTATCCAGCACACAGCCAAGTTCCTCTCCAGGCTTCCACTCTTGACTTTTCCTTGTTGAGCTCTTTTGAGAAGGGTCAGCACATGTTTTCATGCGTGTAGCATGTTACTGCTGCTGCAGTTTCCAGCTTCCTAACGTCCAGTGCTTGCTGACAGAGGAGGCGTTAGGTGGCTTTCTAATCCAGACAAGTGAAAAGAAGGTAGGGAGAGATTGGGGGATCCCAGGTTATCTGCATGGAGTTGGTTCCTCTGAGCAGTGGGTCTCTGGAACACTCTGCTAAATCCACCCTGCATCACTCTCTTCTTGTGGCTGGTCACTCGGATTTTAGTAGAATCATAGGATCACAAACTGGTTTGTGTTGGACAGACTTTAAAGATCATCTTGAGGTTTAAAGCTCACCCCATAATAGAGCTATCTGCCTTGGGTTCATTTGGCTGCTAGCTGTGTCCTAGAGTCTCTGCTGTTCCTCAGCTGCTCCTGTCCTACAGGCAAGTGCCGTGGGGTGTAAAGGCTGGGCTAAGAGTTCTGAAAGTTTTCACAGCTGGGGAGCAAAGCATTAATGGGAAAAAAATTGGGCAGGGAACAAAAGCATGGCTTGGTTTTACTGTGTAGGCTTAGAAAGGAGAGCATTTGTCTCAGGTCAGTTTGACTCTAGTGTCAGAATAGCCATGAATAACCTGTCTTGGAGATACTCCGCCTTGATTTAAGGCTCAAGTGGCAGAGGGTTTACTTCATTCTGCTTAACTGTTCACTGTTTCAAGTAGCTTTCCTTTTTTCTGCTGGATAAAGGGGAGCTAGGGCTGCAGAGAATGGCTGGTCTTCTCCACCACTAGTAAGAAAAGCAGAGCAAACTGGATCTACTGTTATCACTTGTCCTGATGAAAGGAGAGAAGTAGGGGGGAAATACCTAGTCTTACCCTACTCAGGTGGGATATAGAGGGAGGGAAGAGCTGGGAGTGGAGGAGTAGTGTGGGAATGGGCTGCAGCTGTGTCCCCGTGCTCAAGATGAGTGACACTTCCCATCAGCTTGGTCATAGGCAAGTTCATGATGGCACATTCCCACCCAGGTGCTCTGACTGGGCCCCTGTGTTCCCACAGGTGCTGGCTGACGGCTCAGCTCTGGACTGTCTGACCTCTCTGCGCAAAGATAACACGGGCTATGACCTGAAGCAGCTCTTCATCGGATCCGAGGGGACCTTGGGAGTTATCACTGCTGTCTCCATACTCTGTCCTCAGAAGCCTAAGGCTGTGAATCTGGCATTCCTAGGTAGAAGCTGATATTAATGATTTCACACCTGAATTCAGAGGCTGGGAATAGGGATGACATAGAGGAGAAAGCACTGCTCACTCAGCCTGCTGAGCTGGACTGCCAGCATCAGCTGGTTTCTGGGAAATAGTGTAGGGCTCTGTGCTAAAATACCCGTGCAGATATTTAATAACTGTTGAAATACCTGCCAGGGCAGGTTGTTCTGTAAGGAAGCTGGAGCCAGGAGCTCAGCAGGGTGAGGAGGCAGGCAGCACAGTCCCCTCCCAGGTGAGGGTCTGGTCTGACAGGCTCAAGAGGTGAGCAGGGCAAGACTGTGACAGTAGGCAGAGGCAGCCACCAACCAGGAGTCAGGTGAGTGACAAGGTGACAAGGCAGGGCTAGAGAAGTCACGTCTGCGGGTTAGGCTCTGCATCAGCAGAGCACATGGCCAGGCACAGCTGGTTAAAAGCTACTTCTGGGTGTCCCTCAGCAGGTCCAGAGTTGTTTGTGGGGAGCCTTCACTGAGAGTTGTTTACTTCTCAGAAACCTCCAGAGGGTTTGGGGCAGTGTCTATTTTTTGGTCCTGATTCCTCTCTGTGTTCTGTCTGAAGGGTGTCAGAGTTTTGCGAAGGTTCTGGAAACATTCACAACCTGCAGAGCCATGCTGGGCGAGATCCTGTCTGCCTATGAGTTCATGGATGAGAAATGCATGGAACTGGTTGAGAGACATCTCAAGCTGTCCAGCCCAGTGACAGGTACCAGTGACATTCACACTGTAGAGAGGGGCACTGTACTTCTTGAGGATTTTTAGACTAGCTTTAAACACTTTTTAAAAGTGACTCATTTAAAAAAGTTGACTCACTGACTTTTTAAAAGTCAGTGATTGTGTGGGCATCCCTCAATTTTTGTATCTAGTTTATCCATTCCAACCACCTCTTGTCTTTAAAGATGAGACTTTTTTACTTATGTATGTCCTCACAAAACTGCCAGCTTTCTGGAAAGTGGTTGCAAAATAAAAGATAGAGCATGTCAGTGAAGTGCCCTACAGATAAAAGACTGCCCTCTCTGGCACCAGAGAGTCTGGGCACGTAACAGGGGGAAAGCTCCAAAACCTGCCCTGAATTCCTCTGTTTTGCCCCAGGACATCTACTTACTTTATTCTCTCTCATTCTCAGACAGCCCTTTTTATGTTTTAATTGAAACTTCGGGCTCCAACTCAACCCACGATGAGGAAAAATTGAGCAACTTCCTAGAACAGGCCATGGCTTCTGGTTTGGTCACTGATGGAACTGTGGCAACGGATGACAAGAAAATAAAGGCAAGTCAGCATCTCCTCTTCCACAAATCTCTTTGACGTGGATTTGTACTTTATTTAGGGAAGCGTTCAGACTGGTGTTTGGTGTATGCACGGAACCCAAGAGCTGCTTGGTTTATATGGGTTTCTGTGATCCTTGATTCCTCAGGTGCTGTGGGGCCTGCGGGAGAGGATCACCGAGGCCCTCACTCACGAGGGTTATGTGTACAAGTACGACATCTCTCTGCCCGTGGGAAAGCTCTATGACCTCGTCACTGATATGAGGGCTCGGCTGGGCCAGAGTGCCAAAAATGTGGTGGGCTACGGCCACTTGGGTAAGTGGGGGTGCTGGGAAAGGAGGTGATGGCCCTTCTGTGCTGCAGGTTTTACTGTGCAGTGATTAGTGAGAGGCTTAAATTGAGGGCTGTGGAAGAGGAGTGTGCATCAGGATCTTTGTGTTTGAATTTCACTGCTTTCAGACTGTTTTCCTGATGCAACGTTGCTGTCCACTGAACCACAGAACTGGTCATCTGTGTCTTCTTGCTGTGTACTTTGTATTTAAAGATGTAATTTGTTCAACTGGACCATCAGTTTGGTTGATGTACTTAGACAGGTTTGGCAGATAACCACTTTCTTGTCCAGAGTGATTAATCCTGCTGGAAATCAATTTTTTGTGAGCCATTAACCCTCCAACAGAGAGTGATAATGATAAATGCACAGAAAGGCTGATAGATTTGTCAGCATGCTGGGAAACTAATCTGATTTTACAAGCAGGTAAATTGGTCGCTTAGCAGAGCTGTTCTGTTACAAAAAAACCACGGAACACTCTTGAGCATACTTGATTAGGGATCCTTTGAAAGACACGTTGCATAACAAAGGCTCCCTGTGGTAGCTCTTTGAGGGCTAAGCTGTGTGCTGTGGGGACTTGCTAGGATGCAGGAAGAGGTTCCGGAGGGAGGAGGATGAGTAAGTTGTATTTATCTTTGTGTGTTTTGTCTTTCGGGGTACCCAGCAACTCTGTGCCTAATCAAATACTGTCACACACAGCGGCAAAAGGAGAAATTGTTCTGCTTTCTTTGTGTCTGTTGACACGGTGCCAAAGTGCATTTAGAGCATTGCACAAACATAATAGGGAGAGAAAAAGTGATGAAGGACCACGTTAAAATCTAATGATCATTATGAAATGCCACTGGGGACGTCTTTGTCACAGCATCACAGTGGTGGCACAATCATTAACATAGCACAGTGGGAATTTTAAAATCACAAAAGTCGGAGTTTGAAAGTAGCTTAACTCAGAACCCTTCCTCAAATATTGCACTGGGAGCATGGAAAAGCAAAGATCCTATTTGAATTATTTGTGCACAGAGAGTCTGACATTTGTAGGACAGTGAGCTTGTCCTTTTCGCACAGTTTGCAGACTAACAAAGGCCCTGTTGTTTGAGAATGTGGAGGAGCCAGGAATGAGTATCCATTGCAGGGCCACCAAGTTTTTCTCCCAGACCCACCTGTGCGATGTTTTCTTCCAGGAGATGGGAACTTGCACTTGAACATCACGGCGGAGTCCTACAGTCACTCCCTGCTGGATGCCATTGAGCCCTTTGTGTATGAGTGGACTGCGAGGTGCAGTGGGAGCATCAGTGCAGAGCACGGGCTGGGCTTCAAGAAGAAGCAGTTCATCCAGTACAGCAAACCACGCGAGGCAGTGGTGCTCATGCAGCGGTTCAAAGCCATGCTGGACCCCAAGGGGATCCTCAACCCCTACAAGACGCTGCCCTCGGCTCCTGAGAGCCGCACGTGCTGAGGAAACAGCAGAGCAGGGCAGCTCCAGCTCTGTACCTGCACTTGAGCCGTAAACACACTGGTGGATCAGCAAGAATGTGGAGTGCTCCATGGTTGATGTTGTTAGTGGGATGGAACAAGTATAGAAATGTGGTTGCTCTTTTTGGGGGTGCTTGCTCTTGCTGAAGAACACACTACTGGGTTAGCTATTTACTCTGAGCATTGAAACCAAACACGGAGATACTGTGTGTGTATGAGTATTCCAACTCTCTTTCCCCTTAGGTTTGCTCTGATTTATCGGTGACAGCAGCCAAAGGAGGCATTTTCTCACTTGGGGTGTGCAGGCAAAGCATCAGAGACACAGGGGAACCTGCGGATGCAGATCTTCCAAGTGAAGGTGTTGCTCTTCCTCACTTGTTTTATCTGATACACTTATCCCAAAGCCCACAACAGCATCTGGTTATGGCCTCTTCAGTGATGTCACCTCCAGGCTGTCCCAAATAAGCATCAGTGTTGTCCCATGTACAGGTTTGCAGTGCTGGAAGGACTGGCCAGAGAAGAAAGGGTGTTGGGGACCCAGCTTCTGAATTTTATCAACTGGAAGAGAAATACCAGCAGCCAGGCTGAGGGAGGGGACCCCAGGACACCTGCCTAGCCAGGGGCAGGCTCTAGGCATGCCAGTATTGCCTGCTTCCTTGACTTCCAGTCTGTTCTTCACAGCAAATCATGATTCGCTCTCACAGAGAGGTGTAAAATTATCCGTCCCAACGTGGCTGGATAATATCTGGGGTAACCCTGAGTGATAATCCAAAAGGATGGGGCTTGGAGCAACCTGATCTAGTGGAAGGTGTCCCTGCCCATAGCAGAGAAGTAGAACAAGATAGGCTTTAAGGTCCTTTCCAACCCAAACCACTCTGTGATTCTACGCTGGGAGTGCTGTGGGCTCTCTGGAGGGACAGGAGGCCTTGCAGAGGGATCTGGACAGATGCACCGTCGGGCAGTTGCCAGTGGCACAGAATTACTGAATCCAAGCGCTGGATTCTGCGCCCAGGGTGGAGCAGTGCTGAGCACGAGCGTAAGCTGGGAGAGGAGTGGCTGGGGAGCAGCCCTGCTGCAAGGATCGGCAGCAGCTCAGCGGGAACCATCGCCAGGAGGGCACACGGCATCCTGGGGCACCGGGCACAGCGTGGCCAGCGGGTCAGGAGAGGGGATGGGCCGGTGTGCCCAGCACTGGGGCAGCCTCAGCTCCAGCGTTAGAGGTGATGGGAAGGTGCCTGAGGGCATCCAGAAGGGGAGAACCACGCTGGGGCTGGAAGGCGTGTGCTGGGAGGAAGCTGAGGGCTCCGGGTTTGTCTGGTTTGGAGGGAAGGAGGCTGAGGGAGAACCTTATCCCCCTCTGCAGCTTCCTGAGGAGGGGGCATGGAGAGGGAAGTGCCGATCTCGTGGGAATGCTGATCCCAAAGCAGGGCCAGGGGAGGTTCAGGCTGGACGTCAGGAAGTGTTTCTTTATAGAGCATATAATCAAATACTGCACCTGGAGAGGTGGTTAAAGCCCCAGACTGTCAGTGCCTAAGAGTCATTTGGGCAGTGGTGTAACTTTAGGGCAGCCCTGAGCTGGTCAGGCAGCTGGACCAGATGATTGTCCCAAGTTCCTTCCAGAGAAACTGTTCCATAGTAACATGGAGGACTTTGTTGGTTTTGGGATTTGGTTTCTTTTACTTCTACAAACAGATTGTAATCAATGGTTTGTTGTACAATACCACATTGTCACCCTTCTGCTGCAGAGGGCAGGGAGTCATTCATCTTCTGGTGTATGGGGTGTTTGCTAGTCATATCCGTATTTACCGACACGTGTCACTCTTAACCCAGGCTCTGTTGTATCCACACGAAGCAGGTGATGATTAGGAATAGCCAGGGGATTTGCCAAAGGTAAATAGTGTCACTAACCTGACAACCTTTTACAACAAAAGGATGTTTTCTGTCAACATAGGGAGAGCAGTGGATGTCAGCAATGCCTTTGACGCCCTTTCCCACAATCTTCTCCAGGCTGGACAGGGATTTGAGCGGCCTGGTCTAGTGGAAGGTATCCCGTGCCCATGGTAGGGGGTTGGAACAAGATGAGCTTCCAACTCAAAGCATCCTGGGATTCCATGATTCTCCTGGACTGCCTGGGTGGGCCACAAGACAGGTAATAAGCTGGCTCAGGCTGTGCTCAGAGGGTGCCAATTGATGGCTTTCACTCAGGTGTACTGGTTTGGGAAGCCTTAGTGGATGCCATGAGAGTAGGAAAGGTGGTGTCTTATGCAGTAGCCATCTGCTCCACTACCTGCTTTTCAGTGATGTTGGTTCTTCCACAGAGCAGTGAAATAAAAGTTCCATCCAGAGCCTTGTTTTTCGAAAAAAAACCATCCTAAAGAGTGTTTTCTTCAGTTTTAAGGCAGAACACAATCTACAAGGCTGCATGCACTGAGGATGCTGGGATGCACGTCAGCAACGTGTTGCAAGCCCCTTCTCAGTACAGTTCTAAGGTCACACCTCTCTCAGCTTGGCCACATGGATGCTTTTGACAGAAATACCTCCATATGTTACATGGCCTGCCAGTATCTAGTCCTGCTCTCCAATCTTGTCCATTCAACCCTTTCTCTCCACTGTGGCTCACACCCCACCTCTCCCTTCATTCCTCAGGACCAGTCAGAGAGGAGCTGATCATCCACTTCTGGGGTGAAGTGAAGAGAACAATGCCATCATTAGCAAAGAGGAAGAATTTTGTCACAGAAACAGTGGTCAGGCATTGGAAGGGGCTGCCCTGGGAGGTGGTGCAGTCCCCACTCCTGGAGGTGTTCAAGGAATGCCTGGATGTGGCACTCAGTGCTCCGGGCTGTTCACAAGGTGGGGATTGGTCCTAGGCTGATCTCAATGGTCTTGGCAGTCTCTTCCTACCCAAATGCTTCTGCAGTTCTGTGGCTCTGAAAAGAGAAAATGGCCTGTGCAACAGTCAGCCTGTGCTGCTTGAATGTGGGGTGATGCAAAAATATGGGAAGTCTGTGATGCCACTGGAAAAGAAATGCAGGATTTGCTTTCTGCCAGGATAGGCTGATGCGGCTCGTTCTTTCAGGATCAGGCTGTTTATATTTTCTGCCCTTGTCCTACACCATTCTTTCTCTTTTTTCCCCTGAACTACTGACCATCACTGTTTAAAATGCAGGCTTTCCACATGAAAGGCTCTTTTAGGGAAGTGGAACTTTCCATACTTCTCTTTTTCAGCCATGTGTGGAGAGGGTGCTCAGGAGGGAGACACAGAACCCCGGGCTGTGGCTGGGGATGCTGGCCCAGCTCCATTCAACCATCTTCCTTACACGTGAAGATCCTAAAGCTCCATGTAAGTTTTACTGTTTCACTGAACAATTGAGCAGCTTCCTGAAGGAATACCAGGGAAGAATTAGTGTAGGGTTATTTTATAATATCTTTCCTAGACCTTAGTTCTATGTTCTCAGTGATGCTTTCACGTAGTGGTGCACTGTTGTTTATAGGAGGGAGAGACAGGGTGGGTACATGTACATGTATTTTTAGACAGAATATCATGGTGACAGAAATTTCTTGTCCAAAATTCTAATTTTTCTGAGACAGACTTAAATACTAGAATGTTATGGATGCTCCACACTTAGAACCGATGGTCTTCTGGCACAGTAAGGACTTGGCTCTCTCTGCTGGTTTTGCCCCTCTCTGTCATGTTTTGTGGCTGGGATAGAGTTAATTTTCTTCACAGTGGCTGGTCTGGATCTGCGTTGGGATCAGCACAAGAATGTTGTAGCTGTTGCTGAGTGGTGCTTGCACAGCGTCAAGGTCTTTCCTGCTCCTCACCCTCCCCCATCAGCGAGGAGCTGGGGTGTGCAAGAGCTGGGAGGGGACACAGCCGACCCCGACTGACCACAGAGGTCTCCCACACCGTAGGATGGCACGCTCAGCAATAAAAGCTGGGGAGGAAGGAGGAAGGGGAGTATTCCCAAGTCACTGTTATGCATGATGGAGCTCAGCTTTCCTGGGGATGGCTGAACACCTGCCTGCAGCAGGAAGCAGGGAAGGAATTCCTTTTGATTTGCTTGCACATGCAGGTCTTGCTTTACCTGTTCAACTGCCTTTATCGCAACCCACGAGTTTTTGCACTTCCAGCTTCTGATTCTCCCCATCCCGCTGCATGGGGCCAACCTCCCCCAGGGCCTGACCCCCAACAGGAGGCAGAGGCAGGATGGAGTGATGAATCCAGCATCCCGCCCCAGCTCACTAATCCTGCGTCACCTGGCTGGCCTTCCCTGCCCTGGTCTCCGAGCAGCCCACCCCCACATTAAGACAAGTATTCGTGCCTGGCACCATTTATTTTTTTTGGCGTAACCAAAGCTGACAATTCGTGTACAACACCCCAGGAGAGAGCAATGAATCAATTGTAAAAGTGTAAAAAATGGGCTTTTGTGATCCATGAGCTCTACCAGCTCCTGAGCGAGAAATGGCACAGCTGACGTGTGTAATGTAACAGGAGAAAGAGGTCGCTGAAACGTGTTCCCCCTGCCAGCAGCAGCTGGTGCTATGCCAAGAGTAACCCTAGAAATTCTCCATAAAAGAGCACATTGACTCAGCTTCTACCAAGAAACTCAAGGAAAGCAACCCTACACCTTGCTAATCTCTGCATCTTGGTAAGCAGTGGAGTTGGGGCTGGTCTGGGGAAGCTGTGATTTAAAAAGAAATGCTGTGTATTTGGGTGCTCTGGAAATGTAGCAAGGATCCTGGAGTGCTGAGGATTTGGCTGTTGGTGGGGTGCGTTGGGCCAGCAGCGTACAAGGTTTAGAAAGGTGGCACTGTGTGTGGAGAGGGAAAGGGGACCACCGGGAGGTGCATGGAGCGTGGCATGGCCATAAAAGACCAAAAGCAACAACTCAGTCCCCCCAGTCCAGGCTGGGAGATGTGGGTACACTTTTTGTTGCCCAAATGATGAGAGCATTGGCTTCATCCTGGTATGGGGAGTGGGGAGGTGACCTCACCTCCAGACCTGCAGGACTAATTCTGCTCTCTCAGGGCAAACTGCAACCATCAAACCCAGTTTGTGAAGTGCTGGTGTGCAGCAGCCTCAGTGGAATCTAAAACTCCTGCATCATAATAATAGCTGTTTATAACACCAGAGGCAAAGCATAAAGTAATGCCCCTTTAGGGGCAAGAGTTCTCCCTCCCAAGGCCTGGATACAGCCAAGTCTGTTAAGCTCTTAACCTCCAGCTACAATAATTGCATTTTTACCCAAAAGTTTGAAGTCTAAATGTTTTAAGAGGAATTTCCCGTAGGTGAACGCCATTCCTGTTTTGCTGTTGTCTCTAATTTGCTCTTGCCAAATGTATCTGGCAGGGAATTCCTGTCCTTACCCACTGAGTAAGAAGCAGAGAAAAGAGACAGCAGGCACTGACCGTGGCCCTGGCGATGCAATGTTGTGCAGGGTGACAAAGGTTCAATGCCTTCCACCAGCCCCGTGCCACCAGCTGCCCCCTGCCCGGATCCTGCTGTGAGCCCCTGGTGCCTCCCTCCTGCAGCCGGGAGAGAAAGGGATCCCCACTGAGGACTCCCGGTTAAACCTTTCCTTCCCAGCAGAGCTGCTGTGAACGCCGTGTCCCGAGGCAGCTCTTTATACCTGTGTCCTGCCATACCAGTGCTTTTCATGGCTTATTAATTAACTCCCACCCACGCCTGGGAACACCTAGCCACTCCCTTTGTCCTCACCTATCCCGGCCATTTATAGCAGTGAAGGGATGCTAGAAATAGAGACGTGGCCACTAAGAGCCAGAGGAGACAAACAGGCACTGGAGTCGATTTGCAAAGGAGATACTTCCCAGCTCGCAGCGGCATGAAAAGCCCTGGGTGCACTCCAAGGTAAGGGCAGAGGGAGCTGAGTGCTTGGGGTGCTGAATTAAAACTTGCTTTGCAGGAAGGTCTGGTTCAAATAATCCCTGGAAGCTGTTAATAACCTATAGAGTTAGTTACAGTTTGCTCCAGGGAAGGGATTCGTTTTGCCATTAATGTTTCTTGCCTTTGTTTCAGGTCTTTTAATTTAAAAGAGCCTTGTTAGTTTGCTATTTTCGGCTCAAGCCAAAGGAACAAGAAAGGGGTCCCAAGCCTTAAAGCATCCACAGCTGTACCTCTAAGAGAGGTAGTTTTCCATGTTTTCTTCCCAGAGGGGAGATAGCACAGGCTGGAAAGGCAAGTGCAACCTCTGGCACCAGCCCTGCCAAGTGCTCCGTGGGTTTTTTGGCTTCTTAGAATTTTGTGTCTTTGCAGTCAGCTCCCAAGTGCTTCTCAAAGGGCTCCCAGGCTTGTTCAGGTAACTTCAGCGCAACATTCAAGTAGGGGCTTTCTCTCTTGAGCTTTGCTTTGCCACATCTTAGAGGTCTTTTCCAACCTAAGCAGTTCCGTGATGCTGTTCAGGTCAGAGACTTGCGGTGTTGTGACAAAGCGGGGTGTGAGACACTAAGGGAACGCAGCTTAAGGCTCCCACAGACGTGTGCCAGGGTGGTGGATGCCAAGCAGGGGTGAAACCCCAGGGCAGGTTTGCAGACATAGAATCAGAATATTCTGGGCTGGAAGAGATCCACAGGGATCATTGAGTGCAACTCCTGGTCCTGCACAGGACAAGCCCAAATATCACACCAAGTGTGTGAGAGCATTGTCCAAATGCGTCTTGATATTCTCATCATTTCCATGACATGTATTTGAAGCATAGAGAGCCTGAAATGTAATCATTGTTCTCGGCAGACTTTCCAGCAGTTGTCATGTCTTATTCTGGAATGAATACTGGAAGCAAGATCTGGTAGCAAATCCCACACTGGCCCTGTGCTGTTTTCTGGGAGAGCAGTCACACTATGTTCAGAACAGAGTGTGTATACTCAGGTGAGGAGTATCAGTAAAAACCCTGAAACATTTCAAGAACTCATTTTTTTCCGAGCACAAAATCTGCAGAAATGATGGAAGCTTGTTGTAAGAGGAGGGAAAGGTGCTCAGTTTGCCCCGTGAGAGGTTTGTTTATTCAGCCACCTTATTCCCACAGTGTGTGGGGGGATGTCACGCTGGAGCCAGTGACAGCTCTGCGAGTGCAACTGTGGGTGGCCAAGCCCAGGGGGTGATGGGGACAGGACTCCTGCAGTGGTCAGGCACAGGACTCCATGAGTGCAGAGACCTGCACCCTGTGTACCCACAACCCTCCTCTCATCCCCCCCGTCTCCATTTTCCCACACTCTTCCCTGGGGATCTCCTTGATTCCTGCCCTTGGCTCTTCCCCTGGACACGTTCCTCACTTGCCTTGGCTGGGCTGAGGTGCAGTAGAGTTCCCTCCATGTCACCACTCCCTGCTTGCTCCCTGGGCTGGAAGGCAGATCTCCTTCCTTCCTCCCTCCCTTTTTTCCTCCCTTTTTTCCTCCCTTTTTTCCTCCCTTTTTTCCTCCCTTCTTTCCTCCCTTCTTTCCTCCCTTCTTTCCTCCCTTCCTTCCTCCCTTCCTTCCTCCCTTCTTTCCTCCCTTCTTTCCTCCCTTCTTTCCTCCCTTCTTTCCTCCCTTCTTTCCTCCCTTCTTTCCTCCCTTCCTTCCTCCCTTCCATCCATCCATCCTTCCATCCCAGGACCAGGAACACGCACCATGCCATGATAATGCATTGTTTGTCACCCCTGGGGCAAGAAGCCTGCCATTTCTGCATGGGGACTGGCACCTCCATGGACCATGTCCTGCAGAGGTCAGCCATTTCAGGCAGTAACCATAGTTTTGGCCTGGCTAATTCAAACCTTCATTGCTCCCTGTGTCTCCAGGGTCAAAATCTAGCTGTTGTTTGGTTTGGGGCGCCTCCAGACAAAATGGGTCTACTGGGAGCATTCAGTTAGGCTGGAGATGAGCTCGGTGTGCTGAATGTGTCTGAATATTTGGAGGCAGAATGGCACTGTGTAAGCCTTTATTTCAGTAAACAACTATTAAGATATTGTGGGATGCCCTGAGGTGATAAGGTGCAGAGATCTACAGAGCCTGTCTTCTTGCAGCAGAAGGGATTGATAGTTCTTCTAGAGCATATTGTGATCCAGATCTCCCCTCGCGATGATTTTGGGTGTATGTGATTTGTTTGCCCCATAAAACATCACTCAGAGTTGCCATTTTGGGGCCATTACGTAAATTAATAAATGGAGTGTTGCTGCACCCATTAAACTCGACAGAAAAGGTGCAGCAGGAGGATGTCAGCTTAGGAAGGACCTCCAGGCAGGCAGGGTGATGCGCTTTAGAAAATCATCACGCCAATGGCAGCTTCAGTTTAAGTGAAAGACCAAGAAGATTGGTGGGGACTGCATATGGCCTCCTCACTGCCCATGGGCTCCTCTGCCTTTCTTCTCCCATCTCATCTCCCAGGACAGGGGATTGTCCCACTCCCATCCCCCTGGCAGGCCTGGGGCCAAAACATTAGGAAATCCTGATGAAATCTTGTCTGCAGGTCTGTCTTTAAACTCTTCGTGCGGAAGCTGTGCTGCAAATTCCTGTCAGAGGTTGCTATCAGCTATGGCTCGGGGTCTTCCCTGGCTTTGGGAGGGGCTCTTGGAGGAAGGCTTGAAGGCTTGCTTGCTCCCTTTGGAGAGTGGAAACCACGAGTGTGACCATACCACGCTGTAAATTGGGATTATATCTTCTCAAAACAGTGTAAAGCCTGAGATTTGCTGCATTTTGAGCATTCTGCAAACATGGAATTGACACAGGGTTAGGAAAGCTTCTAGGATGAGAGAAGTCAGATCAAACTTTTTGGTGGGCATCAAACCTTCAAAAGATCCTCTCTGTGTCCCAGCTGGAGTGCACTGGTGATGATCATGGTACCATAGGATGGTTTGAATTGGAAGAGTTGTTAAAGACCATCCCATTCCAAACTCCTGCCATGTGCAGGGATACCTTGATGCATTGTGGTTGTTAATTAGTGCTGGAAAAGACTCCCACCTCATCATTATCCAGCCCTCCCATTTGAAAGTGGAGTGTAATAAATCCATTACAGGTACTGTTGGGTAATTTGATTTCCTGTCTTTAAAAATCGTATTTTTATTGAAAAAGAACCTCAGTTTAGTGGGTTTTTTCCACTCCCTGTCTTCTGGAGTGATATGATTAGAGGAGCTGCTCAGGTTTCTCACCAGGGAAGTCTTTATACCCCTACAAAGGGCTCATTTTCTGGTGAATAATCTAGGAGTTTGAATAGTGAATAAGCTCTAAAGCCCCAGAAAACCAAAAGAAAAGCAAAACAAAAGACAGCCAAGCAGAGCAGGAGGCTGTGGGAAGAGCTCAGGCTCTGCCCGAAGCACACGGTGTCTTGCCAAAGGCCAAAATTAGGAAAGTAATAGTGAAAATGCAATTTCTCACTGTCTTGCCTCTAACACCAGAGCTGCTGACACAGCTCGGGCGCCAAAGGTGGCTGCCACCACTGAGATGTAAAACTGCTCACAGTGATTAAAGTTCCCAAGGGCAAGATGTGAAACGTGGTGGTTTGGGGAAGGACTATCAGATAAAAATCCACTGAAACTCCTCTTTTTTGCCAGGCATGTCAGGTGTCTCATCGTTTGCAGCCTCTGCCTGGGACTTACCTGCCTCTCGGGATTCTTCCATATGAAGAATAAGAATTACAGGTAAGTGAGGCAGAAGCAAGATTGCACAGCTTCATGTGCGTGGAGCAGCTGGGATGTGACCTCTGACACCTGATTTATCTATCATGAGGCTTGGGCTAATGCTGGAAGGGTGGTGGCCCAAAACTAGGGCCTAGATCCAAGTTTGGGGAAGGAATTGAATTAGCCAAAGTGCAGCCTCTTTGGGACAGAATCAGCTGTGTGGGAAAAGAAAAGCAGATTGAGCTGGACTCTTTGGTAAGTGAGAACCTGGGGAAGGAGAAAACTGTCTGACATCTACACTGGAGGGTTGAGGCTGGTTTGGATGGAGCCTTGGACCAGCTGCAGGTGTGGTGTCAGAGGAGCACCTGGGTTTGGCTTTGCCAGGTCTCAGAGATGGGGTGCAGCACCAGAGAGTCTCTGTGCCCCACCTGTCGCCTTCCTGCAGCATCTCAAAGAGCCACGAGGAGCTGCTGATCCCTCCCGTGCCGTGCCATCCCAAGACAAACGTCATGTTCCTCAAGACCCACAAGACAGCCAGCAGCACTGTGCTCAACATCCTGTTCAGGTTCGCAGAGAGGTACAACCTCACCGTCGCCCTCCCTGCTGGCCAGCTCTACCACCTGGGATACCCAAGGACTTTCCTGGCCCACTTCGTGGAGGGTTTTGAAGCCATAGGCCAAAATTACAACATCATGTGCAACCACCTGCGGTTTAACCCCTTGGAGGTAAGAAAGAGCCATGACACCTGCGGAGAAACCTGGTTGGGACAGCAGGACTAACCTCTTCTCCCTCCCACAAATAGGTAAAAAAGGTGATGGCAGCCAACACCTTCTACTTCTCCATCCTGAGGAACCCCATTCCTCTGCTGGAGTCTTCCTACATCTACTACAAGAACAATGTGCCTGCTTTCAGGAGCTCCAAGAACGTGAATGACTTCCTGGCATCACCCACAAAGTACTACCACCCGGCGGATTACAGGGAAAGCATCTACGCCAGGAATATCATGTGGTTTGACTTCGGCTACGATAACAACGCAGAGGATGACACAAAGTACACCCAGGCCGTCCTGGAGGAGATCGAGCAGAACTTCCACCTCATCTTGATAGCAGACTACTTTGATGAGTCCATGATCCTCTTGAAGCACGCTTTGTGCTGGGATCTGGATGATGTGATTTACTTCAAGCTCAATTCCAGAAGCCAGGACACTGTCCAGATATTGACTCCAGAAAGTGAGGAGCAGATAAAAGCGTGGTGCTCGCTGGACTGGAAGCTCTACCTGCACTTCAACCAGAGCTTCTGGAGGAGAATTGAGGAGACCATTGGGCTCGAGGTGCTGGAAAAGGAGGTGGATCACCTGCGCACCAGACAGAAGGAGCTCATGGAGACCTGTCTCTCAGAGCAGGAGGCAGTGAGGAAGGATCACATCAGGAACAAAGCTCTCCTGCCTTTCCAGTCAGGGGCTGCAAATATCCTGGGTTACAACCTCAAACAAGACTTGGACAACAGGACTCTGAGAACCTGCCAGAAAATGGTCATGCCAGAGCTCCAGTACACGTCCTACCTTTACACTGTCCAACACCCGCACAAGAAGAGGAAGGAGCTGGGATTGCCATTGCTGTGGACCAGCCTCCAGGAGCAGATGCCGCTCCCAGAGCCCAACTAGGACATGTGGCAACCCACTGTGGCTGGCCACCACTTGGCATCACCCCTTGTTTGACACGTAACTGACCCACAGGACTCTTGTGCATGAGGGGGAGGCAGTGGGGGCTGTGTTTGGGGTCACCAAGTTGGTGGTTGGTCTCTTTGTGGGGACCTTGAGCCAAAGGCTTTGCATTGGCCGGATCCTGGGTGATCCCACCTGCCTGCTCCAAGCTGGAGAGCGCCAGGCTGGCTACAGCTGGCCTAGACATTCCAGCCTCTTAATCATTAATCACGAGTGTGAGCATTTGCCTTCATTTGATATTATTTGATATCCATCATTACACCCAGTCTGGTCACAGCTCACTGGAGCAAGTCCTGATTTGGAGGGTTTAGGGGAGGGAAATGAGGGGAGCGTGACAAGGGGACACAGTGCTCGAAGGAGCAGGAGAGATGGTGGGCGTCCCATCCAGCAGCATCCACACTCACTGAGGACTGACCCCCACGTGCTGCTGGGGCTGCCTTTGGCATGGGAGTCCCAAGCATCCTGCCCAAAGCCAGGCAGGCTGGCTGCCTTGCCCAGTGGCACATGAGCTGTGCCTCTCACGTGTCACCAGGTGAATGAGCCTCTGTCCCATGTGGGAGAGGTCGGTGCTCCCCTGGAAGGAGGTTCCGTGGTTTTGCCCCTCGCTCTCCTGTCCCTGGGCATGGATGTTCCTTTGGGTGCAGCATCCCTGAAGCCTTTTATCAGCAGATGGTTTTTTGGGGCTCCCCTTGCTGTGTTGGCCATACTCTCCAGCACGGATTAGGAGGGGATGGAGTGAGGCACAGCTTTGGGCACACCGGTGCCATCCAGGTCCCTGCTGCAGCCCTCACCAGCGTGAGCAGGAGGAGATGCTGGCTCAGGTTTAAAACACTGGAGTTTTGTCAGTGTCAGTTGGCACTGATGGGTGTGCTGGGAACGTGTGACAAGCAGTGACACCAAATCCATTGGGCTTGGTGCTGCCATCCTCACAACCTTCCTGGCACTGCCACAGCGGCAGGGCCCCGGATGGCAGGATGGGGAGGATGGATCTGGGGTCACTCACTGGCAGTGTTCCCTTGGGAGTGAAGCTGTGGGGCAGCAGCTCCAGCCAGGAAGCAGGAGTGATGCTGTCGGGGGAGAGGGGTGAGAAGCAGAGCCAGGATTTTCCTCAGCTGTTTAGCAGCTGAGGCAGGGGTTAACCAGCCCAGGTGTCCAGCAGGATCAACCCAGATTAACAGCACTTTCACGGTCCCCTGCTACGAGAACCCTCACTAAAATTAACTCAAGGCTTGAGAGGCTTTTGTAGCAGCCAGGCGGAGCTGCTGGAGCCACACGTGGTCACCCTGGACCATCCCAGGGGCCCTTCCTGGGCAGTTCTACAGCCTCCGCCTCAGTTTTCCCCTTGGAACTTCTGATCCGTGACTTGCCGTGTGAATTTTGTCAAGTCCTTTTAGCTAAAATCATGACAGAGATGGAATATAGGTATAAAAATAGTTTCTTAGTAGCTGATCTGTGTACTGGTGGGGGTCCTGGGAAGGTTGGGGATCCTGGGCGGGGCTGGGGGTCCTGGGAATTCTGAGGATCCTGGGAGGGCTGGGGGTCCTGGGAAGTTTGGGGATTCTGTGGTGCTGGGGGTCCTGATAGGGCTGGGGATCCTGGAAATGCTAGGGGTCGTGCAAGGGCTGAGGATCCAGGGAAGGTTGGGGTCCTGGGAAAGCTGAGAATCCTGGAAAGGCTGGGGGTCCATGGAAGGTTGGGGCTCCTGGGAGGGCTGGGACTCTCTGGACCACAGTCTCCGGGCTGGGGAGCTCACAGCTTGAGCACCTGGACAGGGAGGTCTGGCCTCTCCCAGCCTGCAGGAGGAGGGAAACTGAGGCAGGAGATGCAATCCCCACCCCATGGATCCCCTTGCTTCCCCTCCCGGGGGTCGGAGCAAGGTGTCTCGGCAGCCGCAGGGCCCCGGCTCTGCCCGGGCCCATAAGGGCGCCTTTGTGCCACGGGCGCCCCACCAGCGCCGCTGCTGACTCAGGGATTTTTCCCGGGCACCGCCGTGGCAGCCCCGTGACCCATCGGAGGGGGCACCCTGCGAGGGGAGGGGGTGGCAGCGAAGCAGTGAGGCGACAGCTCTGCGGAAAGCCGGCGGCGGCGACAGCCGGCGTTACCCCGTGGAGGGGCCGAGGGACAGAGGGGACGCTCCCGCTGAGCAGGACCCGGTGAGTGCCTTCACTTTCTCCGGGGGGTATTGAATCAGCAAAAGCTCCTGATGAAACCACAGGTGAGAGTGGCTTGTAGCTGCTCCAGCTGAGCCTGGAGTGGATGCCCATCTGCTTCTGTGGTGATAATATCCAGGGAAATGTAGGGACACGTAAGCTGGGGACGGCTGACCGTGGTGTCACTCCCGGCCCTGAAGGAAAGGCATTTGGGGACAGCTCTCACCCACTGCCGCAGGGACAGCCCGGCTGGGGACCCCACTGTCGGTGCTGTGCGCCTCAGGTTCCCCCCACAGAGGAGCGGGAACAAGGGGCCAGCGGGGTCCATCGCACGGGAGGCGCCAGAGGCACAGGAACGCTCCCTGACCCTCTCACGATGGGCTGCTCCGGGGGTCTCGTCTGTGGGCTCTGCCCACCCAGTGCCCGCTGGAAGAGCATGGAGCTGCAAGTCCCACCCTGCTCTTAGCTCACTGGCCTTGATTTTCCAGACAAGCATCTTAAATATCAAATTTGTTTTATGTCATTTTATTTTGGGGTCCCCAGGTCAGCCTCCTCGCTGGCACCCTCTGCCCTGACCCACCTCTGAGCTGTGGTGAGTTGCCAGCGCACATTCAGCCCCTCTCCTCCCCAGCCCTGCCCCTCAGCCCCTGCTCTCGGGGGATGACCCAGCCCCAAGCCCACCGAGTTAAACCCCAAACCCTTCCAAGGACAACCCAGTGTCCCTGGCTGGCCATGCCCAGCAGCCGGTCCCGCCCCCCCTTCATCAGCCCACCACATCCTTCTGCTGCAGCTGCCATGGGCTCCCGGCACTTCCCCGCCCGGACCGTGCTCTTCGAGAAGGAATCCAACGGTGTCACGTACCGTGTGCCCGCCCTGCTCTACCTGCCCTGCGTGGCCAAGCTGCTGGCGTTTGCCGAGGAGCGGCTCAGCGCCGACGATGCCCACGCCAACCTGTTGGTGCTGCGCCGCGGCACCATCTACGGCAGCTACGTGGAGGTGGGACTGGGGTGCACCCAGCGGGGGGACACGCTGGGCTGGGGACAGACCGGGGGCTGCCCTCATCGCTGGTGTGTGGCACAGGCAGGCTCCTGCAGGCAGCCACATGGGGAGGGGAGGCTGGCATGGGTGAAGTGAATCGCAGAGTCATGGGTTGGTTTGGGTTGGAAGGGACCTCCAAGGCCATCTCATTCCATGCCCTGCTATGGGCAGGGACACCTTCCACTAGCCCAGGTTGCTCCAAGCCCCATCTAACCTGGCCTGGAACACTTCCAGGGATGGGGCAGCCACAGCTGCTCTGGGCAAAAAAGTGGGATGATCCTTAACCCTCTCATCCCTCTCTGTCCTCCCCTCCTCCTCCTCCCTGGGCAGTGGGAAGACATGCGTGTGCTGGAGACGGCAACGCTGCAGCACCATCGGTCAATGAACCCCTGCCCAGTCTACGATGAGTTCACGGGCACCCTCTTCCTCTTCTTCATCACGGTGCTGGGCAGGACGCCTGAAGCCTACCAGATTGTCACTGGCCAAAATGTCACCCGCCTCTGCTGTGTCACCAGTGCTGACCAGGGCCTGAGCTGGAGCACGGCCACAGACCTGACGCAGCAGGTCATTGGTGCAACCATCAAAGGTACCCATCCACAGGGGGGTGAGGAGAGGGGAGAGCAGCCAGCAAGGGGGTGGCCCTGTGTTTTGGCCTCCTGGAGCCACCAGTGGCATCTCTGGGGGTGACCTTGATGCAGGAATCCCACAAGCATCCAAAAGGGTGGAAGAGGACCTCAAGCAGAGGGGAGAAGGGATGGAGGGAGTTTCTGTATCACTTACTGGGGGTGGGGAGAAGCAGGAGAGGCCACATAGCCGTAGGTAGGAGCATATGTGAGGACAACCAGGCAGCACTGGGCTCTGTTACCCTCCCACCCCACCACTTGGCTTGGCTTGGCTGAGAGGAAGCCATGAGAACCCTTCCACACTGGATATGGCAGGGCACCATGGTGGTCACTGTCTACCCCATCCCATCTCCGCTCCCCAGACTGGGCAACGTTCGCGCTGGGCCCTGGGCACGGGATCCAGCTGCGTTCCGGCCGGCTGCTGGTGCCTGCCTACAGTTACCACATCGACTGCAAGGAATGCTTTGGGCAGCTCTGCAAGACCACCCCGCACTCCTTCGCCTTCTACAGCGACGACCACGGCCGCGGCTGGCGCTTCGGGGAGTTCATCCCCAACCTGCAGACGGGCGAGTGCCAGCTGGTCTCGGTGGACGAGGAGGATGGATCCAATGTCCTCTACTGCAACGCCCGCAGCCCCCTGGGCTTCAGGGTGCAGGCGCTCAGCACGGATGATGGGGCTGTCTTCCACAGGGGGCAGCTGGTCCAGCGGCTGGTCGAGCCCCCCCACGGCTGTCACGGCAGCGTCATTGGCTTCCCTGCACCGATCGTGTACGTCCCCACCACCTCCCGGGACACTGTGATGCCCCTCCGGGGCTCAGCTCACCGGCTGCTCCCTGGGGCACTCCGAGGGTTTGGGCACCTGCCCACACGATGGGCAGGAGGTGCTGAGCTGCCCACTGGCAACCACCGTGAGCCAGATGGGCCCCATGAGGATTGTCCTACCTCAGGGCATCACGATGATGCCCCCAGTGTCACCTTGCTCCGGGGGGACTCTGCAGCAACCCCCAACCCTACTCCCTTCTTCCAAGCACCAACCTGGATCCTCTACTCCCACCCCACCAGCTCCATGTCGCGGGTCAACATGGGGGTTCACCTGAGCACCTTCCCCAGGGATGTGGAGAGCTGGACAGAGCCCTGGGTCATCTACGAGGGCCCGAGCGCGTACTCAGACCTGGCTTACATGGAGCTGCCCTACAGGGACGCGCCGGTGGCCGGCGGCACGGCCATCGCCTTCGCCTGCCTCTATGAGAACGGGATGAAGTCGCCCTACGAGCAGATCTCCTTCAGCATGTTCACGCTGCACGACGTGCTCCAGAACATCCCCCTGACAGCCGCTGCTCCCCGGCGGGGCCGCGGCCCCGCGCGCCACAGGGGGAAGAGGCGGCGAAGGAGCTGCCTCGTCTCCTAGAGCCTCCCAGGTCAGCTCCCCTCATCCCCCCAGTGCTGGATCCTTGAGCATCAACCCACAGCCTGGGTCCTGCCACCATCCAGCATGGCCACATCACCAACACAGAGGTGTGTTACTGTCCCCAAACTGGGGTTTGTCTCACTTTTATTGCTATTTTTTAAATTCTGTGTTGGTTGGGTGGGGAGGCTTTTGCCCCCAGCACTGCCCCAGGCTCCTCTCCAAGCGAGAGCCACCTCTGGGAACAGATACTGGGGGGCAACAGCAGCAGTGCAGGGGGAGGCAGCCAGGGGTACCCTGTGCCATCCCTGTGTGCCAGGTGCTGGCTCAGGGGGACATGATGCTCCAGCTGTGCCATACCTGGTGCCACCACCCTGCTCCGAGGGCTTTCCTCCCCTTGTTATAAATAATTATGCTATGTAAGTATGTTCTATAATGTTAAATTCCTTCTTTTTCAGAAAAGACTTTTTCTCGATGGTCTCTCTGAAGTCACTGTGAGGGTTTGGGCTGGGGTAGAGTTGGGTTCCTTTATGGTAGCTGGGATGGGGCTGGGTTTTGTATTTGGGCTGATGATAAAGAAATGTTCGTGTTGCATTACTTGTCTGGCTGGGCTTTTAGTTCTCTCTCTTTATTATTTTCCTTTTTGTTACTATTTATGATTATTATTTCAGTTATTAAACTGTTCTTATGTCAACCCAGGAGATGTCTCACTTTCACCCCTCCAATTCTCTCCCCCTCCCAGGGGTGGGGGTGAGTGGCTGGGTGGTGCTCAGGCACCAGCTGGGGTTCAGCCACCCCAACGGCCCGGTTACTGTTTAATCTGGTCTGGGCTTTGGGTTTTGATGTGCCATGGCCATCACTGCTCTCCTCTGACCCCTGTCAGTCTGGGGGCAAACCCCTCCCAGCACAGGCAGGCTCAGGCCCACACTGGGTCCTGTAGAGGTTATGGGGACGGGGTTGAGCACAGGAGTGGGGTCCTGTTCCTGGGAATGAGCAGCAGCTGCTCCTGACACTTGTGTGGGGGTGAACCTTGGGGGGCTACACCTCAATTCCAGCTCAGCCTCCCCCAGCATGACTCCATCCAAGTGCCCCAGCTCAGCTCCTCGGGTCTCCTTCAGCTCTCCTGCCCTGTGCAGGTGACAAACACCAGCTCAACTGCCCTAAATATGAACTGATTAACAGCAGTGTCCAGCTCTTCAGCCTGTGACACCACCCTGTCTCCTTTTGCAGCGGGGCGAGTGGAGGCTGACAAGTGACAGACAACGCAGAGAATAGAAATTCTCGGTTGCCTTGAAGTTGCAAAATGGAACTTAAAGACCAACTAGCAAATTAGATAGAAGGGTGTAAAGGCAGACACGCAGGATGCTGAACGTAGCTGGAACCAGTGGAGATAGAGGTAATGAGGAACACGGTGACTTTTGTGTAAAGTTATGTAACAAGAAACAACAGCTCAGGCCCTGAGAGAAGTTCAAGGCAAGGTCACGATATTGGGGATCAGATGTCTGATCACGATGGCATGAACACCCCGCTGTGAAGTTCCACAACACACATTCAGTTAGAGGGGATATCCTGCGTGTGTCCAGCTCTGTGGTAAACAGTGCCTGCCTTCTGATGCTTCAAATCGTGTTAGAGAGTTCATTCTCTGCCTCATTTCAGTATCACAAGGAGTGGCCGAGGCAGCTGCTGGGCTCTTGCCGGGATGCTGGAAGCCAGGCCCTCACCTCCATCCCTTACCGGGCCAGTTTCCAACCCCAAAGGGCCACCAGCCCCAAGGGAAGGGGTGCGGCCGGGCCCGGGGGACCTGCACAGGAGCAGCCCTTGGCACATCGGCTGCTTCAACACCTGGGCTGTCCGTCCCCGCAGGGGCTCTGTCCATCTCACACAGGGCTCTGCACCGGGCTGGTGTCACAGCTCCTGCCGTGCCCCCTCCACGGCGTGTGCCAGCAGCCAAGTGACACCCGGGGTGACCCCTCCTCCGAGCGGCAGCCCCCTGGCACCGCCACCGGGCCCTACTTGCCCTCGCAGAAGCCACAGAGGCAGCCGAGGCAGCCGTTGAGGATCTGGAGGAAGGCCAGCACCATCTCGGCCACGCTGATGAGCAGCAGGAGGGAGAACAGGACGACGTGCCAGCTCACGATGCCCTCGGGCTCCAGGCAGATGCTCCAGGTTCTCCGATTGTACAGGTAGTTCTCAGCCCTGCGACAGGAAGGGGAGAAGGTGCAGGGTGCTGCCTGCAGCAGGTCCAGAATCCCAAAACTTTCTACCATGCAGAATCCCCCAGACACCCCATGGGATTCTCTGCTTTTCAGGGGGATCTTCGCCACCAAGAAGAGCAGCTGGAGAGGATCAACAGAACATCATAGAATCCACAGAGTGGTGATATTTTCCTTACTCTGTCCCAGTCACTCTCCTTCTGTTCCCCCCACCTATTTTCTATTTCTTTCTCTCTCTCTCTCTCATATTTGCTATCAAATAAAACCCTTACTATTGACTGGCATATGGTCTCGTTTGCACCTTAATTCAGGCAGAGGAATTTCTAAGAACCTGAATAATCGGATTGTGACACCTTCATCCCGAGCATGAGCAGGATTAGGGGGAGTGATGGAGCTGGAAAGCACCGTGTAGAAATCCATGGCAGGTGAGGACTCCTGGAGCTACCAGGGTCTCGCATCAATCACCACCCACACACCCACCCACCCCACCACCTTAATTAATCAACTTAATTAGCAATAAATTGATGAGGCAGCACCAGTGACTCAGCCCCTCACCTGGCATCGGGCCCCGTCTCGATGGCATCCAGGAAGGGGTAACCCCAGAGGGCCCCGTGCCTGAGGCCGAGCTCGGTGGTGTTGTAGAAGCAGAGGGGGCCGTTGGTCAGTCCCACCCCGGAGAGGACGAAGCAGGCGGCAGCGCCCAGCAGCGCCAGCTTGGAGAGCACCACGGAGACGAACGCCTGCAGGGAGCACCCCCGGGGTCACACAAAGTCAGGGGGGCTCCAAACGGCAGCTGCAGCTTGTCAGCAGAGTTCGGGAGGGGGAAAACGCCCCTCCCCGGCTGAGGCTGAGGATGGAGCCATCACTGGGCTGGGCAGAAGTGGGCAGGAAGAGGCAGGGACCCGCAGAGCCCATCCCAGCACGCACATGGAGCCCTGGCCTCTGGGGAGGTGGAACCCTGCCATGGGCCATTATAGGGCCACTGGAGAGCAGCACCCTGCCAGCACCTGATATGGGAGAGGGGGCACCCACCCCATCCCTCCATGGGACCACGAGAAAGGGGTCTGTGACCCAGCACAGGAGAGGGGGGACCTGTCACAATCCACCTCGGGGCCATGGGAGAGGAGGATCCCTGCCAAGTGCCACCGCAGGGCCATGGCAGAGGCGGGACTCGGCCACAGCCCCGCTCTGGGTGGGGGTCCCGGCGCTGCCTTACGTTGTGGCGGGTGCCGCAGCCGGAGCAGCCGGAGCGCTGCCACCCCAGCGCCGTGACGTGGGTCCCCGCCAGCAGCACCTGCAGGGACAAACGCACAGCTGGGGGGGACAAAGGGGAGCCGCCCGCCCCGCTCCGTCCCTGCTGCAGACGCGGAGGAAGGACGGTGCCTCCCGCGGTACTCACGGCGATGCCGCCGCCCCAGACGCCCGGCACGGCCCTGGCGTGGCTGCCGATGTGTCCCTCCAGCAGGTACCGGGATGCTCCGCCGGGGAAGAGCAGGAGGATGCTGGCAGCCACCGAGAGCGTGCCCAGCACCAGCAGGCAGGGACCCACGATCCGGCTGCACTTCCCCACGCACATGGCTGTCCTGCATGGCGACGGGGAGCAAGAGGAGGAGAGGAAAGGGCTGCGTTCGGCCCCGCAGCGCCCCAAGGCTTCCCCACCCCGAGCCCATCTCACAGCTGGGGGTGGGTGGGAGTTGCTGGGTTGTGCTTTTGGCTCTCAGCCCACCCGCTGGCACCGCCCCTACCTGAGGGCAATTTCCAGTGGAAACTCCGATACTTCTTTGCCAAATGGGCAATGGAGTTCCCACACCAAACCCCGAGACCTGTGCGACCGCAGGGTTGGCTCTTCCAAAATGTGTCCCAGCTCACGGCAGGGGGAGATGGTCTTTAAGGTCCCTTCCAACCCAAACGAGTCTGAGGTTCCATGGAAATGTTACTGCAGGGAGCCAGGCACCCACCACGGCTCAGTTTGGCTTTCAGTGTTTACAACGAGCAGGAGGGAGCCAGGAATGAGGCAAAATCCGTGTACAAGGGCTCATGAAAGCACATCAGTCTCCAATCAAATCCAACAGCAATTCCATCCCTGTCGCACACTAGTCCTACCATAGGTGTGAGCATGCTGAAACTAATTAAACTTAATTAAGAAAACATTATTACCTACCCTCCCATTCCACTGGCATCTTATTAAGTTATGAGTTTATCTAGAAAGCACCTGCCCACCCCCAGGTGATACCTTGTCCAAAATTGCCTCTCTTTTGTACCTACAAGACCCTCATCTTGTACAGGGGGTCCACTGGCCACTCTGGGACTGCTGAAACCACGCGGTTTGCTGTTGTCCTGGCTCCCAGGTGTTTTCTACCCTGAGCTCTTTTTGCTCAAAGTTGGGCTTATGCATTTTCCTCTTTCCCAGTAGATTGCAACCCATTTTGCACAAGCCCCCCCGGTCGAGCTGTTTCCTGCTCTGGCTGATTTTTTCATGCTCGCTCTGGCCTTGCAAAGCAGAAGCAGCTGTGGCGCCACGGCACCGTGTGGTTGTTCCCTTGGGAAGAGCTGCCTCAGCCCCCTCAGCGCCGGGGAGGAGCGGCCGGAGCGGCGCGTCCAGCCCCGGCACGGCCCGAGGGACCCCCGGTCCACACCAGCCACGCCAGTCCCAGCAGGACACTGGGAGGGCTGAGCATGGAGGAACAGGGTTGTGAGACCTGGGTGGAGAGGACACGAGCCAAGACACCTGAGGTGGACCACCAGCTGCACCCATCCTGGAATTCCTCCTCTCCTGATTTCCATCCTCCCTGCCTTGGTTATAGGGAATTTAGGGCCTCTTGCCCCCAGTGAGGTCCTGCCTGCAGTCCAGGGATTGTGTGTGGTTGTTTCCCCCTCACGGCTGTGAGTACTCAGTGCTCAGTCCCACCTCCCCACCACCTTCTGGAACAGCTCCTGCTCCTCTGAGCTCACAGCCTGGGCTCTCCCCAGCCAGAGCCCTTCTGCACATCTCCCCTGAACCTCTCCGAGGACTCTCCTCCACCGCTGCCCTCTCCCTGGGGATGGCAGGAGGTGCCTTTCCCCCAGGAAGCTCCCGGGGCTTTCTGTCCCCTCAGAACATTCCCCTGAGCAAGCAGCTCCTCAGCCAGTCCAGACAAACCCCTGTGCAGGAGAGGCAAAGCCAAAGTGCAGGGTTCCTGTCTCCATCGGGACCCCTGAGCGCAGGACTCCCTTCTGCCAGCACACCCCCGTGACCAGAAGCACAGGGATTGCAGCAAAGCCCAGGGAACTTGTCCTCCCCACTCCCCAGCTTACCTGGAGCGATGCCAGGCAGAGGCAGCAGCGTCCACCCCTCAGAGGAGCCCTGTCCTGGAGGCATCACCCATGGGTCACTATTTATGGTGCCCCAGCGTGTGCTCCCCTCCCCTGCCCCCCGCCAGGGCCGCCCACCGGGTCACGATCCTGCATGCACACATCCCAAGGAAGGATGACTGCCCAGTGAGCCAGCCTCCGCTAACGCCGCGCCTGCGCTCCTGCCTCGTTCTTCCCCATTTCAGAATTTACAGCGGCAGAGTTCACCAAACAGGCACGACCCCAGATTTTAAGGCTTCTCCCACATCTGCACTAAATGCCCCAACCAGTGCCCGAGTAGCGAACACCGTTGCTCCTGGAACAAACCAGGGTGAATATGTTGGGTTAATTCTTTCCTCTCTCACTAATACTTCCATAAAAGCTTCAGAATAAACATTCCCGTGTGTCAGCTGGTTCCTACCTCCTTTGCTTCCTCACAGGTGTCTCAGCTTTTCCTCAGGTGTTGGGTGCATCCCCACCACGTGTGTATCCCACGCCTCGGTAATAAGATTGAGAGAGAAAGGTTATTTCTGGTATCTTAATTATTGTAGGTCATCACACATCAGCATTTCCTATCCGCCATGGCTGGCAGTTAATGTGCAATGGGGAAATTCCAGTTCCCACAGAGAAGGTCAGGAACAGGATCAGGAGAACAGGAATGGCTGAGAACAGGAGTCAGGGAAGCTGTAGCACCAAAAAATGGCAAAAATGGGGCAGTTTTGTTGGCAGAGGAGTTGCAGGTGGCACAAGCAAAGAGAAGAACGGCTCGTGGGCTGTGCAGGCAGAAGGAAGAACCTTCTCAAAGAAGAGTTTTGAGAAGGTTCCTATTCCTGCTGCATTCATCATGAGGACCCGAGGCTTGGGATGGGACTCCCCAGTGCCATGGCCACGAAGCCATTGCAGAGCCCCAGACAGCCGTGCTCGGACAGGGAAGTGCAGGCAGCCTTTGGGGGGCTGCCTTTGGTGCCCTCCCCAGCCTGCTCTCCTCGGGGGCACCCACACAAGCAGCATTGGCTGACATTGGCTTTTCCTGCTTTTGAATCAATGAGTACAGGACTGTCCAGGGGATAAATCCTGCTCCAGGAAGAAACAGAAGAGAACTGAAGCCCTGCAAGAGCCACATGGGAAAAGATGAATGGGTGAGGCCAAGTTACAGCAGGCAATTCCATTCCTCTGGCAAAAATAAGCTGAGGAGCAGATTATCTGACAGTTCCTCTGAAAGGAAAATCGGAGCTGGCACCAGGAGAGGAATTCCTGTTTTAGTCACAGAATCTCAGCACAGTCTGAGTGGGAAGGGACCCAGCAGGATCAGAGCTTAGCTCTTGATTGAGAGGTCCATGCAGGGATCCAGCCTGCAGCCTTGGCATCACCAGCACCGTGTTCCAGCACCTGAGTTCACCTCAGGCTATTTTATCCTTAAATAAGACAAATTAGTCTCTAAAATGAAGACAAAGACAACACATGCAGGATAAGCAGAGTCCAAGTTCTCCTTCCTCTCTTTTTTTACATAGAAAGAGGGGAACCCATTCTCCACTCTGCTGGAAGAAAATGTTTTGCAACCCCATCCTGTGCCTTCCCTGCGTCACAGCAATCTGAGGTTCCCACCATACACATGATCTGCTCCATCATCTCCCACAGAAAACCCCACGCCCGGAAGTGTGAAGCATCAGCGTGACAGTGTCTTTCCAGGATTGCTGATATTTCCTTATAAGAGTAATAACAATAGAAGGCTAATATTAGCCCTGCACATGAGGAGCTTTGTGCTTGCCTTTCTCACACCAGAGTTCAACTGTGAAAGTGTCAGCACGGCAATTATGGGCACGGAACTTGCTGCCCAGTCACCCAGTCCTGGTGCAGCCAAACATGGTCCCATGTAAGGCGATTCCAGCTTGGCAAGGTGCTCCTGCTGATTCCTCACAGCTGAGGAGATGCCTTCACTTCTGCTCCCCTGCCCTTCGCTCCCCCAGACTCCTCTGGGCCGGGGAAATGGCACAGCAGGCTGGGTTTCAAGAGTGGTTTGGCTTCAAGGAGAACCAAACAGACGGAGCTGAGTTTGGACTGGTGAGAAGGAACCGTTCTGTGCCAAACCAGCCTCCACCTCGGGCCTGGATGGAAGAGGTTCAGCACCACTCCGGTCTCTCCCACTCCTATCCGTAGCATCTGCAAATCTATTTCTGCCACTACTCAGCCAAGACTTCTCCAAAATCCCCTTAGACAAGACCTGCAGGGTGTTTGTGGCTAGAATTGACTGAGGAAACACCAACGGGATGCTGGACAACATTCTCTTGAGGGCTTACAAACGTCACCCGAATTTACAGTTCAGATAAACCAGCCCCGTGAGAAGCTGGAAGTTTACAGAAAGGAAGAGCAAGTAAATGAAACCCAAGAGCTATTTTGAGTTGGAGGTATCCCTGCAGTTCCTTGACCTGCACACTGATGAAAAGATTCCCAGCTCAGTTGGAACTGGAAATATTTTCCTGGGGTGCATGAAGAGTCCAGGGTTTTCCAGCTTGGCAGGGGCTGAGTTCCACTGTTTCAGTGCAGACCTACCTACAGCCAGGAGCATGAGGATGACCCAAAATTGATTTCTTAATTTCTGTTTCTCCACCGCACCTGCCAGGTCCTTGTCCAGAAGGGGCTCTGCTCCTCGGTGTTCCATGCAAGGCCACGACAGGAATGTCCCAAGGAGCCCAAAGACAACTGCAGAAGTCAGAGGCTCTGCCTTGACAACACCTGCACCAGCAGGACACTGACAGTTCAGAGTAAAAAGCCCCATTTCCTCTGCTCTTTCATTGGGGAGGATGGAAAATCCTAGCCCTGCCTCTTTTTATTAGTTTTCATATGGGTACTTTTATTATTATTTTATAAGGTCCTGTAAGTTTGTCTCACTTCAAGTTTTTGTATCCTCTAGACCAGCCTGAAGCTTTCTTGGGCAGTGCTGCCATCAACAGCTCCTTATCCTTCTACCCCAGTATCCTTAAGGAAAAACTCAGGAACTCCCCATGTGACACAGGGACTGACTTTCATTAGAACTAAACCAACAAATAAACCCCAACCCTAAAAAATCAAGAGCTGAAGAGAGCTACTGAAAACAGTTTGTTTTATTTCCAGGATCAAATATTACAATAGGACATTTACATATATTTATAAAAAATGCAGCAGTTGTGTATATAGATCAGAGGTTTCCTTGAGTTTGGTCCCTCCCAGCACAGTGAGCTGAAAACTTTCAAATTAATCCTCTCCCTCCTCCCACGTGAAGTTGCCATCATTGAAGCAAGTGACCATTGTGAAAAGCTGTTCCTTAGAAACTGGATGTTCCCCAGTTCCAGGAAACAGCCCCATTTTTAAAAAACCATCTGTCCTGGAGTCTGGTGTCTCTGCGTTGAGTTTCACCCAGATGTTCTTCCTATAAATCTGATCTATAAAATAGCACCTCATCCCCTGCTCCATGCAGCTCCAGCTCCACACCTTCCATGTGGGCACCAGTTCACAAGCAGTCACAGAGTGACTTTTCTCTGCACTGCAGACGCTCCCAGCGATCAGAGACAGAGAGCAAACCCCGAATTTCTGCCCTCACTCTCAAGGTGCCCCCGGAGCACAGCGGATGAGCCGAGGCAGGCTGAGGCACTGCTGCCAGGTGCAGCAGTCTGTGGGGACCAAAGCCCCGTGTGTGTAGATACATATGGCTCTGTTTGTCGGGAGTGCAGTCACCGAGCATCTCACGGACAGGAGGAGACAGGAGGAAAAGTCATCCCGGAAAGGGCATCCATCAACCCCCCCACCTCCACCTCGAACAGGCCTGTGGGTACTTCCAACTGCGCAGCCAGCACAGGGCTCAGCATCAGTTTGTTCCGTGTTTGAAACAGGAGCTGTTCATTTATAGAAAATCACTTGTGAAAATAAATAAATAGAAAGGGTGAGGGAGAGCAGAGGCTGGATCAGAGTCCGTGGGAACAGCCGGACAAGGCACAGCCAGTCCTGAAGGGACTGACTTTGCACTTCGCCCCCCTGAAGCACATCTCTGCCACCCCTTCTCCTCCTGGAACACCAGAAGCATTTTATCAATTCCACTAAACAGGGATTAAACCAGAAGAAAGTAGTGATATTGAATATGAACTAAACAGGAATAAAAATGAAGTGGTAAGGCCCTGAAGTGACACAGATCTTCCCACTCACACGGACATTCCTACACAGGTCCCTATGTTCATTTTTATGTGGTTTACTGAAAAACCACCACATATCAAGCATCTCTGCAGTGTTTGCTACCTGACCAACAGCCCAAATGCTGCCCTGCCCCTAAAAGAAAACTGGTTTTAACGTAGCCCTTGTTGCTCGAGTCCCGGTGAGAAGCTCGGCGCTCTGACAGAACAGGAATTTGAGACCCTTCAGCAGAGGCTGAGTTACTAAAACCTGCACCAAACCCAGTTTCTGCAAAGGTACAAACCACAGCACCAGTCCCAGGGCACGCTGAGTGTACAAATCAGCTCTGAAGGACGTGAAACACAAGCTGGACAAAGGAGAGGTGTCACCTCCCCCTAAGAACGAGGAGAAGGTCAGGGAGCTCAGGGGAAAGCTGATGGAAAATTCCTGTTTAGATCTGCTTAGGAATAATGGTACCTCTGGATGCCTTTTACAGACAACTGTACTTTACAAGGCTACCTGCACATACTGGACATTCCTCTAAGACTGGTGGTGTTCACTGAGCTGATTCACCAGGAAAAGCAACGCGCTGCAGTCCACGAAGGTCAGAAATGGTAAAAATGGCAGACTTCAGTTCAAAGGCTAAAGAAAATTACAAAAGTATGGCCAGAAATGTTTACTTTACTGTAGTAAAGTAAACAAAGGACTTTACCTGCCCTTTTTAGGGAATGCTGAGAAGTTGAAGCTGGTTAATCAGCTTGACTTTAGAGCATGTAGCATCAGAAAGATCCAAAGTCCTTCTGTGGGCCTCTGAAAGGGGAAGTAAATGTGTCAGCTGCACCTGGCAGGGAAAGCCTGTTCCACCTTCTGCTCCAGAATCCTGGTTGTGACTGGGACTACTGGACAGCCCATCCCAAAAAAAAGCTGTTAGATGAAGAGCACAGGCAAAGGGAACATCTCCACCAGCAGCAAGGAGCTCCAGCTTTAAACACGACAGCCCTGACCAGTTCTGCACCCTGAAAAACCTCCACTGCCTCCATGCCCTGCTGCTCCTTCAACCCCACAGGCAGCCCTTGCAACACCACATGCAAATCCTGACCAAGCTACACCCACAGGAAGCCACAAACCACAGCCTTTGAAGGATTTGTTTCTTTTCCCCTTCATAACTCACCATCGTATTTCCCAATCAAATTTAACACATTTTTTCCAGCAATTTGAGCTGCAGATTTCACATCTAGAAGTGACTGTTTAAAGGCTCTTTAAACAGTGCCCAACCAGCCATCACCTTCACTGCTATGAGCTGTCCCAGGCAGGACTTGATTCATGTTTTCCGTATTCCTCAGGCCAGCAAAACACATTCCTCCAAAGGGATGAAGAGCTCAAGAGGTTCTGTCCTGGCTGGGGCAGTTTCTCATCAGCTTTCAGGCCCCACAGCACAGCTGATGTGTGTCACAGCACTGGGTTGGTTTGGGTTGGGAAGGAGAGGGAGAGGAATGAAGGAAGAGAAGAGCCACATGCAGGGATACATATTCCTTAAAAATTCTTGCTCTTGTTTAAAAATTCTGTCTCTTGCTCCCAAAGCAAAGCAAAAGGAAAATGATAGAGAAAACCAAACTGTGACACAGAAACAAAAAGAAAACCAAGCCAGGATCAGTTTCCTGGAACAGAACAAATTATTAGAAACCACAAGAAAATGCCATTTTCAATGTAAATGTTCAACTTCCCATTCTTCTTTTCCCTGTTTGAGCAAATCCTGGTCTCATCACAGAGCTCAGCCCAGCCCCACACACAGGAGCAGGCCCGGGAGGGGCAGGGGAGGGAAGCTGCCAATAAACCACACCTGGGACTTGTTATTCCAACCAGACAGCTGGAGCTGCTTCAGGAAGCTTTAGGCCTACATGGAAATGCGAGTTAGGAATCTGGATATCCAGGAACTAAAGCATCCTTCACTCTAGAGGAGCCACTGCTGCTTCACAGGCCAAACACAAGACTCCCCTCACTTCCCCATGCTGGAGCAGCCTCCACACCAGGGTGTCTGTACAAAGCAAGGATGACATCTGGTGTCCCATCCAGCACTGATCAGGAAACTGAGATGAGATTCTGCTTTCCTGACACTACACCCTGCAGCAGAAAGGGAAATCAATTTATACAACTGCATGATTACATGTTGAACCTCAATTAGGAGCAGGAGACAGCTGTGAGCTGAAGTTTCCATGGGGAACGCAAGACATTTTCTGTGATTTCTTGCATTTAAAGGTTCCAAAGTACAGATGCTAGCATGAAATCAAAAGGCAAAGTATCTTGAAAGACTGGAATATGTAAATTTCTGACTACTAAAGTCTTTAACAAGGACAATCATCTGAGAGTGGCAGAAAAAGTCAGCAGTTATGCCAGGTCCCATGTGCCTCTCCCCTCAGTGACTGAAGAGCACATTAAACTGAGTTTTTAGCTGTAAATACACAAATCCACCACACGGTGCTGAGGGCTGTGCTAGTTAACTCCTGTCCCACTGCAACAGCTGCTGAAACACCAACTGACCAACAGCTCCGTGGCTAGGGAAGACCTGGAAGAAAACCAGGGCCCTGACTTCTGGTGCCAGCTTCCAGAGCTGAAAGGAAAGCTGCACCGAGGAGCAGCTTTCCATTCAGCCCTCCAAACTTAGAGGCAAGTGACAGTAGATGAACATGGAAATAGAATAAAAATCGTCCCAGGGAATTCAAGCCACCAGGCTGGGAGGTGTTTTATGAAGCATTAACTGGTGCTCAATGCAGTCAGTGCTGTAAAACCTCTGCAAAGCCAGTCCCTCCTGGCACAACCAACCACTGTGCCAAGGAAAAAAGCCAACTGACTGTCAAGTCTCTCTGTGGCAGGTGTTTTCAAAGCCTTCACAGTACCCTTGCCATTTGCAAAATCCTGAGAGCAAGTAAGGAGACACTTTGAGGATGCTGGGAAGAGAACAAGGAAAACCCACCCAGTCCCACTCGCACTCTGGAGCTGGTTCTGCTCCACACCGGACTCACAGCTTTGCCCGTGGGCCAAGCAGTCAATCCCATCTGGAGCACAGTTGTCCTTCTGGGAATTGGTTGGGTTTTTTTACTATGCCCACTGGCAATTTAAAGCAGGAGGAAACCACGCAGGCAATCTAGAAGCCTTTGAGTGAGGTGGGGCAGAGTATTTTACCACGGCTCAACCCAACTCCTTTCCAAAACAGGAGTGTTGGAGAAGAGAAGGCTGGAAGGTTAATGGAGACCTTTAGTGTAGGGAATCCAAACAAAGGAAAGACTGTCCTGAAGGTTATGCTCTCTCCTCACAGAGAGATGCCTCAGTGCCTTATCACACGTTCTCTTCAAAAATAAATTAAACAAAACAGGTTTAAGAATAGCAGCGAGAAGGGTTTGTGTATTATGGCCACTCCAAGCTCCAGCATGCTGGATACACAGATCACTGTTTTACTTTATTCCAGGAAAGCAGAGGAAAGGTGTTCTTCCCAATGCTCTCTGCAGCTGAGGAAGAAAATAAAACTCTGAGCACTCTCATTTGGTCACTAGAGCGGGAGAAGGGAGGGAGAGAAAGGAGGAGGGAGAAGGAAGGGCCAGTCAGCTGCCTGCTTCCAGCACTGCAATCCCATGACCCTTAACTGCATATTTAACGACTCTTGTCCCAGGCAAAGAGGAGAGGGAGGAAGGCTGGGAGAACTCGGGCCACAGTGCTAATTCCTTTCCTGCACAAAGACAGTCTCTTGAGGACACAGGCCTGCCTCCTGTAACGTGATCTCATAGTTCAGGTGGGAGAGTTTCCTCCGAGGGAAGTTGGTGAGCAGTTCGAAGCGTTCGTTGGGGTATCCTTTTGACTGGACGTGTTTCACAAGAGCCTGCAGAGAAAGGAAGGCAAACAAGTGTCACAGAACTCAGAATGTTAAAAAAAAAAATCCCATTTTCCTTTAAAAGGGAAGTTTGTAATCACGGACAAGGGAAATTTTAAAATTTGGAAATTTTGCGTTGAGTACCGACCTTCTTTTACTTTCACATCTAATTTGGCCCACACATGGTATGGCTAATCACAGAAACTAATTACCAGTGATCCCTCACCTAACTGATGCTTTACACACAGGGTAAATCATACATAACACTATACATAACAGTGCATTACTGCAAGACAGCCGAATTCCACACCACACATTCAAATCACAGTGAAATAGACTCTGAAAAAAAAGCCCTAAATACCCCCAAATAGAAGCCCCCTCATTTGTTTATCAGATGTTGCCCCTACCCTAAAGCTGAAGGCCACCAAAGAAGCACTTTTGTGAGGTAGCATTGACCAAAATAAATGCAGTGCTTTCACTCTTTTTTTTTTTCTTTTCTTCAAGAAGCAGGAGAGTTTGGGGTTGTTTGATTTTGGTTTTTTAAAGATCTTTTCAACTCACTGGCTTCTCTGCCTCCAGAAGCAACTGGGGCAGGATACAGAGCACTGGGACGAGGGGAACCAGGCTCACACCCCAAGAAACAGCCCTGTCAGGAAGAGCCCATGTCTGTGCTGCAGCAAGAGGGATTTCCCAAGCTCACCAGGAAACACAGCAGGTGGGAACCTAAAGCACAGAGAGGGGCAGAGAAGGGGGGACTGCTCCAAGAAAAGAGGACAGAGCACCAGAGCAAGATGTGGGCAGAAGGAGGATTTGTAGCTTTTGTAAGAGAGGAAGAAAAGATAATTTGTATGCAATAAAACAAAGTGTGGAAAAATCAGGGGGTCCTATCAATACTGTTCACCTTGTTTTGGTGGGCAAATTATGCCAGTAAAGCACAGCAACAAAGATGGTCAAAATTCCTTTACAAACCACCGAATTTAAATATTCAGTCAAGTTTCCTGCCCATACCCCTCCCTGTCCCTTCACAGGCCAGCCTTTCCTGCACACCTGAAGCACTTGGTGTGAATACCAAAGGTATTCAGGATGTGCGCACAGGGCTGAGCTGCTGAACAGAGTGAAGTCAACTCAATTTGCACACAATGAGCACCTCCTTCCATAAAAAGGCAGTGGGGCAGTGTTGCCTTTTTTTTTTTTGCTTGAGGGGAAGAAAGGGCATCATGGTAACATGGGAAGCATAAGCATCTCTTGGAAATAATGTGTGTAAAGAAGCCAGTGCTTCAATACCAACATAACTATTAAAATTAAAACATTTTTAAAACCAGTGCTGGGGAGCGTCATCAGTTAAAACTCCTGAAGTGCAACTGTCTCCTTAAGCAATTTCTTCTGCTAGTTCTGGCCAGCTTTAAAATGGAAGCAACTAAGGGTTGAAAAAAACCAGTACGGGAATGATGGCCACAAAGAAACACCTGAGACTCAGTCTGGAGCTGACTGAAAGGCTCCAGAAGATCACAACATGAGCACAAACGCTGCCTGTTCAGCTCTGCAACCAAAAGATACCTTCACCCACAAACCTTGACTCAGCTCAATTCCTCTGCTGACTGTAGAGCAGAAGGGAAATTGTATGCTGAGATAAATTTCCTTGAACTTCCACAGTCCATAAAAGGAGCCAAACCAAAAGTCAGGATTATCAGGGATATTTCAATATTACACTTATGCACTGCCTAAATGAATTGCTTAAGTACTCAAAAGTGCTACATGTTTAACAATACATGCAAATTTACTTAACCTGCCTTCTGCATTCAGAAAGCAGGCAAGCTTTTTTTTCATTTTATTTTCAAGCAGGAGAGTCAAGCATGAGAACATGAGCAGAGGATACTAGGATACATTCCTAGAGTTGCTGACTCATTTCTGTAAGAGGTAGGACTCTTTTCTCCCAAATCTACACAAAATCCTTCTGATGAGGTGTGCTTTTGCCTTCCCTATGACTCCAGCTTTTAGATTGATTACATTTAAATGAGCTTAACTGGCCACTGTGTCCTGAAAACTCACAGCAAACAGGAACACAGTGACCTCTCTACACTCTGCTTCCAGGTAAGCACCTGCAAAATTTTGCTGGAAATGCCATTCACATGGACTCCTCCAAGGTAAGGAGCCCAAAGCACAGTTGAGACGCACACCTGAGGCACAGTAATTAAATAATATTGTAATTAATTTGTTTTGGGAGTCCAGAAATTAGGGTGGAAGTATGATGGGAGAGATGGAGAATGAGAATGAAGAGGTTTGCCTTTGTTTTACCACGGGAACCAACTACTTTTAGAAACAAAGCCCCAGAAATGAGAAAAACTGAGAGCATTTTATGGTAATTAACGATTAAAAGCCATTTAGAGTCGTTTTAGAATGGAAATGAGCAGCGTGGGGATTGAGGAAGACATTGGAATGTTCACAAAACCCAAGCAGCAGTGGAGATGCATGGAGCCAGCAGTTATCAGAGAGGAGCAGCATGGAACACAGAGGAACGACAGGGGAAGCACTCCCTGGATGCACCTCTCCCACTAGATCTGATTTCAACAGTCTCATCCCCCGTACAGAAATTCTCCAGTTTCGGCTTCCCTGTGCTCAGACAAGGATTCCCATGAACTCCACTCACCAGAAGTTTAGCTTGTTCAGGCAGTGAAACTTGTTCCCTCTTTCCATCTGGATACCTCAGCATCAGCTGTGCCTTTGGTCCTACACAAAGGAAGTCACTACAAGTTAACAACAGGGCAGCTGAGCTCAGCTCCCGTGTGGATTTCAGGTGGGACAGCACAGCAGGGGGAGGGACTGGAGACAAACAAAAAGATCCAGTCTGTGGAGGGAAATTTCTACCACAATGCCCCAAATACACGCATCAGGCTCAGGAGTCTCCCACAGCAGCAGGGACTGACAGCAGCCAGCGTGCCCAGAGCACTCTGCACCTCAGTTACACCTCAGTGGACTTTACTCCTGGGCAAGACACGAGCCCAGGGACCAAGAGGGTTCTGCAGGCTGGGGCATTGCTGTGCCAAAGCTGTGCTGCTGCTGAATCACTCACATGTCTGCTGGCAAGCAGGCAGGAAATCAGAAGGGATTTTTAAAAGGGATGAAACCAGGCTTGGCAGCCTATAAACAGTTTCTGGCAAAAAAGCCACAACAGAAGCTATAAAAAGTGGGCACTTACCATTCATGTCGAGGCCCCGGAAGGTACTTTCAGGCTTGTCAGGTGACTCCTCCAGTGCCCCTGCATCGATGCAGGGCAGGACTCTGTGGTTTGACGTTGTCCCAGGCTCAGTCCTTGCAGAGGGCTCAGGCTGAGGCCTCCGGCTCTCCTCCTTTTTATACCCCAAGTCCTTGTGTGGAGACTTCCTCAGCTTGGCTGGTGTCTCCGACTCCTCCTCCTCCTCAGATCCACAAACAGAAATAAACTCCTCGCTCCCAGAAAAAAGCTCCGACTCCGACTCCTCGTCTGAGCGGCTCTCCTGCTTGGCCTGCGAGGAGTCAAAGTGTGTCTCCTGCAGTGAGGCCCTGATGGCAGCTTCCAGCTGGCTGTCCTCGCTGGCATCGATGAGACTCTCCTGTGGGGTGCAGACAACACACAAACATCACAACTGCCTTCAAATATGTACTGAGAACCAAAAGGACATCAGTCTTCCACAAGGGAAGCCACTAAACCTGTCAGGAACACACAGCAGGGAAAGCTAGGCATGCTGTAATTACTTAATGGCTTCTCCTTGGAGTTCTGCATGGAGTAATCCATTTTCCTTTCACACTGTGACTGCTAAATCCAACCCAAGTGCTGAAAGCACAAAGAGTGACCCTGGGAGAAGGCATTCCCTGGCATGCTGTGTTTCTGCATGCCCTTGCACTAACTCGTGGAGTCTGTGTGGGAAATGAGGAGAGCTGGATAAGCACAGGTGTGTCCCAAAAGAGCCCCACACTTACTGAGCGGGAGCATTTCTGGGGAGGGCTGCTGGAATGGCCGTCCAGCTGGCCGTGCTCGCTCAGGAACCCGGTCACTTGGTCCAAGAAAGAAGTCACATCTAACTGGTGCCACTCCACGAGCTTCTGGCCTAGGGAACAAAAGGTGGCATCACAAAAGGTGGCCTCAAACGAAATGTCAGCAAAACACTACAGTTTAGTGGTCAAACACCCCAACTCACTGCTGCAAGAGTCCCTGTTAGAGGAACTGCAGCTTCCCACAGGCGACCAGCTGATAATTATGGAGCTTCCTCCTTCCACTCCCTTGAAAAGGGACAGACATAGATATAGACTCAGTTTATTTCCATTCTTTTCTTTTTATCTATGGGAACGTGAGCACAGAATGGTGAATTTGGCCTCAAAATGAATAACCACCAAACCACTGAGTTTATGAAGAAGCATTTCTCCATTCTTGCACAATTGATTCTAACCTTTGGCAAACAGTATTTGTTCCCAGAAGTAAAGTGCTAAGAGTATCCTAACTTCACTTGCAACATTAAAAAATATATGTATTTTTGGGTGGTTCAAGTCAGCTACAAAGAGATCTCAGCTCTGATCACAGACACTATCACCTCAGTTCTTAGAAACAGGAGACCAGACCAGCATTATATAACCAGACAGCTGCATTATGTGATGGTAAAAGAAGCTCCTGGATACAAAAGAAAAAGCACCAACTTTGAAAGAGCTGGAGGGACAGGGAGAAGTTTAATGGTTCAGGTAAAAAACAAGCAAAACAAAGCAAAGCAAAAACTCGAAGCTAAAATGGCATTTCAAAATTAAGATGCAGTTTAAAAAGTCATTGCTGAGCCTCACAAAGCTCTGTGGGAGGAGCAGAAAGCAGATTCATGTAGTGCTTACAAATATTGCAGTTATTCATCACATGATTTCAAGAAGCTTTTGAAAGACTTAATAAAAAGAATTCAGAGTTTTTCCACCAGATGGAACTATTTTCACTTTCTAAGCAAAATACTTGCTAAGCTTCAAATACACAAAATTTCTGCAAGTTTTGGGCGTTTTATTCCCTCAGTTCCTCTGGGAACATGCTGAGTCAGTCCTTTGGGTCTTGAAGAGATTCTTAAGCCAAATGTAACACAAACTACAGTGGAAGGTATTCCAGCCTACAGCTGTCAGTCCTTCCCATGGGATAACTGCAGGTAACCAGCTGCCACCTGTCTTACCTGTCCTGGGGTCCAGGATGGAGACATAAGGGAAGTCTGCTAATTTATAGAACTGTATGTACCGCTGTCCTTCCTCGCTGTCGTGGTACACCTACAAAATTGGGCACATTAGTGGCTGCAGAGGGAACACAAACAAACTGAACCTTGAAAATGCACAGCCTTCCTCTCTTCTACAATATCAACTGCAAAGGGTACACGCAGCTCTCAGTAACTCTGACAAGCTGGAAGTAAGCCTCCAGCTCTCCAAGTATTAGAAGCTACGTGGTAACATCTTGATTGCACAAGTGGAAGGCAGTTTATGCCTTCAAATGCATAGCCATGAATTACATCTCCATCCATAAACTACAGACACCTCAAGAAACACATCTTTTCTGCAAGTCTGCCAAGAGAATTCCATCTTTTTCAAAGAAATCTATTTTTTTTGTCACTGTCCAATCTACTTAGGCACCAAGTTACTCACACATCCATCCCCAGGCAATTTCTCACCTGCCAAAAAATGAAGTGGTCCCGGATGATGTTCTTCACTGCCTCGTTGCTCCAGACGTCGCGGTTGAGGCACTGGCAGGCGAAATCTTGCACGTTCTGAATGTTTATCATGAGCCATTTGTTCTGCATCTGACCACACTCCTTGGCCTGGAAGCAGAGGGCAAAGCTTGGTGAGATCAGGCTGAAGGGACCGACGCCACCGATGCCAGCAATGATCAGAGATGGCTTCTACCACTGCCAGACCTTCCACCAAACCCCTTCGCAGTGAGGAGGATGGGCAGAGCTAGTGAAAAGGCACCCACAAAACAGAAGGCAGGGCTGAAGGAGCTGCTTTAAATGAGCCTGGTTGAATTACAGAATCACACCGATGAAACAGAGCTGCTGGATTTCAACAAGCCAAGCACAGGGTGGGAAAAGCAACTCGGAGGGGGGACACACATGGCGATGCAGAATAAAGGATTTATTCAGGGAGAAGTGTACTCAGTCCCACTGATCTGACAACAAAGACCTGCTCAGTCTAAAGATAAACCCGTGGATCATCTAGTTAAGTAGGTTGCATAATTGACAGAGGACTTGCATTGATTTAACAGGACCCCTTCTCTGCGTGTTTTCTTTCTCTGTCCAAGTTTTGAGTTACTCTGTGACTGTCCAACTGCCGAATTAGGCATCCTTTTTTTGATGCTGCTTATCCAGACTGCAAGTGGGGAGGGAGACGGGAAGGCGCAGGAAGAAATCTTACTGGTTTGAGTCACAAAGCTGGCACTGTCTGATTGCTTGGTTGCAAGTTAATGGTAGGAGTTTGATCAAGAATGTAATTCTGATCGCTGAACTGTCATACCTGTTGAAAAAAAGAGGGCTAGATCAACAGCAGGAATGCTCTCACCACCTGGAAAGACTGGAACTGGCATACGAACTCTCTTTGCTTTTAAAAAAAAAAATTTAAAAGTTATGCTCACCATCCTGCTGGTAATCTACTGTTAAGGAATTCAAAGGACAAAAAATTCAGGGGAATCAGGATGTTATGCAAGATTTTGCTGTTTGGGCACTACTTTGTTCCCCAAACCAAAGTTTTTACTTTTGAAATGAATTTTAGCCAGTGCAGTTCAGAACAGTCTGCCTGTCCACTGTGTGACAGACAGACAGACAGACATGTGAACCCCACACAGCTTCACCAAGGCAAGAGTCTCAGCCTACAAAGTCAGCCTGCGTGGCCAAGTGCCCTGCAGAGGCAGCTTTTGTATTACTCAAAGGAAAAAAAAAAAAGGAAGGTAGAAGCATGGAATGGTCCTGTTCTCACAAGGGGCCTCACACTAACTACTTACCACTAATTTCCACTGCCAGAATCCAGTACTTGGTCACCAGGTGAGAAAAGTGGGGCAGGTGACACCTAAGTAACTGGCAAGGATCTTAAATGCAGTCATCATGCTTTCATTGAAAGGATTTGTTTTGAGCTAACTGTGCATTTTGAGAATTAATTCTAGGAAATTAGTCTGAGATGAGGCCTAGAGGTACTGCCCAAGTTTAAAGGGAACAAAAATCCTTATGTTATTTAAGTCAATTGGATTGCCTTAGTCCTGTGCTCTCATGTAGTCTGTTAAAAGAACACTCCCAAAAATATGTAATTAGGAAGCTGGAAAGTGCATCTCACTCTTCTACCCTCACTCTGTTTATCTTTCAATATTCATGAAAACCTCTGGCTCTACCTCTCCTCTGTCCAGCTAAGGGCCTTGGAAGGATGCAAGCAGGAAATTCCACACAGAAGATTTTGCAAAACTGAGTTTGCACCTGCAGAGCAGGCAGAGCTTTTGAAACTACTTTTAGCTTCCTTCGAAAAACAAGCTTTGGGTTTAACATTTAAAAGGACACAGTTAAACTGCTGCTATCTCACACACACAGCTCTGCTCTTACACAGCTCCAGGGGCTCTTCTGCAGGGGTGGAAGGACAAGAGTGTGAGAAAAGGAAACACTGTGGGTTTAGAGATTATACAGGTGGGTCATTTTGGTAAGGGAGAAGACAACGAGGGAAGGCTCAAGAGTTGGCTTGTGTATCCCAAAAGCTGATGGATTTAGATCCTCTGTTTCCAATACCCAGTTCCCCCCCCATTCCCCTCCTTCCTCGAGGTATAAAGGCCAGTGCCAGGCACTTGCAGAGCCCACAGCCAGGGCAGTACAGAACACTCTTTGAGAGCACAGCCAGTGCAGCCCATATGCAAAAGTCAAATCAAACCAACCCAATCTGTCCTAAGTGTGGCTTTACCCTTTCTGCCCAGTCACATATTACATCATTACAACTTAGGGCAGCAAAGCAGCGATGTGGTGAGACAGCCTGTGAGACAAGTCTTGGTTTACACTCAGTGCTGGATCTCCCTGTGTAACTCTGGCTCTTGCACTACTAAAAGTAAGCTTTCCTCTCATTTGACTTCTCTGAACATGTATGGTTTAAAAACGTTGGGGATCTTCCTGCTGGCTCAGTTTTGCTGAAATGCAATCCTTTCAAGTCAGCGGAGAGGAGGAAGTGGAGCCAGCACCTTGTGACCCTCTGGACATGTGTGTGACTCAGTGTGGAACACAACAGCTGACACAGAGTCAGAGCAGGACACCATCAAACACGAATCTCCTATTTGGGCCACGCTTCCCCTTCCTACCTGGGGCAGGGCACAGATCCTTTCAGCACCCAGCCACTCCTGAGCCACAGCTGTACCTGCAGCTGTGCTGGCCCAAACCAGGCCAGAAGCACCTTGTGCACAGGTAATTACTCTGCTGGAATACAGTGGCCAGATCAGCTTCCAAATTACTGCTGCTTGTTAAGTAGAAACAAAAAAACCCCTCAGTCTCAGCTGTAAACCAGGGAGCAGCTAGAAAAGGTTATTGTTAAATGGGGGGAAAAAAAAATCATACAGACAGACTTGAAACTCTGCAACACGACATTCAGTCACTTCACTGAAACCCTACTGAGTGTTAAGCACAGAGCTGCACACACCAGAACCATCTCCTCCCACAACGAGAAGTGCAAACTAAGTCAGTTTGGTGTGTACCCCCCAAATTCAATCATCTCTCACATCACAGGCATGAAGAGAGAACACCTGTAGTTCTTGAAAGCAGTCTGAGGTGAGAACAAAACCACACTGTTCCCTATCAGACATGTCTCGTGTGCAACTTATTTACTCTGCTTGAGTGATTTACTCCTAACAGATTCCACATTAATGGGAGAACTCTGGTTCAGTCAGTCACACACTGAACTTTACAAGTACACTGATCATAAGTTGTTCTGCATGTGAAGCACAATGCTTTTTCATATACAGCAAGGAAAAAAACCCAAAACAATGTCAGTCAACACTTGAAAATTTTTCTGCCATGAAGTTAACCTCACCTATTCCTACAGCTAGTACTACTGAGTTCAAATGAAAAAGCAACTTTTTTGGCCTTACTGGCAACAAAGTTTCTTTGTAACTGAAGAAAAATGAGGTTTCTTGGGGAAAACTAAAGATAATTACACCTACTTCCTGTCAAAAACCAACCTTCAGGTACCCAAAGAGCAGCAACAGCTGATGAGTGACAAAGCCCAGATGTCACCACTCTGCCAATAAAGCCCTAAATTCTAAATGATTCATTGATAAATCTACGTGGCTCAACCCTGGCAGAGTGTTCCTGCACACCCCAACCTTGGAAAGAAAACCCCACTCAGATCAAAACTTAACTACAACAGCATCACAATGACAGTATTGAGTCTTTGATACTCCGGAATGTGATGAGCATCTCTGGTTTATCATTTGGTTTAAAGACATTTATCTCAGCATACAGAGAAGGGAGAAGCCAACAGCAGCTTGCTAGAGATGAATTCTGAGAGACTCTGGTCACTGAGGCCCGACACTGTCCCAGGCTGAAGCAGTAGAGCAGTTTGCAGTCAGAAAAGGTAAAATGCGAGGGGGAATGGTCAACACAGTGAGAAGGTGAAGAGTTATATTGCAGTGAAGTTGAGGAGCATCAGTGTGAAATGAAGGGTATCCCATGGGACAAGGAACTGTACAAGAGCACAGCAAGGTGAATGCCAACCCCAGAAACTGTACAGGTCTTCAGAGTACTGGTACTGCACAGAACAGGGCAAGGTGAGTATACACAAACCCCTTCCCCAGCCCTTTTTAAAAATTATTTTTCTAGACTGAATAAGAATGCAGAGACTTTAGGACAAACAAATCCATCAGTCAGTTATTTCACTCTCTGACACTGCTTTTGACTGTGACAGATACCACAATCAACACTGCTAAAGTCTGCATACATTTCCAGCAAGACCCAAGGGAAAACAAGCACCCATCTCAAATTCCACAGCAGAGCTCAGAGGGCACTCGCTGACTGTTCCTGGAGCAGCACTGGTTGTTGCCAAGTGAATTGGTGCCTTTAACCACAATTTGCTGGTTTCACCAACAGCTCTGGACCCCAGGCCCAGCAGGCACCATCAGCTGGAAGAACCAACATATATCTTTCAAAGTAAACCCTGCACCACAGATCACAAGGCAGGGACACCCGAGCACCAACTGCTTCAGGCTGCTCCTCTGCTCCCAGGATTCCTTCCCAAGGTGGACACTGCTCTTCACTGCCAGCATCCTTTCACACCTGGAATTTTGTCACAAGGTTGTGGAGAGCACCCTCAGAACACAGGAATTAGTGACAAGGCAACTGATCCCTGGTGATTTGGGAAGCATAAAAAGAGAGGTGAGAGTAATGGGATGAGAGCTGGAGAATTCCATAAAGGCACACAGTGTTTCACCAGAAGTTCTCCAGCAGTGCTCTAGCACTTGTGCACGGCAGTCAAGGCACACGTGAAAACAAGGTAAATAATATTTTTGTTCAGCTTGTGCAGTCGGTTCTCCGACATCTGTATTGCAGCATTTAATCGTTACTTGGCATTCGCATGCAGTATAAGTGATCACCATCATCAATCTCATCTATTCAAAGACGACCAGGAGAAAGTTCAGTAGTAACTGAAATTTCTGAAGAGTATCTGGAAATTATGGACTCAAAAATTAAAACCAGATACCAATCTGCATGTTCTGTAATCATTAGTTAAATGGGGGGACCACATCATAACAATTTAGGAACAGATCCACACAGGCCTACACAGTTGGGGAAGGTGACACCTGAGACTGTGTAAGGCTGACAGTGTCCTGTATCTCTGGGATACTTTCCCCAGCACCACCAGAGGAAAAAGACAACCACTGTGCTATACAAAAGCAACATCCTCACTGAGGATGAAGTTGTGGCTTGATGGCAAAGCTGCATTCAAATACTTTTACTCACTCAGGTGTCAGAAGCCACTCAGCCGTGTTAACTCCACCTGAGCTTCTCAGCAGGGCTGTGCTGCAAACCACACTGCCCCTTGCAAAGTCCTCCCTCACCTATCCAAAGCAATCTTACTCCAGCTTGAATACCTCTACGGAGGTATTCAAGGGTGCAATTTTCCCATTCTGACCAGCCTCCCTTGCTCACCGAAGTCTTGGTTCACCAAGTGTGATTTGCCACACTGATAATTGAAACACAAACCAGCGTGGTCTGCATGGTCAGGAGTTGGACCCAGTGATGCTTGTGGGCTCATTCCAGGCGACACCATCATCAGTGAAATCCTTCAATATGTCACCAACATTCCCATATGCAGTCCATCACGTATTTATCACTGCCCGGTCTTTTGCAATCTTCTGGTTGTCCGGCCATGGATCCATCCTGACACCCTCCCCAGCCACCCGAGAAGGATCTGCACCCAAATGTGAGCCCTCACCGTCTCAAAGCTGCCTTTGTGCATCAGGTCAATGGGAGGTCTGAAGAGGTCTGCCAGCGTGGTCAGCTTCTTGTCCACTGCCCCTCCGTTCCGGAGCTCCTGCTCCTGCCGGACTGTGCAGCCCCAAGAGGAAAGGGAGTGGAATTAGACTAAACATACTCACAAGGGGGATTTATTACTGGCTAAATGCTCAAACACAGGACTTCCGGGGTGAAATTCCCTCGAGCTCCTAGGAGGTTTGGGGAGAACAGGGCTAGAGCAGTTAGTGGGAGGAATATGAGTGCAAATCCTAGGATATCTCTTACTGAGAGTCACAGGGTTAGACCCCACTGAATAAGATTAGCTGGTGTGTAAGGGCAGAACCCCCTTGTCTCAGCTTTTTCATGTGCTTTTGCTTTCAAACAACATCTTAATAAACCTGAGGGGTCACATACCAGTATTTGAAAAGAAACGAGCCAAAAAATGCCATGACTTGTCCCCAGTGATGCTTTTAAATGAGAAACTGAGCTAGACTGTAGCAATATAACTTTTAAAAGGAATATTTCTATTGCAGCCTTTCCATTAGTTGACTGTGGGGCAATCCCACAAGAAAGAAAGAAACAAATGGATTTTGTTTACATGGAGAAATCTCTTTGGATGTTTCTTTTAAAGCATATCAATTCCATCTGAAATAATACAGAGCACATTTCCTACACAGACATGACCGTGGACAATAAAGGTAAATCACAGCAGATATGTGATGTATTTTATGGAACCAGGTCAGCTGAAATGGGCAATAACTATCCCATGGCCAAAAGTTTTTCCAGTGTGGAAGGAGCTGTCAATGGTCCAAAGCATAAAAACCATGCTTGAGCAGACACTGAGGGAATAAAGCATCCCTGTGGAGCAGCCCTAGGAGCCAGGAGATAATCTGGAATTTCATGGCCACAGCTGCTTTTCCAGAGACAGCCAGACAGTGATGTCCACCTGTAAAGTTCTGCCAACAAGCATGATAAAGTTTCACCACAAACCCTCACAGTGTATCTCTCACATGTCGGGCATCTCTAAATGTCTTACGAGTGGAATCACAGGGTGGTTTGGTTTGGAAGAGACCCTAAAGATCACCCAGTTCAACCCCCTCCTGCCAAGGGCTGGAACACCTTCTGCTAGACCAGGTTGGAAGATGGTGAGAAAGAATTTAAGGGTATTGATTCTGTCCACAGCGCATTTTCATTTACACAGCTGCCAGTGATTCCAGTGCTTGCTGTGTTCATCATTACTGGAAAACCCTGACCAAACCTGTCAGGGCAAAGAAAGTAACTATCACACATTTTCAGTTTGGCAGCCAAGCCCTCACTGTGTGGGAACATGGTCCGTGGACCCCAGTAACCAGTGACAGGACAAGAAAACGGCCTCAGGCTGCACCAGGGGAGGCTGAGATTGGATTTTAGGGAAAATTTCTTCATGGAAAGAGTTGTCCAGCACTGGCACAGCTGCCGAGAGCTGTGGTAGAGTCCCCATCCCTGCAGGGATTTAACAGATGTGTGGACGTGGGGCAGTGGTGGCCTCAAGCAGTGCTGGGGGAACAGTTGGACTCAGAGGACTTTTCCAACCTTACTGATTCTGTGGTTACACCTCTGGAACACTCCAGCAACACCAGCACAACAGCCATAACTCAGCTGTGAAATACCTGGTGGTGTGCTGTCACAGAATCCCGTTCTGTGACACTCCATGGATGAAGTAACAGCCAGTGCTTTGGCATCTGGAGATTCTGTGTATGAACAGCCAAGGGCAAACAGCAATTAAAGCCTTGAGGGCCTCGTGTGCGGCCAAGAAGCCTCAGGGCTACTCAAATGTAATTCAAGTGCCAGAACATCCACTGCCTAGCCAAGAAATATTCAGTGGATGAATTTAATTTCTACTTGGGTGTTAAGATTCTTCCCCCTTTTTTGTTCCCTCTAGAGCAGAAAAAGGGTTTTTTGAGAGTTAGCATGAGAGTATTTAGCATACCAAAGCAGACAGAATATACTGTGATAATCATAATTCTATGATTCTGTACTTCTAATAATGTACCCTGCTATACAATAGGCAATTTAAAAATGTTTCAACAGCTGAAAGCTGTCCTAGCCTACAACAGGAATGATTTCTCCACCTTATTTGCATTAAAAGGAATAAAATAGAATATCAGGCTTACTGATCTGTAGACACTTACTGGTTTCTGTCTGAAAATCCCGAAAGCCATCGAATATTGAGCGGGCAGGTCTGCGTCTTTTAGGAGCTTAAAAAAAAATTCAAGAGTTATTTCAAAAGTATATTATCAAAAGAAATACATATTAGTGCTCTCCATCACACATGTAGGAAAACAGAATAGGAACACAAAGCAGGGATGATGTGGGAGTATGGGAAGGGCTGGAGATGGATGGAAATAGGCAGCAGGTAGTTTGTAAATTCCATGTCCTAACACATCCTCCTTCCAGCAAACCTTAGCCCAGAAACAAATCATGTATCAACAATAGAGAAAGGCTTAAAACCCCTTCTGACAGGCTCACCAAGGCCCTTCAGCATGGAGTGGCAGTGCTGCCACAGCATCACCTTGTCACAATTCCAGTCAAGATTTTACCCAAGGCCTTCAAGGCGATGAAAAACTTCAAAAGATTTTGAAGAACCCCAAGAGAAAATATTTTTTTTTATACAGAAACACATTTGTTTTTTCCACAATGCATTTTTATTCTTTTCTAAACTCTCATCCTGATCCTGTCCCAACCTCTTGGCTGGACTGAACAGCCACACTCTTCCATTAGCTCCAGTGTCACTGTTTGCATGGAAACCTTCAGAACTGATTATCTGCAGCTGGACAGAGACAGCAGCCCAGGCAGGTATCAGAAATAGTACCCTCAAGTCCCACTGCAGTCCTAAGGTACAGCACAACCACTGCACTTGGAAGGAAAACAGAACTGCCTGCCAAGATTATTCCAGCTACTTATCTCCTTTACTATCAGCTGAAAGACAGAACTTTCAAAGCCCAATTGCTACAAGACATAATAAATAATAAACAAATAAAGTAAGTTAAATACATCCCATACCCGGTGGAAATATGATGATACAGACTATCATGGAGAAAGCAAGCAAGGCTGAACAAGGAACGTGCTGGGGAATAACACCTCTCTACTCCAGGGAGTAAGAGCTCCTTCGCCCCAAGCGCTTGGGCACAAGCACAACCCTCTAAAGCCAACCTCAGAACAACTTAAACTCAGCTGGAATAGCAACAGAAGGAGCCCTTCAGCAAAAGCAGCACGTCCCTGCCAGGCTCAGCTCCAGCCTGGCAGCACAGGTGAAGAGGCTCTCAGCAGTCCAGGAGGATCCTTTATATTGAATGATGGGATGCATGTATCCAGCAGGGCACAAACACACAGGGTCACCTCTTCAACTGGAAAAAGCATGAGCTTATACAACCACCTCAGTGTGAGCCTTAGAAACTGCCACCTCCCCTGCTGCAAGGCTAGAGCTGAGACCAATTATCCCTCCAGGTTCAGCTGCTGTGTCAGGCTGCTCTGTGCCACAAACACAAGTGGCACTGGTGGATCAGACAGGGCCAGGAGGGTGTCACTGATCCAGGTCACCTCAGCGGTGGTCAGTGACAGTGTGACCCACATCAGTGTGTAACAGGTAGGTGTAACAAGACCAAGCATTAGGGTCAGTAGGTCTTAATCCTGATAACCCACAGGAGTCAACAGATCTTTGTTAAAAACTCTGTTGGGCCACAGGAAAAAGTGCAGAGTTCCTCTGTCTTCAGAGAGGCATGGGCAGGGCATCTTCCTCTGGAGGCACATATCCTGCTGCAGAACTGCCCTCCTCTGCTACTAAAAGCCCCACTTCCAAAACCCAGGTAGGATGGGAAGGGCAAGCATTAGATAAACACAGTATGTCTTTCTTTTTGTGCCACTGCATCTTGTGGTTGAGACCTTTGAAGTCCAGCATCACTGCTGCTGACAAGGTGGCCTTTCAGCAGCAAGGGGAGTCACATGAAGTGACACCAGTGAAGCTCACAGAAGTGCAAAAGCACTTCAGCAAAAGCAGATACTTTGTATGTGTCATTCCCTTTCTGCCCAAATGCAAATTAAGCATGCATTTCAAACTGTCGGTACTTTAGGCATCTCACATCAGTATGTAGAAGTGGAAGTTAGTCCATTTCAGAGATTCAAGTTCTGTCTAAGGAATAAACATTTTCTGATGAGTCTGGGGACTGAAGCATATTAAAGGAGTCAAAATTTTCCAGCGCACAAAACAGACAGGAAAAAAAATTGCTACAAGGTCTAAAACTAGAAAAGCTAATATTGCTGTCTGTGCCAAGTGCAAAAAGGCAGGTGGTGTGCACCTGTATTGCCTGGCACTGTGTGCTGCTCTCTGAACCACCCCTCAGCTTGTGCATCCTGGCTAAACACCTCTCTGATGCCGAAAAACAGAATCTAGACAAAATCAGTTCCGGGGTAAACCTGAAGCTTGGCCTCCTTCTCCTTTCTAACACAGGAACTCAATGATAGAAAAGAGCATTTCCCGTGGGTGTGAGACCACTGCAGTGATGAGCACTTGCACGGCCTTCCTTGGTGAAAAGGGCAAAGCTCTCACTCCATCTGACGTGGCAAAGGCCAGCCCAGAAATGGCCTGGTCCACATGAGAAGGGCAGAGACAAGAAAAGGAGCTGCATGGCACAGCTTAAAGAGCAAATTAAATTCCTGCTTGAGAAATGGAGAAGGTTATGAGCAATCACACAGTTCAGCCCTTCTTTCTGATCTGTCGTCTCCTCGAGATGCAGGCATTAGTCCTCTTCATTTTCACTCCTGAGCCAAGGCTCCATCTTCCATCCCAGCACCTCAAACATTTCCTCAGCATTACCCCACAGTTCTGGGTCCCCAGAACGCAGATGTATACTTAATTAAGTTAATTGGCTGCCACCTCACAAAGTCTCATGAAAGAAGATTTAGAAAATTAGTACCCCTGGGAACGTGGCATCTCTAGTGTGTGAGGTATTCAATACCACTGCTGTTATTTCTTCATATTCAGCAAGTTTTGATTTTCTTTTGTCACTTTGCTCATCTTGAGGTAAAGAAAACAGAAACAAAATATGAACACAAGCCTACCTCCAAACAAGGGTTCAGGCTCTACTAAGATTTCCTGCTTTTGAGGAATTGGAGCTCGTACTTCATCCCTATCAAAGGAGAAGAAACAAAAAAGAACATTATCAGAGAGACAGTAATATTCCAAGTACTGTACAAACCACATCTCATTACGCTCCAAGGCTCCTGCAGCGTGAACCAGGTAAAGATGCTGCTGTACCACTGCAGAGAATGAAGGGGCTTGGCATTAAGTGGGACCTGGAGGGAGCTTCTGCTCCCACTGATGGCACTGCTGCTGGACCTGATAGCCTGTGCACTGAGAGCTGGCATGGATGACCTTGGAGAGAATATTATGCAAACCCCTGAGTGACTTGATCCCAGGCTTTGTTAGTCTACTATTTAAACAGTTTTTCTTCTTGAATAACTTCGTTAGAACTTGGCAAAGTTTCTAAAAACTTAGCAAAAGCTGTTAAATAATCCTCTTGCCATCCTCCTTTCCTTGCTAGCCACATAGAAAAAAATATTATCTTCCTTATTACCAGCTTCTGTCTTTCAGAAGACTTTTTGCTTCCATCTGAAAGTCACACCTCTCTCTTTTCCAGAGGAAGGAAAACAAGGTCAAGATGGCCATTTCCCCCTTTTCTGATGCAGTTCTTGGCTTATATGTGAGGGAGCTTACTTAGCTGGGCTCCCTCACATGTCAACAGCTCAGTCAGTTATGCTTGCAGAGACTTACAGATAATCTGAAACTACATTTAGGAGAAGAAAGGAAATCACAAGGAGATCACTGTGACAACGGTGTGGTCACCTGGCCCACAGATCTGTGTGGAGAAGGGTTCATCCACTGCTACACCCTGGCTATGAACTCCCTCTTCCCTCAGACTTGCAAGGGGTGAAGTGGGCACTCTGCACGTGTGCTCTGGACCACGCAGGTTTCAAACAGTACCTCAGGATGTCAGCAGGATGTGCCAACCTTGCTCTTAACCTCCCCATCTTTGATTGCTCTGTGCAGCTAGTTACTCTCCGTTTGCACATTTACTGTTCTCTCCTTCTAGGAGGAACACTAAGCTGATCAGCACCTGGAGGGTGTTGAGTATAAAAGAGAAAGTATTCCAAGAAAAATCTGAAGTCATTGATGTGCCAGAAGTTGCCTAGAAATAAGAACACTAACCTATATACCTATTTTAAATTTGTTACCTGTCAAAGGTTCAAGCAGGAAGGCACCTCACATCAGCTATAAATGTTAGCACTCAAAGAACTGTTTAAATTTATGTGCTTCAGAAGTATGAGAGGCAAGGATTTTCCTCTGTAAGTTAGTTGTGTTTTTCCTGGCGTGGAAGATTTTCATAAGGACAAAAGCCTGGCTTACATTTAATTTACCATATTTAATGAATGTGATTCATACCACTCAAAATATTCCCTTTACCCCAAGCAGTCACATTAATAGGCAGCACTGAGACTCTGTGCCATGCTCAAGTGGAAATCCTCTTCCCTTTGCAGGCATCTGATGTGTGAGAGACTGATGAAGGTGTTGAAGTTGCTGATTCCTCTGCATACTGGTGTACAGGGCCTGACCAAAACCATCACAATAAAACCCTCACAAGTCAGACTCTTCTCCCAGGTAACAGGAGACAGGATGAGACAAAATGGCCTCAAGTTGTGCCAGGGGAGGTTTATGTTAGATATTATGGCAAATTTCTTCACAGAAAGGGTTGTAAGGCACTGCCACAGGCCACCCAGGGCAGTGGTGGAGTCACCACCCCTGGAGGGGTTCAATACACACGTGGATGTGGCACTTGGGGACATGGGTTAGTGGTGACCGTGGTGGTGGTGCTGGACTTGATGATCTTAGAGGTGTTTTCCAACCTGAAATTCTATGAATTTATGAAATGGGAGTAAGGTGGCCTCATTTATAGGCACCAAACAAACAGAACTCTCTGTCAAATTAGTGTAAAGCAAGATTGCTGAAGCAATTTAAAAATAAGACTCTCTTATTAGTGGATCCCTGCTTTAATGCCTCAGGCTCTGTTTGTAAAAAACAGTAGGTGAAACCTACAGAAAACTTCTGAAGTGCAAGAGACTCACTTCTGCTCCACAAACCAGGACAACGCCGGAGCAATCAACAAGATCAAAGCAGCGTGCATGGCAGCGAGTGCACAGTGACAACAGCCTGATCTGCTGTGCTGTGCACTGTGACACTTGTGGCACGGGCTGCTTGGCACAGCCGTGCCCCCGGGTACGTACTCGGCGTGCGGGCGAGCGGCGGACACGGCCGCGGAGCTGGTGCTGGGCTCCTCTGCTATCCCTCCTCCGTCCAGGAACATGGTGACAGCCATCTCCAGGTTGTTGTTGCACGCTTCGAGCATATGCTTCCCCACGCTTTCGCTGGCACCTGGAATGCCAAAGGGAAATCACAGCGTTTTGACTGGGAGCGCCCACAACAGCTTTCTCTCTCAAAGCATTAATAATTAGGAGGAACAGTTCATCAGCTGCCATTTATCCCCGAAGCACAACTGTGAAAGGAGACAAACATACAGAGCTCAGGGGGAAGGGAATGCTTGCAGTCAGGACTGCCACGCTTGCTCCTGTCAGCAACCGAAAACCTAGTGGAAACCATCCGAGGGGTTTTAGCATGATCTGGATTTGCTTCCAGAGGTCAGACATTTTCCTGGTGCATGGATCTGCTGGATTGAGCCCAGAGGACACCACGAAGGTGCTGGAGCCCCTCTGCTCTAGAGCCAGGCTGGGAGAGCTGGGGATGATCACCTGGAGAAGAGAAAGCTCTGGGGAGACCTCAGAGCCCCTTCCAGGCCCTAAAGGGGCTCCAAGAGAGCTGGAGAACGACTACAGACAAGGGATGGAGGGACAGGACAAGGGGGAATGGCTGCACACCACCAGTGGCCAGGGTTAGATGGGATATTGGGGAGAAATTCTCCCCTGTGAGGGTGGGGAGGCCCTGGCACAGGGTGCCCAGAGAAGCTGTGGCTGCTCCATCCCTGGAAGAGTCCAAGGACAGGCTGGGAGCAACCTGGGACAGTGGAAACTGTCCCTGCCCATCACAGCAGGTAGAACAAGACAATCTTTAAGGTCCCCTCCAAGCCAAACCATTCCACGGTTCCATGAATTTTCCAAACACAAGCAGGCATACACAAAGAAAAATGAAAACCTGACTTGACATTTTAACAGGAAGAATATTAAATCAGCTGCTAAAGTTTTTTATCCACTTGTAACAGACATTTAGAGATGGAAGAAAAGACACCCTGATTTACTGATTCTGCTGAAGAGCAAAAACAAACCAGCAGAAGCTCAGTTTATGTAAGAAGGGAAAAAAAAACAGCTAAGAGGGAGAAGTAGTACTTGTCTGCAGAGTTCTTTGTATAATGACTAACATTTATTCAAATCACAGAATCATGGAACAGTTTGGGTTGGAAAGGAGCTTAAAGTTCATCCAATTCTACACCCTGCCATGGGCAGGGACACCTTCCACTACCCCAGCTTGCTTCAGGCCCTGTCCAGACTGGCTTTGAACACCTGAAGTGCAACTAATCCCAGTTTTGATGCTGCTGCTCAGGATGAAGCAACAGTTCCTAACATCACCTGTAAGTCTCTCCTCAGAGGATGAGCCTCTACCTCCCAACTTCTCCTCAAAAACCATCCCATCAGCAGAAGCTCCCTCAGGAGAAGAAGCTCTCTTGCAACCCAATTCTTTACAGCACCTTCTCCATAGGTGGTGGACTGCTGAAGAGCTTATTTTCCTTTGGAAAGGCTGGTAGAGAGGAAGAGTGGTAAAATGCAGCTGAACCAGTCTGGGAGCAGCTTTGGGATCTGTAGTAATTCTTCCTAAGTTCACAGCAAGTCACCAAAATGATGAAAACACTTTGCCCAAAACCAGGCTCACAGATAACAGCAATCTGGGCAAAACATATTCAGATGTTTCCCAGATTTTCCGGGAAAGACTCAAGAAGCTCTGGTTTGAACAGAGAATACACTTCCAAACTGTGGAGATCACTCAGTTCCAACCAACCTGCACATCAAACCACAGAGAAAGCCAAACTGACTGAGGGAACTGGTTTCCCAAAACACTCAACCTGCCACAACAAGCGCGCTGGGGTAACAGGCAGCTGCATTTTAAGACCTTAACTGAGCTGAAGAAAGCGCAAAATAAAAACTAGTGACATCCCCAAAAAACAACGAGAAGTGCAGGTTCTTCGCTCAAACTACTTTTTGGCATTTTCAGCTCTTTTCAATGTTAACTGTAGCAATGAAACCACACCTGTGAGCCCAGAACACACACACACACCACTCTACACCTCACTGTAGAGTCATGCATGCAGAGCCAGTAATTTGCAAGAACCGGAAGAAAAATGATAATTCGACCTTCTGCTATTATTTAAAGAGATATTGGCACAGAAAGTGCCTTCACTGATTCATCATCATTCCTGAGGAAAGTGCCAGTATATCAAAGCTTTCAGTCCTTGTGCTGGAAAACAGAAAATTCTAAATATTTGTTAGGTTTCAAAGCAGATTTCACAGATATCCCATCATTTCCTTGGAGAAGACACGCAGGAGTTACATTCTCTTAGCAGTACTTTCCTGGATGAGAGCACCAAAGAAACACAGTTCTGTCACCAGGATCAAAGAAAACCATCAAGGACTATTTCTCCTCATCCCTCACGCTGGAGAGTATTCCCTCAGCCTTTTCCCCTCAGCCAGGAGTGACTGCACACACTTACAACTCCGAATTGAAAAGGCTACTAACAGAAAGCACTGAGGTGTGAGCACCTGCCACACCACACCAGCATCGGCCAGACAAGCTCCACACACAACACACCTCCAGAAAGAACCTTAAATTCTGTTAAAGGGAAAAAAACCCCTTCAAAACTCCACTTAATAGTGGAGGGCTGTAGCCCAGCAGGCTATTTTTTTTATTCCTGAAAGCACAGAGGGGTTCTCTTATGTTGAGCATAAAACGCGCCTAAACATAAAAGGTGTCAGGAAGAGGAAACCAGCATAGCTCTGCCCGCTCTGCTTCAGGTTTTAGCAAATATCCCACACACTGGCACATATTACTGAAAATATATTTGCTGTAGGTTCTTTCTGTTCAAAGGGTTTACTCGATAAAGATTCCTTAGGAACAGCTGAGAGATCAGTAATTTCCCTGCTTACACCCTGCTGAGGATTCGAGTGTGTTCAAGTACAGGGACACAACCGGAAACGGAGCTGGTCTGGACAACCGAATTAAAGCAGTTTCACTCCTCTTTGGCTGTAGAGTTAATACGTCTTATTAACCACTCCTGCAGTATCTGACATGCAAAGCCATCAGCCAGGGGTAACTACGGCGAAGCAGATTAAACACAAAGTGGGTCAAGCGCCGCAAGTACACAACCTGAAGCAGGAGCTGTCACCTGACGCGAACTTGCACGGAAAAGCGACCTGCTCTCTCCGGCTGCGAACTCAGTGCGCCGCAAGTCGCCCGCGCTACGGGATATTGCAGTTTTTCCAAAGGCGGGCTCGGGGCTCAGCTGCCGGGTCCCTCCCGGCCGCCAGCGTTACCCGCAGGAGCGGGAAGCGGCTCCCGGGGCGGAGCGCAGGCGGGACGGAGGGGAAGAGGCAGGGAGGGAGCAGGACACGCACCCGCGCCACCGGGACAACCGAGAGGAACCGCCGCTCAAAGGGAGGCGAGCGCTCCGCCGCGCAGGGAGCGGGCCC
>WEIT01008240.1:105571-127397 GCA_013389985.1 Dryoscopus gambensis | reverse complement strand
GGCCGCCGCTCTCCGGACACGCGCCCGCGGTTCCCACGCGGATTTACCCCGTCACAGAGGCCCGCGGCGAAGCGAAGAGCCGGGCAGGCCGCGGGCCGAGTGCGGAGCAGGTCCAGGTAGTGTGACCGGAGGGACAGCCAAGAATAACCCTGACCACCAGCACAGGCAGGGGGGACCTGCTGGAGAGCAGCGCTGCGGAGAAGGACCTGGGGGTCCTGATAGGTATCCAGCTGTCCCTGAGCCGGCAGAGTGTCCTGGGGGCCAGAAGGGCCAGTGGGATCCTGGAGGCACTGGGGAGAGCACTGACAGCAGCTCAGGGGGTGATCCTGTCCCTCTGTTCAGCCCTGTGAGGCACAGCTGGAATGCTGTGTCCACCTCTGGGCTTCTCAGGAGAGGAGACACATGGAGCTGCTGGAGCAGGGCCCGCAGAGGCTGCAGAAGGGCCTGGAGCATCTCCGTGCCCAGGAAGGGCTGAGGGAGCTGGGGCTGCTCAGCCTCGAGAGGAGCCCCAGGGAGAGGGGCCCTCAGCCCTGGGTGTCCCTGGCTGCAGGGAGGGCTCCGGGCAGGGCCCGGGCTCTGCTCCGGGGCCCAGCAGTGGCCCCAGAGGGACGGGCAGGGACTGAGCCCAGGGAGTTCCACCTGGACATGAGGAAGAACTTTCCTGGGCAGTGCCCGAGCCCTGAACAGATCCCAGAGAGGCTGTGGAGTCTCCTCACTGGAGATATTCCAATCAGTGCCCTGTGCTCTGGGATGGCCCTGCTGGAGCAGGGAGGTGGCACCAAGTGACCACTGTGGTCCCTTCCAGCCTGGCCCATCCTGGGATTCTGTGAGGCAGGACTTAGGTGGTCAAGGAACAGCTCGTCTGCACCGCTCCAGGGAGCCCTGACAGGGCACCCCTGCCATCACTGTCACAAAGCCAGAAGAAGAAACCCCTGGATTTGTCCCCACCCACCGGGCCAAGTGTTTCTGATTTCCAAGCCACCTGGAGAAATGGCAGTAATTTTTTACTCCTTTCCTGTTTCCCGGCAGAGCAGGAATGCGGCTGCCTTGCTGCTGAACACCTTGCCAGCAACACTTGTCAGCTCTGGGAGTACCACAGAAAGCTGAGGTTTCCCTAGAATTCTAATAATTTAACACCTCACTGCCATGGAAACAGGTTCATCTGTTCCCTCTCTTACTCCCTCCCTGCCTCCCATCCCCACACCAGCTCTGGTGCTCAGGGAAGCAACCAAGCCCGTGAAGTATTTGGGGTTTTGGCACTTGATTTGTTTTTCCTGGCAGTTGGATGAGCTGAACTTGTTCACAAACAGGACTAATGAATCACCAGGGCTGAAGGCAGGTGAGCAGCAGTGAACTGTTACACCAGCCCAGACACCCCAAACACAGACTCCTGCTTCACACACAGCAGCAAAACAAAGCTGATTTCACCTGCTTCAAAGCTCCCGGACCACAGGGTCAGAAACAAGCTGCTGGTACAACCACAATCCATTCAGCAGTGGCCAAATGCCACCCTCTAACAATGAAGATCTAAAAGAATAGGCCAAATAATGCCTGGTGAGAATTATTGTGCCATGGATATGGTGAGGAATGGGATCATCTGGGGGACCTGAGGGCTTGCAGCACTCCACCTCGGATAGGGCTGCTGCTGGAGGTGACAGGTTTTGTACATTTTGCAGTTAAGTTTGGGTTTTACCTAACAATTTTTAGTCCTGCTTTTTTTTTGCATTCTGCTTAAAAATAATAACAATTCTTAGGTAAGAGGCCTTTCTGACACTGAGGACAACATTCAGCGAGCTGGAAAAACACAAATATCCCCCAGATCCATTAACACCCCTCCAGTGTATACAGACACACCCCAAAAAACACTTGTGAGCTATCTCGACCTTTGAAATGGCAGATTTTGTAGTTTTTGTTGTGATTTCCAGTGGAATCTCAGCAGCAGGATTTGCCATTGCTGGTAAGGAAGTGAGTCTGTGCAAGCACACCCCTTACTCAACTTCTAACTGGGATTAGTTCATGCACGTCTCAAGTCTAATATAAAGAGGGACACAGTCACACTCTGAAAGAGAAAAGAGCCCATGGAACAGCTTGTGGAGGAGAAGGGAATGAGGCTGGTGTGAAATGCAGCAATCCATGTACTGAGATGTGATTTCAGGCCACTTGCACAAGGCACAGTGCTGCCAGAAAGGGAAACTGTCCCTTCTCCCTCGCCCTCTTCCCACTTAATGCTTCCCCGACCCCTTTAACATCTGGAATTAATTCATGGGGAGTCCCCAGGTACCAAAGCTGTCCCTCAGGCATAAACTTAAAAGAGTTTTGGCAGCAAATAAACACTCTCCTCATCTGCTTTGAAAAATGATTTTGTTTTTTACAGGCTTACCCTGACTAGAAAGGCTGAGGGTCACCAGCATGGAACCAGTCAGTAGCTCTGCCTTAAAAACCCCTTTAATGAAGTTTTTTTGACATCATGGGTAAGACAGAAAATAATCCCAACTGCGGTAAGGATTAAAGAAAAACAGACCCATATTGAAGGAAGGCTTCCAGAACAACGGCTGAGGCAGCAGGAGAAAAATCTAAGGATTTACCACTGGTCACCTGTTGTAACTTTCTCAGAAAACATCTCTGAACAGAACATTTATTTATGAGAAGCCCAACAATGATGGAGATATGCAGGCTTCAGGGGAAAAAAAACCCCAACAACTAATATTTTTGGCTCAGTGTGCTGGTCATGCTTTCCATAAAATTTGATGTTTTAAAACTTAAACCAGCAGAAGATACTGATGAAGAAACAAGTCTGTTAGGAATTTCCCAGAGCAGAATTAAAGTGGGCTTCAAAGAAAGGACAGAACTCAAACATTTGCTGACTTTGGTGACTAGCACACACCCTTCAGCACTGCAGCTGGCACTTGGCTCCATTTCAAACATAGACAGTGCAAAAGGAGCTCTGAAGAAGCAAAGAAAAGCCAAAATATGGCTTCATAAAACAACAGATAAAATAATTAGCAAGAAAACTTCCCCCGCATAATAGGATCTGGTTGCCTCTTCACCAGCCTCAACTTCCTACAGGCCTCAGCACCTCCATGTCTAAATTACCAATTTTTTTAAAGTTATTTTAGTTTTAAACCCAACAGGAACAGTATTTGGTAGTGCCTCTAAAAATGGGGGGGAACAGTTACAGTCAGGCAGGGCAGTTATGTGAATCTCTAATTACAGTTCTGTCATTACTGACAACTCATTGTCAGTTGCTTTTTTCCTTCTGTTTTAACTTTCTCCACCATAACTGACTTCTGGACTATTGTTGTAATCATACTCAAACCAGTTTGAGTATGAAAATTAAACAGCATTAAATATAGTAACACTGTTGTACAAGAATAAAGTTGCAGAACATGAACAGTAAGAAAACAAAAGTCTCTTGTTCTTAACAACAGGGAAAATGGGATCTGCAGGAGGGATTTCTCTGAGTAGAGGTGAATGGGAGCCCACAGCCTTGGCGTCCACGAAAGACGCTTGGCTTTGGCAGTGGAGAACGAGCTGTTTCTGTCCTCTTTGTCCGAGGGAGGGGTTAGCAAATGAGAGGGAAGGAGTGGCTGTGTAACCACACTCGTGTTAATGGGCGTGCGAGCAATGCAATTCCAGAAACAGCCTAACTTCCAGCAACATGCTTCAATTTACAGAACAGTGGTTGTGCTGAGGGAAGCTTCAACCTTGCAGCTGACAGCCAGCTGGGAATACAGACCCATTTTTCACTTGTTTCCTCCACGGAATGCACATCTTTTCCATTAAAGGCTTCGGATTCTCATTTTAAGATCAGACCATTAGTTATCCTTGTTTTTCCAACACTACCAGTATTCACACTCCAAACCATATAATGCAAGTTAGAAAATAAGAAATGCTCCGAGTCCTGCAAGAAGTGCTGCAAGTGCTACAAAACAATATTCAAGAAAAGAACAATTTAAAAATATTACATTCTGGGCCTGTATGTTACTAAAACTTCTCAGAACTCACAGCACTGCTGCCCAAAGTGGCTCCCCTCCAAAGCAAAAACTCAAAACTGCTTAGGGAAGCTTTGCCTAACAGAGGACAACATCACCATAGTTCCCATTCCCAGTCCATGGCTCTGCTGCTCTACTCTGCAACAGGGCTTTTAAACATCTGCAGGATTGTCTTTTGCTTGCTCTTAGGCAGTGAACAAATATCATTTGTGTCACTGGTATTAACCACACAATTCAAAACCTTTCCTTCCTTGATGCTGGGGGATTTCACCCGGACCCTGGCAGGAGACTGCCAGTTTTCATTGCAGGAGCCTTTCCGAGTCTTGTGGTGATTGGTTTCAGCCTGTGGTTTTGATCCCTTTGAGTCTTTTGCCACCTTGGAACTTCCCTTTCTGGCAGAAGAGTCTTTCACAGACAGAGAAGGTTTGGTGCGAAGAAGATACTCGTCTGGAGAGCCCTTCTGTCGATTAAGTGTCCTTTCCTCCTTGTTGAGCTCCTTCTGGAGCTGCAGAGCCAGAAGCCTGTCCTGCTCCTCCTGCCTGCGCCTTTCATAGAACTGCTGCTCAAAGGCTCTTTGTGTTTGCAAGTTAAAGTCATTCATCTGCTCTCCTTGGTCTTCTACACTTTCTGGAAAGGTTCTTCTCCTCTTATCAAGCATGCACAAGTCAATCATGGCATCAGCTGGAGCCTCTAGTAGCTTCCTTTTGGGAGTCTCCTTAGAGTTCTGGGGCCTCTCTGATATCTCTGCATCTGAGTGTCCAGCCTCCTTCCCCAGATCATGCAGCGCAGTCTGGCTGTCAGACATCACACAATTCATTTCTAACTCAACAGAGGTACAAGTTTCATCAGACTTTTCAAGGTTTATCCTTTGGACATGTGTTAAATTGTCACTGTCTGACTCAATTCCATCGTCTTCTCCTTTGGATTTAAAAAGAACTGTTCTAGACCCTTCCCCTTCTGTGGGTCCATGAAGAGCATCTGGAACTCCATCTTCTAAACAATTTGGTCCTGGTGTTTTTTCCTGCTTGACAGTGGCAGTTTCACCTGAAGCCGAGGCACTGAAATAGTTCATGCATGATTCCAAAAATGAATCCTTAGCACCAGAGTCTTTATTTATACTGGTCAGCTGGGGAGACAGGGTTGGCATTTCCTCTTGCTCATCCTGCAGCACAGAACTGCTGCCTTCATTGCTGTTGGTCTCCTGAAGAAAAGGGAGACACCACTAATTAAGTACATTTATCAAAAGCCCATGGGTGTGAATAAATGCCAAATTCACTTCTCGTGGCTGCACTGCCCCTGAGTGCTCTGGCATAGCAACTCAGATACTTCTCTTTTTAAAAAATACCTAACTGTTTAATAATAATGAAAATATTTAAAATAACTGCAGCAGCCCAGCTAAAGGACTGAAACCACAACTGCAGCATTTTCCTCTTATCAGTGACTCAGACCAACCCAGCCTGCTCATCTTCTTTTGAGGGCTTACAGGAATGATCAGACAGACAGCCATGGGGTGCCCCCTCTTCCAGCAGGCTCCAGAACTGGGAATCCTGAATACTGAAGGCAGCTTAAAAAGGGCAATATAACCTGCCCAGTGCTGATCTGCAAGGGAAATAGAGGACTGGAATCCTCTATTCCAAGGGGAAAATATCCCATAATTACTAACTTTGAGATTTATAACAAAATGATTCCAGTTACCGCAGAGACAGAGTTGCTCCTGCCTCCTCCTGTGGTACTAGAGAACGATGCTGATCCCAACATACCATAGTTCTTTGGAGACAGATACCTTAAAAGGAACAAAAAAGGATACCCCTTTAAACATTTTGTCCTCAAGCTGTCAGTCTTTTGGATTATTCAAGATCTTCAGGTTCATTCTGACAAACAAAAAACAGCAAGAAGGGCAAGTGTTTCCCTTCTCCTCCTACAAGGAAGTGTTTTAACCCTCAATACTCCACATTCGTCCCCAGTTTATCTAGGGACATTGGCCTACAGCATTCCAAAGAAGCAAATGGAGCACAGAGACACTGAAACAGGCCAATAATTAAAGAAGAAACACTTGGCTGAACTCCTTACTTCTGAATGTCTCCAGAGTTGCTTGTTTTGTTCTTTGCCTTGCCCGAGTTCAGCGGGGATGTCTGAAGGGAGAGGCTGTGTGCTGGTGATGGGCTGCCGAGCACGTGTCCCTCGGAATCCTCATTCTTCCAGGACGAGTAAAAACAGCGTTAGGTAAAACAAAACACATCACAAACTGCAGAAACCTCAGGGGACTACTTTGGTTTTGCTGCAGAATTAGTTACTTTTGTCCAAAGAATTCTAGAGCTGTGAGTAACGGATGGTTACAGAAAAAGAAATGTTCCCCATTCTGTACACCTTCCTGGATCTAGCACTGAGGGACAGGAGGCTTTGCTCAAATAAGTACACAGGTTTCATCACTGGGTAGCAAAAATTCAACTAACCAAAACAAATTAATACAACAAAAAAAACACCTCCAAAAGGTAAGGTACATTTTCACTGTACGTGCCTTGTTTCCAGTACAGGTTACAGATACTCATTTCTTCCAAAGAAGCATTTTTAAAATCACGAGGAAAAGGAATCATGCAGCAGAAAATCAATGTTTTTAAATGTTTCACAATGCAAACATGCAGCACACATGCTGCATGCTGGATTTCAAGTGTGTATTACACAGGCTTCACCCTCCCACTGGTTTTTCAGAAATTAATGGTCAATCAAGGCTTTAAAGTACTGGGGGGTGACAACAGCTTCCAACTACAGCTAAAATAAGTTACATTATTCCAAATTTTAACATTTGCTCTGAGAAGTCTGAGTTGCTTGCACTACATTGACATTTGCTGCTGTCCCCCTCGATCCTAACTCACCAGACTGTTACTGAGCTGCCAGGCCAGCTCTTCATCTTGCTTCAGCTGCTTCTCCATCTCCTTCCGTCTCTCTTCTGCCAACCTGTGCTCCTCCTCCTCCTCCGCCAGCAGCCGCTGGATGTATTCCTCACTCGCCTTGTTCTCCTCCTGCTCGTGCGCTCGCCTTTCTGCCTCCACCTAAACCAGATGTTTTAAAAAACCCACCTGGTTACTCCTGCAGGACCACACTTTACACCAGGACCTCTCAGCTGACACTCCTTAAACGTGAACCGTTTGCTGTTCACAAAAATACAGCAGTACTTCACTGCACGAGTCTCAAAGATGTAAGAATCCCATGGATAGTGCGTGTAGAGCCTTGGGTTTGACCACAGTGACAAACCTTTTAGTTTCTGTAAGATTACACCATTAACCTTGCTCACCTGCAAGGTTCAACTCCATTAGTGTTAGTAACAAAAACTGTCATCGCCAAATACATGGATCTACAGAGAAACTGGGATTAGAAATCACTCTAAGGCTGCATGCCAGCTATCCCAGAGCATTTGCTCAACCTGCCTTTACCATTATACATCCCAAAGACAGCACGTCTCTCTTCTACAAGAGTCCTGCTCTCTTGAAACACAAAACCCAAAGCAGCAGGCCAAGAATTTTAAATCTGCCTTCCTTACAGCAGACATGTGCTGAGAGATCAGTTATCAGCAACTCCACGAGGACAGCAGAGTACTTCAAGAATAAAGCTTCCTTTGGAAATTCTCCCCAGTCCTCTGCTTCATGTGCTCTGTAACCACCGGCAAGGGGCTCTCAGGGAAAGGTGCATTCCCATATATTTTCTGGCTCTAAACCTTAATACTACTGTGTCTGAATTGGAAGAAGGATCCTTAAATAGGCAAAACTGAGAACTCTTTAAAATCTTTTCTGATTTTCAAAGGAGCACAGGTAACAGAGTGAACAAAGAAGAAAGAAAACGCTGTATGTTGATTACTGAAGGTTATCTAAATGCAGTCTCTTACTTGGAGGGAAATTAAGAAGGCAAATATAAAACCAAAGCCCAAACAGTTCCAAATTTCTGCATTTGCTACTTCCATGTACATTGACTGAGAGGTGAGGTAGGAGGTACAGATAAGAAAACTTGAGAAATGTCACCTCATGTCAAATACAAAGAAATCTCTTCCATCAATTTAATTCATGATTCAGGAGTGACAAGTATGTTCTTGCAGCTGCAGTGCCCTTTTAAGTATCTTTATTATTAAATAACATTACAGCTGTTTGTGGGAACAATTCAAGTAACTGGATATGAAGCATTTATGCTTTTTAAATGTATTTTTAGACTTACCTTACTAATCTCTGCTTCATATTCCTGCCTCAGCTCCCCAGGCTTGCTCAGCTGATGCTGTGGCTTGGGGACACAGACTAAGCAAGAGGAAGGAGAGGAAAAAACAAAGTCAAAAACACAAAGTCATTACAGTCGACCACAAAGGATTTTAACAACAACAAAGGATCTTAACTTCATACCCTGTCATGGGAATGATTTGACTTAAGCACTGTGATTAAAAAAAGGAAGGAAAAAAGCAAAAAATACCAAGGAATAAAGCTTACACAGCAGAAAAGCACGGTGTTACAGAGTGGCAGGAACAGGCAGTGTTTTCCAAGCACCGTATATAAAGCAAATACAATGGAACAAGCTGCCCAGAGAAGCTGTGGCTGCCCCTGGATCCCTGGAAGTGTCCAAGGCCAGGCTGGACAGGGCTTGGAGCACCCTGGGCCAGTGGAAGGTGGCCCTGCCCATGGCAGGGAGGTGGAATGGGACAATCTTTAAGGTCCCTCCCAAACCAAACCATTCCCTCATTCATTCTCTGTTGGTACACTGACCATAACTTGTGTCTTTCACTCTTTTTCATTAAAAAGACCTCAAAACACTGCAAGTGGAACAAGTTGTCCTACAGCCAATCTACCAAAAACCTCCCCCAAGGGAGCTTGCAATGTAATAAACCTCAAAATCCTTCTTCAGAAAGTTAATCAGATTTCACTTCCTTCTCTCTGACACCACAGTTTTCAGCTCAGAGATTCTTGCATTGACTGAACCCCTGGAATTTCAACCAAACTAATTGACATCTAAAAATCTTTTAACCACTTCATTTACTTGACAGTGATAAAGAAACACACCCACAGACTCAAACACTCTGCTTGCAGATGCTACAGCTGCAAATGAGCAATGAACAAGGCCAGGCAGCCACGCACCAGTACCTTGCACCAGAGGCATGAACCAATACCCACTGAAATGACCAGGCACTGTAAGTTTTATCCTCTGTACTACAAATGAAAAAGGCATTGCCCAGCTCTTCCCTGCCCCTTTTGCCTTGCCCAGCAGTAACACACCTGCCCACCCACAGCTCCTATTCCCCAGTAGCTGAAGTCCACCCACAGTAATTACCATGACAAAGCAGACACATCCCAGGACAAGTGACATTTCACTTACTCTCCTCATCCAAATCCTGTCCGTTAATCCTCCGCTCGCACTCCTCCGGGTAATTCTTCTGAATCTTCTCCCAGAGCTCCCAGTTGATAAGAGTATTTCTGCGGGTATTGTACCGTGCCCAGGAAGAGACTCGACGCCTACAAAAGGGGCAACAAAGACTGGCCTTTTCCACTGTCATCTGGAAGCAGGAATTACAGAGGGTATGGCTGCACGGCAGCGTGACAGGCTCCACAAAGATCTCCATGCAAATCTGGCAGAGGCAGTCGGACAAGGAAAGCGGCGCCTTGGATTTCTTCGACATACTGACTTGAGGTAGAGGAACAGCACTAGGGCAACATCAGGGCCTGAAAGCAAAAACAAACATTTATGTTCCTTATAAGCTTCCTTATGGAAGCAAAAGAAAGGAAAACACAAAATGTTTTACAGCTACTTTAAGAAAACGCTAGTGGATTTAGAAGCTTGCTTAAGTGGTTGCTCTTGCTCAGGACCTGAGAGATTACTGAGGAAGAAGCAGATCTTTACAGAAGTCATAGAAAAACTACCAGGTTTTCCTACTACAGCTTACTGTGAGCTGTAACAGGTGCTTTGGGGATAGCAAGGAGGTGGTAAGGAGAGGGGGGAGAAGAAGGTGAGAGTTCTTCCAGCCACTTCTATTACTCCCCTCTTCTCCCACCACTCCCCAGCTACGATATGCTGGATACGTTACTCGTTACCTTAACCTTCCATTCACTCATTTTTCAGTATATCTGCATCCTTTGAGATGCGGATTTTGGCACAAGCTTGCTTCCAGCACGTTCTGAAGGGGAAAGACATCAGAGCAGAGCAGCTTCTTCCTCATTCATTCACTTGCTTAAGCTAGGTCTGTAAAGCAAAAATACCTTTTTTCTTAAGATAAACGAAGAATAAAGACTTCAGCACATTCTTGTATGACTTGAAACTGTGGGGGTCACCTGTCTCCTCACACGGCTTTTCCACTTGGCCCAGCAATACTGTGGGAGAGAAAACAAAAGACATACATAGCAAAAGAAGAAACCCACTCATTTTTAAGTTACAAGCTTCTTAAACAGGCAGCTTCAGAGACAGGAGGCCCTGGAAAGAAAAGCTGCCATTCCTCACAGAGAACTCGCCATGGAGACAAATACACGTTCAGGCGGGTTTTATTATTTCCGCTATTTTTATTGATAAAAAATGACCCCCAAGACATCGGAGCCCAGCGAAAAGGGGGCCCCTCGTCGTCCCCCTCCCGGCTCCCGTCACCCCCAGCCCCTGAGGGCTCAGCGAGGACTCCGCACCCACCGCTCCGGCACCCAGGCAAGGCCGCGGCTCCCGCAATGGCGGCTCCGCTCCGCCCCTCACTGAGGGGCCGTTCCCGCCGCCCGGCTGAGGGCTCCGCCTCCGCCTCCTTTTCCTCCTCCTTCTCCTCTTCTCCTTCCTCCTCCTCCTTCTTTTTCTCCTCCTCTTCTTCTGTCCCCTCCTTCTCCTCTGTCACCTCCTCCGCCGAGCCTGCTGGGAGACAGAGGCCGCGCGCCCTCAGGGGGAAGGCGGGCTCGCGTATCGTGATAGGACGAGCGGGAATGGCTTCCCACTGTCAGAGGGCAGGGTTAGGTGGGATATTAGGAATAAATCCTTCCCGCTGAGAGCGGTGAGGCGCTGGCACAGGCTGCCCCAACAAGCCCCGGGTGCCCCGTCCCCGGCAGTGCCCAAGGCCGGTCGGCCGGGCTTGGAGCCGGGGTTTGGTCCCTGGCTTTGGTCCCCGGCTGTGCTCACCCGGCCGCAGGTGCCCACGGCACGTCCCGCCTCAGGTCCTCCTCCAGCTTCTCCGCCTGCAGGTCAAACTCGTGCGCCAGGGTGTGCAGGCTGGAGTCCAGCCGTGCGAACCGAGCCTCCAGCGACAGCAGCCTGGTCTCTACTCTGGCCGGTGGAAAACAAGAGTAAGGGAATTTCGGAAGGGTTTGGGGCTTTCAGCCGTGACATTGCTCTGTGAACAGCTCTAGGCTCCGTTCTGACGGTCCTCCCAAGATTTGTGAGAACAAACACCACTAAAAGTCAAGGGGTTTTGTCATATCCCGTGTCTTTTTGGCCCCTTCCTGGTGCAGAGATCTTATAACCTCCAAATACAGCTGCAAAATTGGTACGTAGATATATCTGCGTGGCTCTCAACTGTGCATTATTAGTGGCAAAGTTTTTTCTCTAACACATTTTTAGGTGATTTATGCTTTTATTTGTAATGTAATGGTCTTTTCAACCATTTTCATTTAACATTGAGCAGAACTTCTCGTTACTCCTCTGGTTCAAAATTATGCAAATAATAAGCCACGTGGAGTGTTCTTCTCTCCCAAGAGCTCATGCTGCTCTGGTTTTCCCTCTAATAGGACTGTCCTTCCATGGAACAACTGTGATAAAAACTGCTTCATAGCTTGTATTTATTAACTGCTTTTTCATTCTTTGGTACCTCTTGTGTTTTCCCTTATTTAAAATTGTAAATTATAAAGATGAGGTTTTGGGTTTTAAGCTACTGGAGATACAGGGCGTGCTGGGCTTCTGTCTCTTTGGGTGGTTTTTGTAAAAACAGTTTTCTTCACGTTTTCCTCAGTTACCTGATTGACATCAAGGCGTGTTCTTGAGAATCCTGAGGATCACAAAGCTACTATAAATAATTCAAATTTCTTTCCTAAATACTACAACTACCTCAGTACTATGTACTCAGTAATGATTTACTAGCAGAACATCACCTACTCGTTAAAAATTTTTTTGTGATTTTTCTTTTTATTTTACTGGCAGAACTTTAGGCTGTATCAGCTAACAATAACTATACCATCCACAAATATTATTACAGAGAAGACCCTACATATTTTTCTTTATCTTCTTTTTTTTCATTCCTAGTTTGCTCCACTGCTTCTGTTACTATTATTATTGTATTGTTTAAATGTTCAGGGAACCGAGTTCTGAATTGTGGCCTACCTGTGTCATGTCTTTGCCTTGTTTGTTGTAGCCCTATTAGGTATATCTTTGGCTGAACTTTTTGTAAGGACAAAATACACAGCAGCTTTCAGGTGGTGTCATTAAAAAATTAAATACCCAAACAAAACCCTTCAAACATTTTTCCATTCTTTGACACATATCCCACTATATTTTAAAGCCTGTTGTTATAAGAGAGGGACTAAAAATGCCATTTTTTTCCTATCAGCAGCTCCTTCCTCTCCTACTCCTGCCTCCCCTTCCCCAAACCAAACCCTACTTTGGATTCTGTCTGCAGCTGACCTGAACGAGGAGAAAATAAAAAGACATCAACAGTGGCATATTTTACTAAGTATCCCCGACCTTAATTCATTGTCTGGCCGCTTGTGCAGATCCTTTGTCTAACGATTTTCTGTTGTTTCCTGAGGCTATGAGGCTCCCTCTGCAGCCTGGTGAAATCTCATCTTACTGCGGTAGGACTCCTCTTGCCTCAGCAAGAATTTTGGGACTAAAATAGAACTTTAATTGGAAAATTAAGATGGTGTCATGTATAAATGTTGGGAGTTCAGAAGAATTGTAAGGATTGATGTGTCATAATTGGATCGAATCTGTCAGCACAGAGAGAGCAAGTGCAGAAACTGTGGTGAGGTGAGTCGGGGTTTGCTGTCAATGAGTTTCAGAGCTGGGTTGTCAGATAATGAGTGTCCTTACCCGTGAATTGCTCCCTGGTTTGCAGCTTTTATCATGGTAAATAAACTTCCCCCACCGCCCATTCTCCAACTTCCTCCTCTACAAGTAAGAGTAAGGTTATCCAAGATCTCATCACTAATGCTACTCTCAGTGCAGCAGGAGTTTCTCAGCAGCCTTCAGTCCAATGCTTTGCTATTTGACCAGTTTTGTCTCTCAAGCATATTTTTAATTGCCTGTCTGTAAATTAATTTTCTGTATTTTAAAGTACCTGCAACAAACATTTCAGCATTTGCCAGTTTTGGATCTAAAAATGTCTGTTCAGTTATACCACAGTAGATCCACAACTGATCTCCCACCGCTGTTACTGAACTCTGATGGACTGAGTGCTGCTGCCTCTTGATCTAAGTTTGGAATGAAAAGAGGAAGAATGGATTAAGCCTCCTGCTTTCATTTCCATCGTGACCCCTGAACACTTTTCCTTTAGTGTAAGTGAAGTTACCACTAAGTCAGTGACCTCTAACTGGCTAGTGTACACACAAACCACATCCCCATTCTTTACCAGAAAGCTTTCAAAATTCCCCTCTTGTTAGCACACAGAACATACTTGGAAGCTGTGTAGTAGGAGCTCCAGCATTCCTGTTTCTCTGGAAGTGTGGTTCTATGTGAAACCTCATATCTGCTACTCAGGCATTTACAGAAAGTGGTATTTTGGAGCTGTCACGTGGGTTTCATTTTCCAGGCCAGCGCAGCACCCCGCACTTCTCCCAGCCCTCCCCATTCATGCACTCCATGGTACGTTAGACACACACTTCTTAGCAGTTTCCCACAGAATTAATTTTCACTTTTTTCTTTCAGGAGTGGTTCCATTGTTTCTCCTTCTGGTCAAGTGTCCAATAGCTACTTTTGTGTTCACCATCGTGTGAATCAGAGTCATAAAGGCTGCAACAGTACCAACAGTACCAACAGAACCAACAGTACCAACAGTATCTTGACAAGAGGAGCAGTTTCTTTCCAAGTCTGTCAGCTGTCTGTTAACACATAATCATTCATTTCCTAATGTGCATTTCCAGCAGTACTGCATCCCATCAGCTGTGATACTCTTGATATAGATCATTTTTACTGCAGGTCAACCACAGTTTTATGTATGACACCTGATTTGACTTTAAAATGTCTTGACACTGTTTGCATAGTTTGCCTGTAAAGGTAACATATCATAGCATCCCAGAATGGTTGGGGTTGGCAGGGATGTTAAAGCCCACCTCATTCCACCCCCTGCCATGGGCAGGGACACCTTCCACTAGCTCAGGTTGCTCCAAGCCCCATCCAACCTGGCCTTGGACACTGCCAGGGATGGGGCAGCCACAGCTGCTCTGGGCACCCTGTGCCAGGGCCTCGCCTCACTCACAGTAACATGCAAATCCACAGAGTGGGGACAGTACCCCGCCTGCCTCTAACTGCTGAGAACTTCAGACCCTTTTTGACTCTTTTTCCTGAAGGTCTATGCTCGTATCTTTATATCTGCTCTGAGCCACCACCACTGGTGCCTGCTGCTGCACAGCCGAGCACGGACTGGTGCCAGCGGGGGCAGCTGAGCCCAGATTATTTTACAGGAAGCCCAGGAACCTGTTGGTCACGTTCCTCTGCCAAGCGCAGGCTTTGGAAATGGAGGGTGAATCAGCGTCACCTATGTCCCAATTCCCCAGTGATGGGGACTTGCTTTCCCTAAACTTATAAGAAAGGTCCATTCTTGGGGTTTTTTTTTGCTAACGATAACCATTTACTCCCTGTCTTTGAACCCTCCAGACTCTGAGGCATGGTCTGAAAATCAGAAGTTCACACTGAATCTCCAATTAGAACAGCAAGCCTGAATTTCACAGAATCACAGAATATGCTGAGTTGGAAGGGACCCACAAGGATCCAACTGGCCCTGCACAGACACCCCAGCAATCCCACCCTGTGCCTGAGAGCATTGTCCAAATGCTTCTTGAGCTCTGACAGGCTTGGTGCTGTAACCATTCCCTGGGGAGCCTGGGCAGTGCCTGACCACCCTCTGGGGGAAGAACATTTTTCTAATATCCAAAAACTAAACCTCCCCTGACACAATTGCAGGCCATTCCCTTGGGCTCTCTCACTGGGCACCACAGAGATCAGTGTCTGCCTCTCCTCCCCCACCACAAGAAAGTTGTAAACCGCAATAAGGTCTCCCCTCAGCCTCCTCCAGGCTGAACAGACCAAGTGCCCTCACTGCCTGGTGACACTTCATGCAGCTGCAGGCCATGGGTGATGGAGCAAGTGCCCAAATCCTGCAGCAAACAGCCAGGATGGCGGCAATGGAATGAACACCACCATGGAGCTGATGGCTCTGTCCCTCTTTCCTCCCCAATGAGTGAAGGAGAGACACTAAGCCCTCTCAGGAACTGCTCCCTCCCTGTTTATACGCACAATGTCTATTTACCCCCTGCTGCCCACGGAAGTTTGCAGGGCAGCGCAGGTTTGCCGTGCTCGGGGATTGTCCGGTGTGGTGTCCCGTGCCCCAGCCCTGTGCAGCCTCCCCTTCCCTTCGCGCGGTGCGAGCCCAGCCCCGGCAGGACCTGTTCAGCGTCTCGTTCAGGGAGCGCAGGGAGATGCTGGCTTTCGCCATCTTCCTGGAGAACACCAACAGGAGGAATAAAAGCTGCAGCGGGCTTGCTCCTGTCTCCTGAAGCCGGCAGCAACAGCAGGGACAGGGGATCCGAGTCCTGCAGGAGGTTGTTTGTTCCGAGGCTTTTTATAGCCTCTATATCCAAATATAGGTCATGGATGCACCAACACACGTTCACAGGCATATCACACCCTGAACCACACAGCCCGACACGACCCTCTGCCCCACTGATCCCGTGTCTTCATGGATAAACTAATTCACACCTAACACAGAAGGGAGTAACTACACTTTTCTGCTTTTTCTTTGTTTGCTGTGTTTTGGCTTCGATTTGCTGTTGCAGATCATGTCTTGGGCCAAAGTCTCCTGCTGGGAAAGGCTGTACAAGCAGATTGCCTTTGGTTTTTTTAATTAAAAAGGTGTGAAGGTAAAATCTGACTTGGATGAGAAAGAGTTGTGTTTGGTTGCAGGGAGCTGCTTTGAGCAAAACGAAGACAGTTGGAATCTCTTCCATAAAGGGTGGAGAGAGGCAGCACAACTGCATAATGATTTTCTGGAGCTGGGTATGTGAAAAAAAAAAGCTGAAAATTTTTCCATAATAATATGGGTCTGGTAACAGCCCAGCTGGTGAAACACAGCAGCACAAACCCCCTGTCAGTGCAGCAAGTCCTCAGCCAGCACTAGGAGTTCAGTTCTGTGACAGGAAAAGACAGCCTGGGAAAAAAAACCCCTTTTTAAAAAATTATTTGCCCACTTCATGGGAAATCTAGCATGAACTGAGTATGTCCAGAGCTGTAGCATTCCCACTTAGGTCTTCCTACCTTGAATTTGCAAACGAAGGGAAGCTTCTAGCAAGCCAAGTTCTGCTCATTGTGTTTCAAAGCTTTGGGAAGACAGGAAGTATTTGGGTAAGAAGAAGCCGTGCCTTCGGCCCTTTGTATTGCCCCTGTGATGGGGGTATAATACACTTTTTGACACAATTTTGTGTTAGTTTGGCACTATTAGAGTGAATCTAAGGACAAGGGAGCTGCAAGAGAGAAAGCATTTATTAAGACAAGTGTAATAGTTCTTTTTCCCTGGGATACACAACTAACTGACAGCTGACGCAGCAAACAGGTGTAACAGTTCCCCTGCTCCTTCCTTTGCTGCAGTGAAAAAATACAGTTGGCAACCACAGGGAAACTCATTTGATTACTCATTAATTGCTGCATCTCTAGTCTATGCAGCTGCTGACAGAGTGATGAAAACCAGATTCTACCATGACCAGTTTAAGCCAGCTTCATGGGAAAAGTCACACAGAGCACTGCAACAGCCCCAACCACATAGAGCTGGGCCAGTGACAGCCCTGCTACTGTTCAGCAGCCTCACTTAGTATTGTGGGTGTCTCCTTAGCACTAAGTTCCTGCTCCTGCCTTAATTATGTCAGCTTAGTCATGAACTAATGTTACCCCTAAATACAGAGACCCGTTTCACTTAAATTCAAGCAGCAAACTGCCAACCCTGCGAGAGACAGTGGCTGTGAACACAACAGCCACGAAGGACCAGCACGAGGCCAGGGACATCACGAGGGCACAGCAAATCCCTTCCCCTTCCCAGGGACCCAGAGGGCTTCACTGTCCAGTTCACCGTCAGTGGATGTAACTGGCTCCAAGAAGTGGTTCTGTCCCCCAGATTTCTGTAAACACCTGGGTGCCTTAAGGGTCTGGCAATGGATAGGCTGATACAGAGCTGGTCTGGTCAGCAACCAGCACTCTTCTGGAGCCTTTGATCTCTGCGCACGAGAGCCAGTTCACCTTCTCTCCATGCTCAATGGTGAGCTTTGGCACAACTCCGGGGTGTTCATTTGAGGCCACTTTGTTGAGCTTCTCATCTTTTCTGCTGGAAGCAGCTGCTTGGGCCTTCCTCCTGTGCAGAGATTTTGCAGGACTTTTCTGCTGCTTTCCGACGTCGCTGCCGACATCCCAGAGCAAGACTTTCCCGTCGTTTCCTCCAGACAACAACCAGTACGCCTCTGGCATAAAGAGCACCTGTGAGACTCCCAAGCTGTGAGCCTGGAACTCCAGCTCACGTTCAAACCTCACACCAGTGACTCGGAATATTCTGACTTTACCGTCTTGAGCTCCGCAGCCGAAGATGTTGCCGCAGGAGGCGACGGACAGCGAATGTGCGAGCGGCGGGTTGAAGAACTGCCCCGCTGACTGCGGGCTCTCCTCCTCCATGTCACACTCCTGCAGGTTCCTGGTCCACAAGGGGCGAGCTTTCTGCAGATTCCACAGCATCACCTGGAAAAAAAAAATAGGAGGAATCAATAATTTGTGTGTTTTTACATCAAATCGGATCGTTAATAGTAAAAATCAACAACCACACTTCTTGGCCTAGCAGAGCAAGGGCTGTGTGTGACTCCAAGAGGTGTAAGGCGTGTGGTGAGGAGTGGTTAAACTTGCCCTAATAAATGTAGCAAATCTTTCTGGCCTGCTTTCCAAACCCCCACCACCGTACTCCACAGTCAACGACTCAGACCTTTAGACCACGAGAGGGATGCAAACACTGCTCTAAAAGCTTTTGCATTCATCTGAGCAGTAGTAATCATGCTGTGCTGCACATCAATTTTTGAGAAAGAAGGACACGGAAACACTAGCAGTGAATAGAGATCATTATCATTCTGGATTTCTGTCTCTGCTACTTGGCCTAAAATAGTCACTTCCACGAACACGTCTGAAAAATGGGACAGCAAAAGGCAAACAGTTGCCGAGGCTGTTGTTTTTAAACAGGCATATTTGTATTTATTTTTATATCCAACGAGTAGATCTGGTTTGTGCTATAGAGTAGGGCATGCTTTACCTGCTGAGATGGGGCAGGTTGTGCTTTTAGACTTGCTTTTCCAATGCCACCCCACCTCCAAGCCCCCAGTGAAGAATCCTGTGTCTCTCGTACAGCAGTTCAAGCATTACAGATTTATACTGAGCCAATTAAAAATAATTCTCTCAAGACTTTTGTAGAATCTGAATTGACAATATGCATTCTCAAGGCCAACAAATCAAAAAGCACAAGTCAGTCTAATGCAGCACTGGTGTACTGTTAGCTTCATAAAGCTAAGCTTCCATTTGTTATTAATACAAATATTCCTTCAGTAGTAATCACCAATAAGAAGTACAGGAGTCTTTAAATTTGGTTCACAAAAGAGCCTGGCTCTGCATTTCTGGAAGCCAAATCACACTAAAACATCTGAAATACATTTCCTGTCACTTTCCCGTTTCAGTGTCTGGTTTTGCTGCTGCATTAAAACTACTCCACAACAACTGTGATTTACTGTAAATCAGAGGGGCTGGGCGATGCGTACAGAAAATACTCCTGGTTTTATCACAGATGGCACTGCAACAGCCTGATCAATCCATCAACTGCTGACAAGTTTTCTGCAAACTAAGTGTTTTCTGTCCTCGTGGCATTTTCCCTGCTTCATCGGAGCTCCTGAAAGAACTCCAGCAACCTAAATTTCAATTCTCATCAGCCACGGCTTCCCAGAGGGTTTGACAAGCCCAGAACATGTTTTGATGCTCGTAGAGCTCATAACTTGTCCAAAGGCATGGTGCAGCACAGGGCTTCAGAGTTCTGCAGCTAAACTCCCCTTGGAAATGATGTATCTTAAATGCAGCCTCAATGCAGAATGATGTTCTTTTCACTGTATGAAAACACAGTAAAAAATCCTGTTTGGGATATTGACTTTCACCTAAAAACCAGCTTGCTGAGCTACAATAAATGAAACTCATACTAAAAAGTCACAAAAAGTAATCATCTCACTTGTACTTAGTTCTACATAAACGTTTCCAATTCTGATAAAAAGTTTCCAGCCACAAGATTGTGTATCTGCATTTTATGGACCGGAATTACGCCAGCTGAGGCACTGAGGGTCTACTCCTCCCAGGCAGGATGTACCACTGTGGCTTTAACACCGAAAAATACAGTTTATGCTAAATATCAGCATATATTTGCTCTAATGGGTGTGAGATGTACTTTGGTTTCAAGAACACAGGGTGAAACTGCTCAGCGCTGTCACACAAACTTCACCCTGACACCGCTGGAACCACAGAAACCTTTGAGAAGTGACAGTTTTCATATTGGGCTAAACCAGGAATGTGGTCAGACCTCAACCACTGGAAAGAAATTACTGAAAAATATCTGCTCTGGGTGGCCAGCTCTGGACTTGAGTTTCAACTCCCAGCATGGTTATTCTCAGAATGCAAAGGACAAAGTTTTCTCTTGATGAGGACAGAGAAGTGTAAAAGGCAAAGAACATATCATGCTTCCACAATAGCAACAGAACAATGGATAAATTATACAAATCACTTGTCCTCACAGTGATACACTGCACCTGGAAAGATACTGCTCTACCTGCCTGCCTCAAGCACTGTGCCTTTTCCTCACCATCCTTTGCATCTCATCTGCAGCCACAACTGATCCCTAGGGACAGCTGCTGGTTCAGCTCAGCCCAACAAAGAGCTAATATGGCACGAGTGAGCTTTGCAGAGCATTCTGATTTCCCCCCACCCTGCTCACTTTTGAATTGTAAATGTTAAGGAAGATAAAAAGAGGGGCAGAAGCTGCTGAGTAGAACATGGCACAAACAGCCTCAACACTTAGTTTCTGGGCCAAAGCTACTTCAGAATAGTGAGGGAGCTTTCCGGTGACTGCAGGCTGAGCACCTTCACGCTCGGTGAAAGTCTGCGGGTGCTTTACTACACAGGTGGGTAATTACTGTTTCACTTTAATAACCGTGCACATGTATGCAAATCACCTGCATGTCCAGTCCACAGGAAACCAGGCTTTGAGGCCGCTGAGGCCGGAAGGCAACAGACGAGCAGATGTTGGAGTGTCTCAAGGACCGGCTGACTTTCTTGTTTTCCAAGTCCACAACCTTTATCGCCCCCGAGTCATCTGCCGCGGCCAGGAAGCTGTCGGCGTCGTTCACTGAGACGCAGTTGATCTCCTCCTCGTTCACGTGGAAGCGCTCCAGGGGCTGCTGGAGGGAGCGGACATCCAGCACGCTGATGGTTTCCCCGTGGGAGGCGTACAGCGTGCCGGGGCGCCGCGCGGAGAACACCACCGAGGTCACGTCCTCGGCCGGCGGGAGCCGCAGCTGAGCCACGGGCGAGCCTCCCCCGTCCCAGAGCGCCAGCTCGCCCCGCTCCGCGCCGGAGGCCACCAGCCCGTCCGCGCTCACGCTCAGGCACAGCACAGACGAGGAATGTCCGCCATTCCACTTGACCGCCATGCTTCGGGGATAACCCTGAAACGAACAAAAAGCACCCCTGAACTGACGCGGTTGTTGGTCTCACTACGGCAGAAACTTATCAAGGGACAAGCTCATCCTGCAAACTGCTTGACAACTCCAGGGTCCAGTTCGAACGGGCACCTCGGCAGCTCAGGACCCAAGTGGAGCGTTCCCTCAAACAGCAACGACACCAGGAGAGCTGGCCGGTCTTTTCCAATTTAAATGATACAACGAGTCTCTTTTAAAGAAGTATTACTAATTTAAAACAGGTTGCAACACATTTAATTGGCTCTCAGAGCACACCCATGGCGCTCATCAACTTTTACTTTCCCAGGCGTGACTGCCCACAGCAGCCTTCCTCACAGGACTGCTTAGGGAAGCACATCGGCAGAAAATCAAAGAGAAGGGCGAAAAAAGGTAGCACAGAAGTATTGGAGGGAATGGGACGCTGAGGGGAGAGAGGCACACGGGGTTTGTGTGACAGCCCAGCAGCCGCTTCGCTGCCCTAAAATCTGTGAGTTTATTTAACTATTGGGTAATAAACGGCTTGTTTCTGGTGTCTTCACCTTTCTTTTCGTTTTTTTTTTAACCATGTTACGTTTTCCATGTGATTTTTGTTGACCCAGATCTAAAGAGCAGCCAGAGCCCATTCATTCCACCAGAGGAACTTNTTTGTTTGTTTGTTTGTTTTTTTGGTTTTTTTTAACCAGGTTACGTTTTCCATGCGATTTTTGCTGACCCAGATCTAAAGAGCAGCCAGAGCCCATTCATTCCACCAGAGGAACTTCGGTCTTGGCGATTAAATAACACTACCGAGAGGGCCTATAGCTTCCCCGCAGCTCGCGTCGGGGCAGATTCGCGGCCGCCGGTCCCCGGGGGCCCGAGGTGAGTCGTTCCCTCCCGACCCCCGAGCCCTGCGGCAGCTGGGTCCGA
>WEIT01008240.1:81240-105309 GCA_013389985.1 Dryoscopus gambensis | reverse complement strand
GGGAGCTGCGGAGCTGCGCGCTGGTCTGCAAGCTGTGGCACCGCGTCCTGCACGGCGACGAGAACAGCGAGGTGTGGCGCAGCCTGGCCGCCCGCTGCCTGGCCGAGGAGGCCCTGCGCACCGACATCCTCTGCAACGTGCCCACCTACAAGGGCAAGGTGAGGCCGGGACCCCCGACCCGCGGGGACCCCCCCACCCCGCCGGGACACCCCTTCACCGCCTCCCCTGGCGCCCGGGGACACCCCCACAGCCCTCCGGCCCACCCGCCATTGGAAACGAAGGGGGCGGGAGGCCGAAAAACGTGACAGGGTTTTATCTCCTAGAACCACAATGGCTTGGGTTGGAAGGGACCTTAAAGCTGCCATGGGCAGGGACACCTCCCACTAGACCAGGCTGCTCCCAGCCCCGTCCGTCTCCCCCACCCACCTTCTCTCGCCCAGGTCCGTGCCTTCCACCACGCGTTCAGCACCAACGACTGCTCGAGGAACGTGTACATCAAGAAGAACGGCTTCACGCTGCACCGCAACCCCATCGCGCAGAGCACGGACGGGGCGCGCACCAAGATCGGCTTCAGCGAGGGCCGGCACGCCTGGGAGGTGTGGTGGGAGGGCCCGCTGGGCACCGTGGCCGTCATCGGCATCGCCACCAAGCGCGCGGCCATGCAGTGCCAGGGCTACGTGGCCCTGCTGGGCAGCGACGACCAGAGTTGGGGCTGGAACCTAGTGGACAATAACTTGCTGCATAACGGGGAGGTGAACGGCAGCTTCCCCCAGTGCAATAACGCACCCAAATACCAGGTGAGGGGGCTTGGCGTGGGCTGGGTGCTGCGCCGGGGCTGGGGGGTGCTGGCTGCTGTCCCGGCTGGCTGCTGAATTGCTCCTAAGGGACCTTCAAAGATCTCTTTGCTTTCCCTGCAGAAGGCAAATGATTCCACCTTGTGAGCCTTTTCCCCCCTTCATTTACTGCTTCTGCAGGCTACACCTGTCTGGTGTTCAGTGCACCTGACCCTGGGTTGTTTCCACGCTTTAATCTCAAACACTGAGTGTGAAACCTGTACTGTGGGTGTCTGCTTAGACATCGTGGTGCTTTTTGGAGTAAAACCTGAAAAGACTGTTGTAGCTTTCTGAAGTAGCAACTTGCCCCCCAGCAAGGTGAGTGTCTGAGGGCTTGTACCCCTTTGTTGTCTGGCAGGGTGAGCTGAAGTTAGTGCATAGGTGAGAGTCTTCGTGCAAAAACCTTCAGCAGTGCCGATTGCTGCTGCTTTGCTTGCTGGCCCCCTTCCCACGGGTGACATCCCTCATCTGGAATCTGATGTTCAGATAACTTCAGGGTATTGAAGAGCAGATGCCACCCCACCTTTTTGTCCTTATCGAAGTGCTCGTCTTGTTCTGCCTGCTCACACAAGTGCCTTTTCACTGCTGGATTTGCTCGTGTTGCAACTGAAACCGGATCATTGTAATTTCCATCTCATATTTAGAGAATGGGTCGGAAGGGACTTTAAAGATCATCCAGTCCAACCCCCAGTGCTGTGGCTTTGTACTGGCATACGTTCCACTTGTGAGTGAAGATCTGTGTAGTAACTTGTATCTGATATTCCTAAATTTTGTGTTGAAGTTCAAGTCAGTGATCCTTTGGTGTTTATTAAGACATGTGCAGCAATCTGCTTGTAGAAAACGTACTTACAGGAAACACACGTGTGCATTAGTGTTGGCTGGCAGAAATTCCCAGTGCTGGGGCTGGCTGGAGAAGAGTCAGGAGTTTGTGTGGCGCCTGCTGTGCTTGTGGCTGTTCTCTGGGACTTTCACTGATGTCTGAAATAATGTGTGCTAGCTAAATGCAGGGAGCTCCAGGCCTGCCTGGATGCAAAACTCTTGCTGTGGTCAATGTTGGTCCCATTTGTATGGGGGGGTGTGTGTGTGTATGTGTGTGTGTGTGTGTATATATATATATATTTATATATATTTAGGTTTTTCATTTTACATTTTGTACTGAAATTTCCTTTTGCCTTGGTGAGGGAACATCTTTGTCAATGACACCACCTGCTTATTAGTCTATTCTGGGATTTTTTTGTAGGTGGCACTTGCCTTTCTTAGACAAATCCATTGTCTTTACAAATGCTCCTCACAGAGCAGTTGCTGCTCAGCGATAGCAGCAGCTGAACACGGAGCTCAGGTGACTTGGAGAGCTCTGCAAAGAACCCAGAGCTCTGCAGTATTTCCAAAGCACACAGCACGTGGTGCCTGCTCTCAGTGCTCTCACAGGTTCATCTGGGAAGGGTCGTGTTTATTATCATACATAGGTGGTGGATACAGGCTGTCCTGTTTCCAAGGTACTCAGGATCATGGTGAAATTGAGAAATTGCCATCATAAGAGCAATCAGTCATGAGGCGCAGGACGGCCTTGCTTTAAAATTCTCTGCTACATTACACTTCGCGTTATTTTTGTCTCCATCTGAACATGCTGACTCTTTCTGTGTATTATTTTTACTCCCCCTCCTGTCTCTGTTTCCAGATAGGTGAAAGGATTCGAGTTATCCTGGACATGGAAGACAAAACATTAGCGTTTGAGAGGGGCTATGAGTTCTTGGGAGTTGCCTTCAGAGGACTGCCAAAAGTTTGCCTGTATCCAGCAGTGTCTGCTGTGTATGGTAACACAGAAGTGACTTTGGTCTACCTGGGAAAGCCTCTGGATGGATGACATGGATTGTTTCGTTGGGACATCGAGATGTGGATGTTTGGGAGGAGAAATCTGCATGTTGGTTAGAGGGAAACATGTATTAGAGGAAGCAAAACAACAAAAAAGTGGGGTGTGTGTCCAAGAGCCATCGAGGGAACCACGTGGAGTTTGGATACAGAGGACCAGGCGTACTTCAGAAATTGTGTTACATTTCCTCTTTCTACCAGGCCAGAAAAATCCTCAGGGCTGCAGTTGGTTGAGTGGGAAGCTGACACATGCATGTTGCGACAGATTTTATTGCTAAAAAGGCAGTGTGACCTCAAACATTTAAGAAAGGGCTTGATACAAAAATGCTTGAGGAAATTACCCTGGGATTTGTAAGTGGCGTGTTTTGTGAGAGACTCCCATTTCCAAACTGCTTGTTCCTTCCTTCCTTCCCTCCTTGGGGCCAGCGTGGGGGCTGGAGCAGAGCGGGGTTGCTGGGGGTATTTACAATTTTTAGTGTCCTGAGAGGCACAGTCTGTGCAACTGCCCTTCTCTGGTATAACCGTACAACACGTGTGCAGCTATTTTTAAGTGTATTTTAAGGGTTGTATATAAAGAAAACGTTGAAAAGAACAGTTAAAAGAAAGGGTTTGCTTTATTCTAACTGGGACAGAATTTCTTAAAGGGAAAAAAATCCCCCCCCCTCCCTGGCACCAGAACACACACCTGGGACAGGTGTGCAGCCTTCATGTCAGTGCAGTTCTGTTGTGATGTGTTTTGGGATGCTCTTGTGGAGTGCGGTGCTACTTTGGGTTGTTTCCTGTGAAAGCTTCCATGGCTTCAGTGACAGGTGTGTTCTCTGTAGGAAACAAAAACGTTTTCCCCGCGAGTTTCCTTTCACCAGAACTTGCGCTCCCCTTGGGGAGGGAAGGCTGAGCACAGCACTGAGCTTGCCTGCCTTTCCACGTCAGAAACGCCACCTTTTCAAAGCATTCTTGCACTTGCTAATCACTGTTGTGAGATGTCTCAAAATAGCGTGGAAGGAGCGTTGGGCTTCTGCAACCAGACCTTCCCTTCAGCTTCAATGGCTTTATAAGGCTTTAAGGCTTGCCTGAACCTTTCTGAACTGAATCAAATCCCCCAGTACCCCAACATTCACTTGCCCAGGACTAATAAAACTCTCACCAGCCCTTTGATGGGGATTCTGGATCACATTCAATGTTTGTGCTCTTCCCTAGTTTTCTCAAAGCCGTGTACAAACCCCCCAGGTGTGTCCGTGTGCTGGCATGTGCAGGCTGGGAAGCTGCCAGGTGTAGTGAGGAGGGCCTTGCTGCTGAAACCACTTTCCTGTGAGGCTGGAAGGTCTGTAGGGACCCCCAGGAGGGCCCTTTAACGGGGCAGGAAGGCTGTGAGCCCCACGGCTGGCTCGTGACTCTGGTTTCGTGCTGCCTGGGCTGTTTCAGAGCTGCTTTTCGAGAGGGAGAAGGAAATGTTTGTACAACCTCTTTCTGCTTGGGTTTTTTTTTGTTTTGTTTTGTTTTGTGCTAGAGAATGTGAATTGCTTGGTATCAGACACTGGCAATTCCCTGAGCATGGAAGAAAGAGGAATTCCTCTTGGGCTTTGCTCATCCCCCTCCCTGTTCCTCAAGGACGTGAGTGAGGCTTTGCCTTGGAGTGCTTTTGGCCGGGTAGATCACCAGGTCTTGCCCTGGAACTGTGTAAGGTGTTACCATTTAAAGGATTTAGAAGTATTTATTTGTTTTGTGTGTCCATTGCTGAAAGGCAAATCAAGGTCTGTTCCTCCTGCTGCATCAGACAGAATGTGCTGTGAGCAGTGGAGCTGTTCTCAGTGGTGCTGAGAACAGCCAAATAAAGGATGTGGGACGGGCATCCAAGTACCTCCCAGACAAATCTGTTACAGGCACTGATTGTACTGGACTGTAAAGTGTGTCTGCAGAGCAGAACCGTGGGGCACAGAGTTGGGGATAAAGGAAACAAAACCCTGCCCAGTTTAGGAAAATAAATAGTCCCCAGGATGAATGTGTTGTCAGTGCAGTCCTGAAAGATGCAACCTCGGTGACTGTCCGTGATCCAGTTAGAGGCAAGGAAACCCTGAGAATTCCGAGGAGTTTTAATCACAAATTCAAATTGATTCCCATTGTTCAGACTGCATTTTACCCTCTAAATAATTTCCCTCTAAATCAGAAATGCTGAAAGTTGAACATTCCTTAAGGGTGGGTTTGGGCAGACTCACTTATGTAAGATTATAACTTATTCCTGGAGACCAATGCTGGCTGTACAAAATATTAAAATAAACACTGCTATCATTCAGAAGGATCTGTCGGCGTGGATTGTTGGAATGCCACCTGTGGAATTCCCACGGATGGGGAGAAGGGAGTTGCAGTTTGGTGCCCCAAGAGCACGGAGGCGTTGGGCCTGTGTGACCTGCTGTGTGTCTGCTGGGAAAGAGAGAGTCTGATGAGTGGTTAAGGAGGGCTTGGAAACCCAGGGATCTGGCAGCTGTGCTTGGGGAATTGCATCCTCTGGAACAGGGATGCTCACTCGTGACTGTGGGAAGGGCATTCCTGCCGGCTGGAGGCCTCTGGATTGGAGCTGGGCTGGTGTGGTCCCTGCCCCACTGCTGCACCAAGGGTTCTCCTCCTCCCCTCAGCTTCCTGCTGTTTCCTTAGTTTTCCATATGGAAGTTCAGTGTTTCATGGTGCTTTTAGGAAGTAGTATTGGGGTTTTGAGCTCTAAGGCACTTTCCAAACTCTCTGCACCAAGAGTTTGCTTTTAAGCAGGAAATCTTGGCTGCCGCTTCCTTCAGGAGCGGAGAGGTTTGGTGCTGGCTCGCCAAGGAGGCAGAGTTGGTTTTTTTTAGCCTGAGGTGCCTCAGGGTCAGCTGAGCAGTTGTTTGGGGTATTTTTCCTACCCTGACAAGGGATTTAAGGACTTTGGTCAGGGGGAACATCAAGTGTTCACAGCCCGCATTACAGAAATCAGTCAGATTAACAGGTCTTGGCTTCGGAATCTTACAGGATTTTGGGATAAGTGAGCATTTAATCTGTCATTTTAATAAAATTCAGAACTCTTTGTGGTTTGAGTGTGCTGTGAAATCCGTTGGGAGCTGAACAGTCGGTGCTCTGTCCCTGTCGTATCTCTGAGGAGGTGAGGAGCTCTGCATGGTCAGTATTTCGGGGGCAGAGGCTGTTCTTGGCCTCGGTGGTGCCTTGTGCTGGCCCTAAACGAGCTGTGTGACTCAGGTGCTGCTGGCATAAATCACGATGGGGTGGGAGACTCCCTCCTGGGAAATGCTTTTATCCCAGTTGAGAGGCTGCAGTGAGAGTACGTTTTTGGGAGCCCTGTGTGCGCCTTCCCCTCGCAGAGGCCACTCGGTGCCGTCCCTCCTGGCCACGCTGCAGTGACAAACCCAGGCAGGAGCAGATGGCCCTGGGGCTGTGGCTCTGCGCCTCCGGTGTGGCTGTGCTCTTCCCTGCCTGCCTCGGAATCTGACAGTGAGACATCCAGCTTTTATCCCTGCTTATTTCTGATCTACGTTTCTAAATTCCCCGAGCACACGGGTGTGTTTCCAGATGGCTGCCTCTATTTTTTTTTTCCCCTCTTCCATTTGCACTGGGTTGGTGACGGCAGCGATGAGTTAAAATAACGCTGGGCCTGATCCCAGTCTGATCGTGCAAACCTGGTTTTCTAAAGTAGTTGAGAGGTGAGCAGCCCTCAGTCATTCCTTACGCTGTGTATTTCCATGCGAAGATTTCAAGTTTTACATGTTATAAATAGCCCTTAGATGTGTAAGTGATTTTTTTTTCACTTATGTGCAGTGAAATCTGCAGACAGACAGAGCATTGTTGACATGGCACTAAGATCCTTTCTGCACTTACAAAGCAGGTTGTGAGGGGGTCGGCAGTGGCCGTGTCGGACTCTGTGAGTGACAGTAGCCCACCTTGTGCTCGAGTGTGATTGAAGGAAAAAACAAATGAAGCAGGGAATGTGCGCAGAAAGCTTTTCCTGCAGTGCTGCTGGACCTGCTAATTCATCCCTTAAACAGGTTCTTTTCCTACTGATGATGCTGGGTGACTTCCCAAGGAGCTCCCCCATCTCCCCACGAGAGGGCAAAGCTGTGGGAGCCTGAACTTGTGCTCAAACAAGGGCTGAGTACCAGAAATGTTTTTAATGTGGAACTTCTCCCTTAACAATTACTTCCCGTTCTTTTCAAAAACCAAACCAAACTAAAAACCCTCAACAGAAGTGGATGATGGACATAGAACTTTTTGAAGTTCACTCCTTCATCTGAACCCTGCGTCCTGAAATAGGCTGAGCAAATACAGCAAATATTTGCATTTCAGAAAATGGTTCTTAGGGACACCAAACTGAGCCAAAGCTCCACGATCACCTTAAAGGATTGAAAGGGATTTGAGAGGCTCAAACAAAATGTCAGAGTTGCTGTTCAAGGTCCACTTTTCCCCAGACTTGCTTTTCTTCCCCTCAGGCGTTTATAATGAGGAAATAGTGATATCAGCAAAAGATTATTTTTTAAAAATCAAAGTAATTGAAAAGGGATTTTGAAATAAAACTCACTGTATGTTATAAGTGTTGTTCATTCCTCTGCAGTTTTACCAAGTCAGGAGTTGAATGGCTTTTCCCTTTATGCCTGCACTGGCAGGTGTGGTGTGAGCTACCTGCAGTGGTTTCATGTCTGCTTGATTTATTTTGTGTTTTTAATCCTGAGCATCCCTTGCTTAGGAGAACTCAGCCATATCCCATCACTTTTAAATAGCAATCTAAGACAGTAAACTCTGCCAGCTCCAATATGTGGCTTTATAAAGTGCTGGACAAACCTGCCAGCAGGGAAATGGATGTTGGCCAAAATGCTTTTTTATCGTTTTCAGATACTGCAGGGCTTAACATTTTTCATGGAATCCCAGACTGGTTTGGTCTGGAAAGGACTCATCCAGTTCCACCCCCTGTCATGAGCAGGGACACCTTCCACTAGACCAGGTTGTACAGCCTTTGCCAGTTCCAAATCACTTTTTGGGTTTCTTTGATGGCTTTTTGTTTGTCTTATCTGCGCTCAGGTGACAGAGGCCACTTTCCTCAGGCCAGATCCCATCTGACATTGGGACCTGAGCCCTTCCGCAGGGTCTTGTGCAAGAGCAGAGCTGGAGGGTGGGATCGTGCTTTGGAAGCAGCCAAAAGATTTTATCTCAGCTTCAGCATAAGATTGTATCTATTCCTGGAAAAATAATTGACAGGAGCAGAACTGGATCAGAGTTGGAACATTAGTGGGACTCAGGGGAGTGTGCAGGATGGAAACCAGGTGGTTTTACGTGCCCACCTCGCCCCACAGTGCTCTGTGCAGCTCTGGGACGTGCCTCTTTACTGGCAGCGCGAGCTGCTCTTCCCAGCAGGAGCGTGGAGAGCAGGAGGGGAGATCAGAGTATTGATTTGTGTCTGGCTGAACCTCCCCCCTCCTGCATGCCTGTGCTGATCCAGGTCCCAGCCTGGGAGCTGGAGCGGCTTTGAGCCTCTCCCAGGTATGGCTGCAGGGGTGGCATTTCGGATACAGCGGTGATCTCACCCGTGTTGCAGTGACATCACGTGGGAGAGTTTGTTTTCAAACCCCACAGAAACATATCCTGGCAGTTCTGTTTTCTTACTCGAGACCAAGGGATATGTCCTAAGTGCAAGAGTGTGCTCCAACTCCAAACCCCAAATCCCAAACCCCACAGACAGGCTTTGTCCCTTGTCCCTCCGGCAGCGTGCTAGAAAGCAGGGATGCTGAGCCCCATGGCTGAAAACCCGGGAAAAGAAGATTTAGTAGCATGAATTTGCTTCCAGAAGATCTGCCTGCCAGCCCAGGCTGTGGCACGGGGATGTTGGCCCTTCTGGCTGGAGAGGAAGATGGGTGGGACACGCTGAGCTCTGCGAGGAGCTGAGAGAGTTTCACTTCCCTTGGTGTTCATGACAGAATTACTCACTTCTCTGAAGCAGAATGGCAGCAGGGAGGGAGTTCGTGGGGCTGCAGATGGGAGTAGTTTTTTTTGTCACAATTTGCATTCCTGAATGATGTCACAGCAGTGACTTGTCCAAACCTTCTCCTTCTGGTGACTTACAGCCTCCAGCCTTGAGAGTTTTAAGCTAAAAACCACCAGAGAGGAGGTTTAGATTTGATATTAGGAAGAAATTCTTCCCTCCTGGCACAGGGTGCCCAGAGAAGCTGTGGCTGCCCCATCCCTGGCAGTGTCCAAGGCCAGGTTGGACGGGGCTTGGAGCACCCTGGAATAGTGGAAGCTGTCCCTGCCCATGACAGGGGTGGAACAGGATGGCCTTTGATGTCCCTTCCTACCCAAATCATTCCATGATTCTATGATAAAAAACTTTGGTTAATGTGCTGGAGTAGATGGGTCAGGAGGGTTTCTTGCTTTCAATGCTTTATTTTATTGTACAGTACAAAAAAGGTCCATTTATCCACACATTGGGCAATCCTGTGGGAAAAGCTTGGGCAGCTCCTTCAGGTCTAACTGCAATCAAAGTCCAAACTAGATGAAAGCAACCTGGTTGTGGGGCTTTCCAAGCCTTGGGGAGATCTAGGAGAAAAATCATGGAATCTCAGCATGGTTTGGGTTGGAAGGGACATTAAAGCCCATCCCATTCCCCCCCCTGCCATGGGCAGGGACACCTTCCACTAGCCCAGGGTGCTCCAAGCCCTGTCCAACCTGGCCTTGGGACACTTCCAGGGATGGGGCAGCCACAGCCACTCTTGGCAGAAGATCAGAGGTCTTTTCTGGCTTCGGGCACTGGCTTCTCCTGCAGATGCTGTTCTCTAGAGCATCTGGACTGTCTGGGATCATAAGGGAGTGGATGCACTTGGCTGCCAGGTGCTCAGAAATGCCAGGTTCTGCTGCTCCAGCATCTGATGTGTGGTCCGGATGCTGTCCCGCTCTCCCAGGAGGAGGTTCACCTCGGCCTTGTGGTGGTGGTGGATTCCGAGGAGCCCTGAAGCCCCGGCCTGGGAACGGCGGGTGTGTGACGGCTGCGAGCGGTGCCGGAGCCCGGCCGCAGGGCGGGAGCAGTGGGGAAATGAGATCCCTCCTGCAGCTTCCCCTCTGCAGCCGCTTCCTCCTCATTTACAGGCCGAGGAGGAAGAGCGGTGACCGCGGACGGAGCTGCCTGGGCTGGACCTGCCTGCGGGAAGGGATCCGGGTGGAGCCTCACCCCCAGCACGGGGTCTGGGAAGGGGCTGTGGCCGAGCCACTGACCAGCTCCCCTCTTCCCTTCCCACCCTGTGCTCTCAGGAACATGGGTTTGCTTCCCACTAGAACCTGTTCCTGCCTTTCTCTGAGTCCCATAGAGGAAATGGGCACCTTTGGGGGACTGAGGGGTCAAAGGTGGGATCCTCTATGAAGTTCTTGCTGTGGGGCTCCTGACTGGTGTTTAGGCCCTTGATCAAATGTCCTCCAAGCTCAAAGACATAATTTTCCCAATTATTTTTGCTGCAGCTCACCTGGATCCCTGTAGGCTTGTTGCATGTTGTCAGCCTGGGGGGGCACTGCCTCCCCCCTCCTCCCTGATCTCCCACAGCCCAGTTCCTCTGGTGCTGGCAGCCAGCGCGATGCTGCAAGGGTGGGCAAGCAAGCCCAGGGCTCTGCTCAGAACAACCCAGAACTCATCCTGGCTTCAAAGAAGTCTTTGAACTCTGCTTTCCATCAGGTAACCAGGTGACAGCTAGGAGTTTCCTCACAGCTGGAAATAAAGAGAACAAATTCTTGGCTGTCAGGGTGGGGAGGCCCTGGCACAGGGTGCCCACAGAAGCTGTGGCTGCCCCTGGATCCCTGGCAGTGACCAAGGCCAGGCTGGATGGGGCTTGGAGCACCCTGGGCTAGTGGAAGGCGTCCCTGCCCACGGCAGGGGGGGGAATGGGATGAGCTTTAATGTCCCTTCCAACCCAAACCCTCCTGTGACTCTGTGGAATGGGGGAGAAAGGCTGAGCTTGGCTGTGGCTAAATGTGTAATTGTGGGGAAGGATGAGCCAGGAGCGTGGGCAGCTGCTGGAATGGGAGCAGGAGTGGAGGAGTCCCACCCAGAGGAGGGAGCTCCAGGGGCTCACAGACACACAAGTCACTGCAAAACCAGAGCCTGGAGCTTTAGTGACTGATGCAAGAGCTGGCACGTGCCTTTGCTTGGACCCAGGTAAAGCAGCAGGGAGGTGGTTTGGCCACAGCTTGGGGGAAAAGATGGTTTCGAGGCTGATTATAACTCCTCGACTTTTGTCCCTTGGTTTCCCCTGCGGGAACTCCCGGGGGAGCTGCAGCCCTGCTGCGGCGCCGGGGCTCTGCGAGCCACGCTCCTGTACAGCAGTGCACCGTCCTGGGATGGGACTGTCCCCTGCCACCCCTTGGGGTTAGACTGCCTGCTGGATTCCCACTGGGAAATTCAGCCAGATGAATCTCCAGAGCTCAAGTTTAAACTGCAGGCATCGAGCTGTCCATTTTAGCTTTTCCTTTTTGCCCATAGAACAAATTCTGTTTTCTTTTGTGTTCATAGTCCCTCTTAAATTAAAGGCAACTACTGCTGCTGGCAGCTCCTGAGATACAGGACACCTCAAGCTTCCCTTGTTTTATCCAGAGCAGCTGATTAAATAAAATAAAATAATTTAGGTTAATGGTGCTTTGCACCACCATCCCTTGCAGAACCACTTGTTTAATTCTTGCCAGTTCTCCATCCCAGTGGGAGTCAAGGACGCCCATGGAGGAACATTTCTGTTTCCCTTTCCCCGCACTGACCAGGTCCTGCTGCTGTGTGAACAATGAGTGACCCTTCTGGTGCTTCCACTCGGGAATAAATCACATTTCCTGCAGGAAAACACATGTTCAGAGATGGGGTTGCTGTCTCCTGTGGCAGTTTCCCCTTTCCCAAGGGTCCTGTGCTGGGTGCATTCCAGGAGAAACTGGGAGCCGGCCCTCTTGTCACAACTTTGCTCTTGGGTTGTGCTTGACAATTTGAAGGTCGTAAAGGGAAAAAGATGGTTTGGAGGAAGAGGAGGTGGGAGGAACAGAAGCAGCTCACTGGGTGTGAAACCATAAGGGGATTCCCAGTCATCTCCTACAGCTGCAGGAATTGCAGCGGCAGGTTTGGACACGGCTCCTAGCAGCTGTATCTCCTTCAGTTTAACCCACCTGTGCCACTGAGCTGCACTGGAGCTTCCTGAGGAGCTCATCGGAGCAGCAGCTCTTGGCAGCTCAATCCCTGTCCCTTCCCTGTGCTGACCTTAAACAATAAATTACCCCTCTCAAGGCACACACCAAATCCTTACCGCGAGGGCTGGGTGGGGGTGTGAGGGGAGGAAAAGGAGGGGACCAAGCACAGAACCATCCGGCTGCAGGATGTGGGGAAAGTGTGAAGAGCAGCAGCACCGCTGCCGATGCCCCAGCGCGGAGCCGCGGGCTCAGCCCGAGCGTGGGGCTGCTTTCCAGGGACAGCGGGCTGGGGGAAACCCGCACGGGCTGGGCAGGGGCTCTGCCAGCCCCCGGTGCTGCTGGGGAGGGAGGGGGGTTACACTGGCGGGGCTTTGGGGAGGGGCTGGGGGCAAAGCAGGGAATGAAGCAGGTTGTTTCCTCTCGCAGCTCCTGCTGGGCTGCAGGAGGAAGCTGGTTTGACCCTCAGGGCATCACCTTGATGGTGGCAGCACAAGAAGGAATCTCATCAGAAGGTCTCCCAGGAGCCTCCCACCCAGAGAGCGGAGCGTGGTCACGGCTGAGGATGCCCAAGTTTTTCAGCTCTGCCAGCTCCCGTGTCTCCAAGCACCAGGTGAGGGGTTTGAGTGTGGGCTCGTGGCTGGGTTTGGGATGAGGAGTTTGTGGCCATCAGCTGATCTCAGCCTCTCGTGTGCCCTTGAGCAATGCCATGGGAATTTTGCCCTGCTGAGAGCTTCTGCCACTCCTGTTCGCTTCTCTCTTCTCCTTCTTGATTTTGATACGTCAAACTTCCTTGAAAATGGAGGAAATGAAACCACAGGGCTTTTTGTGAGTGACATGGGAGAGGTCAGCCTCCTCCCAGAGAAGAAATGAAATTTAGGGGGAAGGCAAGAAAATCATCTCCCTGGTTGTTTGTGCTGGTTTCAGGAGTTTGGGGGCCATGTGGTCTGGCAGGGAGGGGGGACCCTGGCCGGGATGTCCCTTGGAGGGGGTCCTGGTGTGCTGCAGTGACACAGTTCATCTCCCGACTCCGCAAATACCCCACTGGCACCATGGAACACGTGGCATGTGGAACACGGACCTGCTGATCCCACACAGGGCCCCGCTGCAGGGCTGGATCCTTTCTCCATAGTTTTGAACCCTTTCCCAGCTAAGTAGATCCGGGCAAAGTTTTCTGCCTCAGAGGCTGGATTAGCTGGGGACTTGGGGGTGCGTGAGGACCCTGGGAAAGGGGAGACATGGGGTGGGGAGATGGAGAGCAGGGGTAGATGGGGGTGAGGAGGAAGGAGACGTCCCTGTTCATATTGCCTTGGAAACGCGGATCTTTGTTTCCTGGCAGCTGCAGGAAAAGCCGTTTCCGCTGGCTTTCACACAGGGACTGGCACTCGGGAGGTCCCTGTACCAGGGTGGCTCTGACTTGTGCCCTGGGTGCTGGGTTTGCTGAAGTTCTGAGCAGCCCCACGACACCCAAAGGTCTGGGGGAAGAGGGATAGGAGCATCCTGAATCTCACTTAGACAATGTGAGGGACAGGCACTGGCATCCCAAAGTTGCTGGGGACTCAACACCTGGGACATGTCCAGCCTTGGCTTGGGATGCAACAGGAGATAACAGCACCTTCTTCCCCACGGGACGCGCGTCCCTGGGCTCCCGTCGAACCCCTGAGCTGGGCGCTGGAGGCAAGCGGGGTCTGGAGGGACACAATGGGAATAGGTGCCACGCAGGGGTGGCATTTCTCCACCCCGCAGGATCGGGGGCATGGCTGTGCAGGGCAGAACCACCCCCAGCCACCATCTCTGCAGCCTGAAACCCTGAGAAGGGGTTCTGCTGCTGGAGCTGTGCAAAGGAGTCGCCGTGCAGGGCTCATCCCCAGTGCTGGCTGGTCCCCAGGAGCTGCGTGACCCCGGTGGGGCTGGTTCCCCCTGTACCCCTCGCTGCCTGCCTGGGCCCTGTGGTTCCTCCTTGCCGGGGAGCCGTGTGCGAGTGCACGACCCGGGCTGGGAGTGCTGAGCTCAGTAAGCGAGAGCTGGGCCGCGCTCGCTGCCTCCATGTGACTGCAGTTTCCGCTGGCTCCTTCCGCAAAGGCTAAATTGGTGCTCAGCGAGAGGGCGGGTGGCACACGGCCCTGGCGGGTGGCACACGGACCCCGCGGGTCACCCCTACCCCCGGCCCCAGGACCCCCCTGAGCGCAGCTGAGGGGCCGCAGGATGGACCGTGCCAAAGCCCGCGCGGTGAGTAAGGTGAGTAACTGCCCCCCGACACCTGTGCCGGGGGAAGGCACCCCGGGGCTCCCCTGCACCAGCCTGGGGAGCCGTGGTGGCTGCGTGTCACTAATGCCCACGCTCGAAGAGCTGTGGCTGCATGGGCCCGTGCTGGGGCTGGCGTGAAGTGTGGGGAGCACCCCGGGAGCTCCCAGAGCTCTTGGATGTGGGCTCTGGTGTAGGGCTGCGGGCGAGGGTTTCCTGCCAGGGCTGCTGCCCGCCCTCCTGGCTGGGCAGGTGCCATCCCAGCAGCTCCAGGGAGCACTGGGAGGATGGAGGCGCTTCTGGCGTTGGAAGCCAAGAAAGGCTGAGCAGGGTGAAGGAAAGTGAGAGTTTCTGCAAAGAGGTTCAGGAGCCAGAATCAAAACTGGTGTTCTTTGGGTGCAGTGAGGACACAGCAGGGTCCCTCTCCTGCCACCCTGCCTGGGTATGAGGTGCTGCTGGACTCCAGGGATGTGAGAGGGCAAAAGGTGCTGTGTCTCAGCTGCAGCCTGGGGAAGGGAGACTAGCTCTCCACCTCCTCCAGAGTAATAAATCCTGCTTTGATAAGGCACCAGCTCAACACTTTGGCCCTCCCAAGGAAGGGGACAGCCCAGGACATGCCCTGCTCCCTCTGTGCTGCGAGGCTCTGGCTACCTGGGCTGCCCAAAATAACCCCATTTCTCCTTCACACAGTGGCAGCTGTGAAAGTGCCGCGTGCCAAACACTCGCGGAGCCCTCGCAGCTCATTTGCCTGAGCTTCAGCTTTTCCCCAGATGCAAATGCCGTCAGCTCCGGTCCCACCAGGTCAGTAATGGGGCAGCTCCTGCTGGAGAGCCTCTGCTTCCCTGGGAGGGCCCCCAGCAGGGATGGGCACTGGGGGCACTTGGTGGGGCTGGGTCGGTGTCCCCTGGGGGAGTGTTTGGTGCCAAGAGGGGGCACACGAGCCCTGCTGGGGGACGCCCCGCTCGAAGGATGCAGCTCAATGGCCTTCACGAGCAGCCGTGCAGCACAGCGCTGCCTTCCCCCTGTGCGCTGCCCCGGGCGGGACTGAGCTGCCACCCCCGTCCCTGCTCTTCCCCTCCAGGCTCCAACTGGGGGAGCCCCACGAGGACTTCTGCTGGGGTGGGTGGGCTCGGCGCCAAGGCTCTGTACGCCTTCTCCATGGACAGCTCATGGTGGCCCAGGCAACCTGGGCCTTTCGGGGTGAACAGTTTGCAACTTCTGACCTCCTCACCTCTGCCTCCCTCTCCACAGGAGTGCCGCCACTGAGATGGAGGCCCCGCTCCCTGGTCTCTCCCTGCTTCTTCTCCTCCTGGCAGTGGGATGGGGAAGCGGGATGGACGCAGCCTGGGCACCATCTCCTGGGGGCTGTGAGCTCGTAAGTCCTCTCTTGTGAACCCTCACCCCTCTGAGTGCTTGGTCCTGCCTGGCAAAGCCCAGGCAACTCAGCATCTCCAGACCTTCTCCATCCCAGCTACTGGCTTGGAGAGGACTGGTGTGCCAAGGCTGTAACCAAAGGGCCACCTCCTCCCCCTTTACTCTGCTCCCCAGACTTCTCCCTCTTCATCTCCTGCCTCCCCTGGTGGTGTTACACGCTCTCCTCTTCCTTCAGGTGCAGAGCATCATGGACTGCACTGGGAGATGGCTGAGTTCCATCCCAGGAAACCTTCGAGGCGATACCAAGGAGCTGTTTCTTGATGACAACACTATCCAGGCCCTGGGCAATGCCTCTCTGCTCCTGTACCCCCAGCTCTGGCATCTCAGCTTGACCAGGAACCGGCTGGAGCTCATTGAGCCTGGTGCCTTCCTCAGCAGCCAAGGCCTGCAGGTGCTCTTCTTGACAGACAACCTGCTCTTCACCAACTACTCGCTGACAGCAGCTGCTCTTTCTGCTCTGCCAGCCTTGAGGACGCTGGATCTGGCTGGAAATCAGCTCACCGAGGACATGGTGTCGGTTTTAGTCTCGAACCTCTCTTCCTTGGAGTCCCTGTCTGTGGCCAGGAACATCATCATGAGGCTAGACTTGTCCATCTTCACAAACCTGACACAGCTGCTGGAGCTGAACCTGGAGAAGAACTACATCTTTGAGATCGACAATGCTTTTGAAGGGCTGCAGAGGCTGCAGAGGCTCAACATCGCTTACAACTACCTCCCGTGTCTGGTGGGGTTTGGTCTGACCCAGCTCAGGGTGCTCAACATCAGCAACAATGTCATTGAGTGGTTTCTGACCCTGGAAAGTGATGACCTCTTTGAGCTGGAGGTGCTGGACCTGTCCCACAACCGCCTCCTGTTCTTCCCTGTGCTGCCCCGGCAGAGCAAGCTGCACTCCTTGCTGCTGCAGGACAACAGGATGAGCTTCTACCAGCGCCTCCCCAACGGCACCTCCCTGGCCAACGTCACCGTGCAGTTCCTCATCATCGATGGCAACTCCACCAACATCACGACAGTCAGGCTCTGGGATGAGCTCTGCCACAGCAACCTCTCCTCCCTGCGCCTTCTGGACATGAGCCAGAACCAGGTCTGGGGCCTGCCAGATGATTTCCTGGCCCAGATGCCGTCCCTGACCCACCTGAAGCTCAACCAGAACTGCCTGGAGGCATTTCACCTCTCAGAGGAGGATCCCTTGGCCATGCTGACTGAGCTGGACCTCAGCCAGAATCAGCTGGTGGAGCTGGGGGTGAAGGTGGGCGTTGGGGACATCCTGCCCAACCTGCAGCTCTTCAACCTCAGCACCAACAAGCTGCAGGCGCTTCCTCCCGGGATTTTCACCCGCACCAGGAAGATCACTACCCTGGACCTCAGCCGCAACCGGGTTGACCTCTGTCCCCAGCCAGATAAGGCCGAGAGTCTCCCCTGCGTGGACATCAGGGGTGTGGAGACCTTGACCCATCTCTCCTTGGCCGGCTGTGGTCTGCAGGGGCTGGGCGGCCGCCCCTTCCAGGGGACATCGCTGGTGCATCTGGACCTCTCCGACAACTGCCAGGCGCTGTCTGGGGACCTGGGGTGGCTGCAGGACCTCGTCCTGACACTGCAGGTGCTGTCTCTGAGGAACACCAGCCTCTCTTCCACCGCCGTGGACTTCTCTGCCCTGAACAGCCTCGTGCGCTTGGACCTCTCTGGGAATTCCTTGGCCGCGTTCCCCAGCTCGCTGGGCAGCCTGAGGCTGCGCAGCCTGGACCTGCGGGACAACTGCCTCCCGGCACTGCCGCCGGACGTGGCGCGGGTGCCGCTGGGGACGAGCCTGCGGGAGCTCTACCTCAGCCAAAACCCCTACAACTGCTGCACTCTGGGCTGGTGGGACGCCCTGCAGGGGCTCGAGGGGCTGCNAGCCACGGCTCCCGCGCGCTGAGCCCCGGCGCGCTGCCCGAGCCCGTGCTGCAGAGCTGCCGCTGGCAGACGGCCGACCTGGCCCTGCTCTACCTGGTGCTGGCTCTGCCCACCTGCCTGACACTCCTGGTGGCCTTCGTTGTCATCTTCCTCACGTTTAAGGAGAAGCTGCTGAAGATGGTGAAAACCCGGTGTGGGGTGTCCAGCCCTTACTGATGGCTGAGGAGGAGGAAGGGCTCAGGAATGGTCAGGATGAGCGGGTGGTCAGGATTACAGGTGGTAACGCCTCCGAGGTGGTCAAGATGGAAACCCGATGGATGCAGGACAGGAGGTGCTGGGAGAGCTGCCATTCCTGCCCTAATTCCTGCCCCATTCCTGCACCAAAGGGTACGGGCCGTGTCTGGTGATGGAGTGCTGGGAATCCTCAAGGAACACATCTTCAGCAGAAACCTTCAAGGTGGTGTTGGTGAAAGCTGTGCAGACACGACACCAAACATTCCTTGGCTGAAAGGACAGGTTGCCCAGAAAATCTGTGGATGCCCCATCCGTGGAAGTGTTCAAGGCCAGGTTGGAGTGGGCTTGGAGCAACCTGGTCTAGAGGAAGGTGTCCCTGCCCATGGCAGGGGTTGTAACCAGATGGGTTTTTAAGGTCCCTTCCAACCCAGACCATTCTGGGATTCTGTGACTGTTTTTGTCAGCGCTGCTTTCCCCCCACTTCAGGCAGTTCCTTTTATTTATTCCCACCTGTAGCCAACTCAAAATGTCTTCCAGATCTGCAACCAGCCTCCACAAAGTGCCCCAGGCTGGAGCAAACATCACCTGGGCGCTGTGGAGAAGGGTCTCTGTAGCCACAGCTTTCCACACTGCTCTTGCCAGCACGGCCAAACTCGCAGGCAGCCCTGGTCGTGCACCATGTGCGTGTGCCGATAAGACAGGCGTTGTCAGCAGCTGAAAGACACATTTTGGGGTCTTGTTTCTCCACTAAGTCACAGTCTGGGTTAGAAAATTCCATTAAATACAGCCCAAGTTGCAACAATGTGAAATACTGGTTGAAAAGCAGGAGAGTAAATAATATCCCTTGGCGACATTTTATCATGGATTTATATTTCTCCAGTGGCTGCTGGATTAAACATACAAAGGCAACAAGAGAAATCCTTCCTCCTTGTTGTGCAAGCCCCGCTCCCGCGGTCGGTCGCTCCAGCAGTGCCTGGGGGTTTCCTCCACCCAGCTCTGCTCACAGCTCACTCTGGCTCCCCCAGAGCAGCAAGCACTACCTGGGGAAGTGCTGCTCTGTTCCTCGGGGCTCACTGAGTGGAAAGGAGAAGTGATGGTGGTTTGTGCTAACTCAAAAGCCCTGCTGAGAACTGGAGTGGCTTTATTCCTGTGGCACTGTGGGGATTTTTCCAGTGAAACACGTTTAATGGGAACAGGGCACAGGGAAGTGTGCAGCAGTGTTGGAGTGGGAATGTCAAGGGGGCTTGTCCTTGCCTGGGCGCTCAGCCGCTGATGTGGAGTGTGCTGGGGGCTCAAGCCCAGTGGAGTTGTCCTGGGAGGTGATGGAGGGAGCTGCCCGAGGCTGGCGGGGCTGGGAGGATGCTGGGGATGGTGCAGGCAGGGCAGCCAAGGCTGGCAGCAGGACAAACCCGTCCCAGACACAGGCGTGGGACTGGGGGCATGGGGAGCCTGGTGTGGCTGGTGGCTGTACAGGGCTGGAAAATGGTGTGGGTCAGACCCTGCTAGTCCAGCCGGCAGCTGCACTGGGGCTGAGTGCAGCAAGGTTCTGGAAATCCAGCTGTGAGATCTGGCTCGGAAATGGCCGCTTTCTGCCCCAATTTTAGACTTGAAATAGCCAAAACCAACCCAGGCCCCAACTGGGGAATCCCTCAGCCTCTTTCAGCCCTTCTTTTGCCCGTAAGCTGCACCCCGGGGGACGGCAGTGACCTATAAATACNAGTGCTGCTCTGTTCCTCGGGGCTCACTGAGTGGAAAGGAGAAGTGATGGTGGTTTGTGCTAACTCAAAAGCCCTGCTGAGAACTGGAGTGGCTTTATTCCTGTGGCACTGTGGGGATTTTTCCAGTGAAACACGTTTAATGGGAACAGGGCACAGGGAAGTGTGCAGCAGTGTTGGAGTGGGAATGTCAAGGGGGCTTGTCCTTGCCTGGGCGTGGGCAGGCTCAGCCAGTGATGTGGGGTGTGCTAGGGGCTCAAGCCCAGTGGAGCTGTCCTGGGGGGTGATGGAGGGAGCTGCCTGAGGCTGGCGGGGCTGGGAGGATGCTGGGGATGGTGCAGGCAGGGCAGCCAAGGCTGGCAGCAGGACAAACCCGTCCCAGGCACAGGTGTGGGACTGGGGGCATGGGGGAGCCTGGTGTGGCTGGTGGCTGTACAGGGCTGGAAAATGGTGTGGGTCAGACCCTGCTAGTCCAGCCGGCAGCTGCACTGGGGCTGAGTGCAGCAAGGTTCTGGAAATCCAGCTGTGAGATCTGGCTCGGAAATGGCCGCTTTCTGCCCCAATTTTAGACTTGAAATAGCCAAAACCAAACCAGGCCCCAACTGGGGAATCCCTCAGCCTCTTTCAGCCCTTCTTTTGCCCGTAAGCTGCACCCCGGGGGACGGCAGTGACCTATAAATACATCCCTGCGCTGTCCTCCGGCTGCCTTCCGGCATGTCCGCGCTGGCAGGGTGAGCGGGTGCCCTGCGAGCTCCCCTCTCCCTGGTGCTGGGGCTGGGCTCAGAGGGGGATGTGTGCCCTTCCCTTCCATTTGGTGTGGGCTGCAGGGTGCAGCCGTGGGGGAACACGCAGGGAGGAACCCGGGCACCTGGCACTGCCTGGGGCACGGGTAAAGAGGGGGTGTTCTTAATTGTGTGGAGCTGATGGGGATACTTAGCATTCCCTCATCACGGAAAGCCGTGGCTCGCCTGGAGCTGTGATGTGCACAGGATGTCAGGGCAACCAGAGGAGATTCCGCTTGCTTTGGGGTCGGTGTCCTTAGACAGCTGCTCTCACCATCTTTGCAAGGCCATGGTGATCAGGGAAGGTCCTTGGTGACTGGAGATCACAAGGGTCCCACTCAGCTTCAGTAATGGCCAAAAGGCCATCCCAGAGAGCAACAGGGCAGTCTCCTTCATGTTGGCAAAACCAGGGAATGAATGTTCTTTGTTTGGAGCACAATTCTAGGAAAAGAGAGTGGCTGGAAGAAGTCAGCATGGACTGCTGAGGCTAAGTCATGCCTGCCCAGCCTGCTTTCCTCTCTGGATGAAATGGATGGATCTGTAGGCAAGGAGAGAGTGGTGGATTCCATCTGCTCCAGACGAAATGGATGGATCTGTAGGCAAGGAGAGAGTGGTGGATTCCATCTGCCTCAGCAAGGCTTTGGACACAGTGTCCCATAGCGTTCTTCATCCAAGTGCAGAAGTCATGGTCCGGATGGGTGGGCAGCCAGGCAGGTCAGGATCAGTGGGAGTGAATTGCAGAGCGCTGTGGTTGGTAGTAAGTGCTCTACCAGGAGGCTGCTGAGGGGACTGTTGTGGGATCTGTCCCATTTCCTGCCGTTAGGCATGACCTAAAGGCGGCTGTGAAGTGCCTTCCTGTCGAGTTCCCACAGGATCTCAAACTGGGAAGACCAGGAGGGCTCCACGCTGAAGGTCTGGGGTGGGCTGGAGGAACGGGCCAGCAGGAACTTCATGATCCAGGCACTCGTTTGGCGTCATGTAGCCCTCACTGGTGAGAAGGCCATGTCCGGGGCCAGGCACAGGCCACGTCCTCTGAGCCCGGCCAGGATGAAGCTGGGGGCAGTCTGGGTCCCAGGGGCCCTCTCTCTCCCAAGTGGGAGATCTTTCTGTGTTGTTATGTTGCAATTGTTGAGGCAAGGCCCGTGCCAGACCCCTGCACACCCTTTCTGGTCCTGGGAGAGATGAGTCATCCTTCACATTTTTTTAATTTTGGCAAGTGAGGCCTCAGCTTCCATTTCTCCCCTGACTGAAGATCCCCTTGGCCAAGCGTGAGCTCCCCGGTCCTCCCTAGAGACGGCAAAGCACTGTGGTTTAACTGACCCTTGTTCCATGTTTTTCACAGCAGTGCCTCTTGTTTTGGGGTGCAGGAGGAGGAGAGCTCTCCCAGCTGCTCCTCCAGCCACTCCTCTTAGCTATGTCAGGCAGCAGTTTGTTGTGGCCCTTCAATTTGGGATGAAGACCCATCTCACCCACAGCCCTCACAGCTGCCTGGGTTTGGAAAGCCAAATCCCAGGAAGCTTTTGGAGTTGTAAAATTTCCCAAAGAATCCTAATCTTAGTCCTCCAGTTCTTATGTCAGAGCAGGACTGATCTAGTACCGACCAGCCGAGGTAGACAGCTGGATTAAAACCTTCAGTGGGAAGAGTTTGTCTTACTCCAGAACCACCCCCAGCCTTTGACCTTCTACCACTCTGGTTTTTTCAGATACTTTAGGCACATTCTCCCAGACCTGAGCACTTATGAGGAAGAATCATGTAAGGATCCAACCATCCCATTGCAGCAGTTTGAAATCACTGTGTTTTCAAAAGCGCTTTCAAGACTAATTCATTTTCAAGATATTCCTTTTCTTACATGTAAGGATTTATTCTTGCGTGAGCTAAAACTGGAGATTTAAACATTGCTAGGGAAATGTGAGAGTAATATTTTCAATGCAGAGTTGATTTATCCAGAATGACTGATACATATTTAACTTCCCAGCAGGCAATAATAATCACCCTATTTGTACAGTACAGCTTTAACAGTGTCTTCAGGACATGAATATTTAATGCTTCATTTTCAGCCAGAACTGACTGAAATGTAAAAACTTGAAAGATTAAATAATTTAAAGTTCTTTTATTGTAGGAAAAGACTAAAACGACCCAACAATTTCAGCTGCCCAGTTTCCATTCAATCAAGTCTGGCTTCTTAAACAAAGTTTACTTAAACCTGGGGTTGCTGTGGCCCAGCAAACCCATAATTTCTGGGTTCTCCAGAGCCAAAATGCATCAGTTCTGTGGGGCAGAATGTGTATCATGACACTTCTCTCTGCTGGGATGCTGAGATTTGTCTCTGAATTGCCCATCCAGGACATCTTTGCCTGGAATCAGACTTCTTCATCCGACTCAATGTCCCAGCCACAGGATTCCAGCTGCTCATCCTGTGGGAACTCCACCTCAAGGTTGTAAATGAAGTCGGGGTCATCCTTCTTCTTCCTGTTCTTTTCGAAGAGCTCATCCATGATGCTCTTCCTTTTGGCTAGTTCCTTGTCATCCAGTTTGTTCATATCCTCCTCTGGGTCAATGGTCTCTTCCTGCTGAAACTTTTGCAGGCTCTCAGCCAGGCTCTGTCCTTTCAAATGACCTCTCAGCAAACTGTAGAGCTTCTGGAGCTGACGCAGCGAGACCCCTTCCAGGTAGGCCTTGTGCCGAGGGTTGTTCTTCAGCTCCTCGGCAGCCCGGCCGCAGTCTGGGGAGAGCCAGCACAGGCACCTGCAGCTGCAACAAACCTCTTCCCACAGACACATCTTCTCCCAAAAAGGCCCCAGGGGTCTCTCCAAAGGCTCCTCTCTCCAGGCTCAGAGAGCCATTGCTCAGGTTGAGATGTAGCCTTGGGGAGACAACGTTACCTCAAACCAGCCCCTCCCTGCACGCTGCTAGGAGGGTACTCAGAGGTTCCTAACAATGCTGTTACCAGTGAGCTCCTCTCCATGCAGGCAGGAGTGAATGCAGCTCACCTGAGAACTCGGAGAAATTCCTGATGGGCATGACGCGCTGGCGAGTCTTTTCCTGGCTGTTGTCCTTGTAGATGAGGATGATGGATGGGGGTTGGAAGCAGACCCCGCACTTCTGCGCGCTGAAAGCCATCGTGGCGCCAGCTGTGGCTCCATCAGAGTTCTCCACGATGGCAATGCTCTCTGGAAAATCTGGAGAAAGGAAAGCAAGTGGGAGAGTCTCTCAGTGCTGGTCTTTTTGTCAGGAGTAGGGTTCAGCAAAATCACAGAATCCCAGAGCGGTTTGGGTCAGAATGGACCTTAAAGCCCAGGGAAATGAATTATGAAATTAAATTAGAGGGGATTTAAAAATCCAGATGTGCTGCAGATCCTGTTTCCCAGCTCACTGGACAGCACTGAGTGCAGGTGTTACTTTTATTTTGGTTTTAACCAAGTGAAAATATGTCAAACGTGACGGTGATCTCCAACTGCCCTACAGACTGCAGTACACCAAAGTAACATATTACCCCAAAAATCATTGTATTTCTCCAAATCAAGAAAAATCACATTAACGTTGAAAAGCTCCTTTGAGGCAGAATTGGAAACACTTCCTCCTTTGTAAAAAATCACTCAGGAAAGAGTTCAAACTTGCAGTAATGTCCTTAACAGTGAAAATTTCCAAGGCCGGGTTGGACGGGGCTTGGAGCAACCTGGTGTAGTGGAAGGTGTCCCTGCTCATGGCAGGGGGCAGAACGAGAGGAGCTTTCAGGTCCCGCCAACCCAAACCATTCCAGGCTTCTAGGAAGATGAGAAATAAAACGTGAGCAGCTCTTTGGATCCGCGGGAAAGAGCGTTCGGATCCCCGGTAAGCCGGGCTGAGGCGATCGCTGCCGGCGCCACGGGGGCTGCCCGCGGCACAGCCCGGCCGTT
>WEIT01008240.1:18227-70414 GCA_013389985.1 Dryoscopus gambensis | reverse complement strand
CGGGCCCGCGTCTTTCCAGCGCCCTGAAAAGCTGCTGCTCCACGGGCCCCGCGCCCGCCTGGTTTTACAGCTCCCTGTGGTTCTGCCTTCTTTCTGTGGCTGCTTTTCGTGTTTATCCCGTCAAAGCCAAGCTGAACGGGTTAGAATCACGGAAGTGCAGGATGGTTGGTGTTGGAAGGGACCTTAAAGCCCATCCAGTCCCACCCCCTGCCATGGGCAGGAACAGCTTCCACTGTCCCAGGGTGCTCCAAGCCCCATCCAGCCTGGCCTTGGGCACTGCCAGGGATCCAGGGGCAGCCACAGCTTCTCTGGGCACCCTGTGCCAGGGCCTCCCCACCCTCATACAGAACAATTTCTTGCTAATACCTGATCTAAATGTACCCTGAGTAGGTTCATGGCGATGGGGAGCGAGGAGAGTAAAGTTGGATTTAGCCTGGTCCATGTGGCGACTGCCCAGAGGCTGATTTGGGAGCAGAGAGTTCATGAGCTGCTTTCGAGGAGCAAGGCTGTGCTTTGCTGTAGCCAAAATAAACCAGTTCACGAGCTGCCCTACGGCCAGCGATGTCTGGATATGTAATAAAAACATTGCTTTGGAGGTCCTGCAGTAATAGCAGTGTTAGGTGCAATTCAAACATGGTATATTGTGAAGTGTTTATCATTTCTGTCTTTCTCTGGTTTTGCCTTTTTTTTTTTTTTGGTGGTTTTTTAACAATTCAAAAAGCGGGGCCCGCTCTAAAGGGTCTGGGATTTGCTTTGCAGTTGGAGTCTCCTCATATTGTGAGTCCTGCAGCGGTATCTCCCTAAAAAACCAGGGATTAGCCACTTCGTGCTTCAATTTCTTCGTTTTAGAGGCCAAGGTCATTAAACTTACAGGGATGTTGTGGCTGCAGGTTACAGCACATGTTACCAGGGAACTGATTCGTCATTAGAGACTGAAATAAAATAGACAGAAAGTAGAAATACAAAAATGCAGAGTCGTTGTTTTACGAGTTTTTGAGTAGAATCTTTCAGATAGTAGGAGCACTTTAAACAAAATTCTCTGGGTACTGTATTTTCGAGGCAGGAAGCAACTCACTCTAAAGTTCACTGGGTGGATATTGCAGTTCTGGAGGCCAGAACAGAAATGCTTGAGGGAGAGTAACTTGGATTTTCTGTGCTGAGTTGCAGATGGAATTTGGCTCATCTTTGTACAGATGTGGTTGTTGAAACAAGAATATCAGGCTGTTAACTGTGGAACATTGGCTCTGTCTGTAGATTTTGCACTTTTTATCACCATGCAGCGTATTCAGGGCATCGGAGGCTTGTGCTCTGCAGGGCAGCCGCCTGTCAGAGGCTGATTTAGTGGGATGAAATTGGTGCTGGGATACAGCTTGGACCTTTGGCCGACAGTGGGAGTTTATTCCCAGAGGCACCTGCTTGTGCTCCCTCTCTGGGCTGGATCCTGGGGTAGGTGGGTGGATGCTTCAACCACGTAAGGCAGCTCCAATCTTGGGCATATTTTAAATTAATACCCTTCTAAAATCCCAAGTGTGCTTGTGCTGTTGGTCAACGTTTTGATTGTGTTTAAAGAGGGAAATTATTCAAGCACCTTTGGTTTCGAAATAACTTCAGAATTAAGGGTGTTGGTTGATGCTGCCGGTTTTGTTCTTGTGACAAGAAAAGCCGTGGGGACCCCAGTCTAGGTCTGTGTGTTATTAATAAGACACTTCTGCTTCAGAGCTCTCGCATCTGTCTTGGGTTGGTTTTGTTTGGGTTTTTTCCCCCCTTTTATCTGTTTTCTGCATGAGGAGGTTTCTGGGCTCTGCGGGTTGTGCCAGTATTTTCTCGTTCCTCACAACACACACAGTTACTGGCGTGTCTGTGAAGCAGCTCTTTGTTCTGCGAACAACCCCGAGTCACAGGGGCTGCTCCGGCTGGCCCGGCCCAGGGACAGCACCAGCACAGCTCCGAGCCCTGCCTCGCACACCGGGACACGGCTTGGGAAGGGAGCTGAGTGCCCAAGGCATCCGCGGGGAGATGGGAGCAGAGGCCTGGTGATGGGCAGAGCAAGGGGCAGGAGGGGATGGGAGCATGGATTACATTCATCCTGCTTGCTGCAGCAGCTGGGAAAAGGCCGAAGTGAGGTGGTTGTGGAGCTTTCCCTTCTTTTCCTAGAAGCGTGATCAAGGCAGAGGCACTGCTCTGGGCTCGGATTGATTCAGCACGGCTGTACCATGCTCCGTTTTCAGTTTCCATGCAGGCACCTCCCTCCTAAAGCTAAATGAAGGGTGGCTGCCTGGCCCCGGGCTTGGAGGGCACAGTGTCCTCTCAGAGAGGTTTCTGTACCTGTCGCGGCAGTGCCAGGGACTGAAGCTTTGCAGGTGCCTTGAACGTTGCCTCTGCCGAGGTTGCCACTTGCCCTCCCAGAGATAAAGAGTCACCTGCGTGCCAGGCTGAGCTGCCAGGCTGGCTCCAAGGAAAGATAAAGTCTAATTAATGCAGAGCTGGATTGGTTCTGCCTCTTGGCAAGGGCAGTTTGACCAGGAAAGCACCGTGGAGGAGGCGGCATCTCCTGCCAGCTTTCAGCAGTAGGTGGGGAAGAGAGGAGTCCAGAGCGCTCACCTGGGGGCAAAGGACAGGGAACCCTTGGGCAGGGCACTGGTTCATTTCAGCAGGGAAACTGCAGCGTTCCCTGCAGGCCTCGGGATTCTTATCGTGCTGTGCCTTCCTGTGTCTTGAGCTTGATAAGACTTTAGAAGGCTCTTATGTGCAATTAGATGCAGGTGGTAAGAGGTAGTAGATGTTGTCAGGTGAGACGAAATCTCCTAGTGACCTCCCAGGTAAGACCTGCAAATGGAGCTCAGCGTTTGTGTTCAAGCCTTACTTCACTGTTCAAGGTTTGTGAGAGCTCAGAGCATGATTTTACCTAAAGCTGTTGAAGTTGTTTCCTTTAAAAGGAAAATACCCACTTCAGTGTTTGTGTTTTGACTGATGTAGTGGGCAGCGTCTGTCACCGAGAGCTGGAAATGCTGGTTTTGGTCCTAGTTCTCTACCTGACTTGCCAGTTTTTTAAGTGGATCATTCTTAATGGTTTCTCAGCTTCTTTATATTTTCTCAGCTGGAAATGGGGATTAACCAGGCTTTGAAAATGTCTCACCTGGCAGGCAGGGATGTAAGTGTTAAGACGACGACTTAAAACTGAGTTTCATCTTTTCTGCTGAGATAAATTTTGACTAGATACACTGTGAATTCATAGCAGGAGTTCCTCATGCTCTCTAAAGGTTACAGTATATTGAAATACTCCAAAAATTGGTGAGGCAGCTCTTTCCCTTCAGGCAAAACAAGTGGATTCTGAAATTCTCAGATGGCTATATCTAATTTCTGCTTATGATTTCGATAATGCTTTTAAAAATCTTTATGTCAGCTGCTAATGATGTATTGGTGCTTAAAATTGTTTGTATGAATGCACCTTACTAGGGAAATACGGTATTTTTAATACCCATGGAAATACTGGGGGCTTTGTATTATTGATAGGTCGTTGTTTCCCAAAATGTCTGAGCCCAGCACTGATGCTGGTGTAGCCCAAAACTGAGAGATAAAATTTGAGTCTTAGGTCAGGGCTGTTCTCTCAGCTAATTAGCAAAAGTTGGCTTATATCTTTAAAGGAATTATTTCGATAAGACAGGTTTAATTATTTTTAATTCTGTAGTTTGATTTAACGCAGAAGCAGCTGTAGGAGGGAGCCAACATATTGGGGCAGTGGTGAGTGGGATTTAAGCTGTGTTCAGTGTTAAGAGAGGGATTTAACGTCACGGGAATCAGAGCGAGGGCAGCTGGCAGGTGTAATAAGGAATGGAAATACGCTGAAAAGTTTTTCCCGTTCACCTTCTACTTTTTTTTTTCCCCCCCTAAAGTTTTCTGCTTCCTGTTTAGGTGCTGGATGTTTAACTCTGTGTGTACCCACTGTCAGCTTTCCCGCAGCTTCTTTAATGAGCAAAATGAGAGTTACCTGATAGTGGGGGGTTTATTTTAGCAATGGGGTGTTTTCTCCTCTACGTTGCATTCGTTTTTCACTTACAGTCATTTTAGAACTGCTTCAGCGAGCAGAGGTATCTCCTGGACAAAAGCAAGAAAAAGCTGCTTCTGGAAGGTGCTTTTTAAAACCACCTTTGAATATTTAACCCATTTCCTTTCGAAAAGGTCTCCAGTGAAGTGAGAACCTGGAAGAATGACAGTATCTTTCCCCTAAGCCTGTCTACAGCAAAAGGGGTTTGGAGATTTGGGCTCCAGGCAGGACCTGGCTGGGCAGATTCTTGTGGCAATAACTGATTGGCAGGGGCTTCAGCTTGTGAACTGTCTGCTTCAGGGTGAAAAATAACCTGTTGTTTAGTAAGTTATGGTAATGTTGGAAAATATAAATTATGTGAAAAAATAAGTTACGTGAAATCTTTGATTTGTCAGAGCTGGGGCATTATCACGAAGTGTGAAATATTTTCTGCTTCTACCCCTGAGTGGAAAAAGCAAAGGGAAGAGTGAAATTAAAAATTCAAAACCATTACTTAAAAGGTAAACTTGGTATTTTATACTTGTGTTAAATAAGCTGAGCGCTTGAGATTTTACCAGGACATTAAATCCACCTGCTGGCATTAGTTTCGGCAAAAAGATGTGACCATGAAGTTGTTACTTGGGGCCACCTGGGTAAGTGGCACCAGCCACAGTTTGGGGTTTGCCCTCCCCTGGCCCCAGACCAGTTGTTCCAGTCATCCCAGTGTCCCTCCGTGGCGTCCCCGCGTGCGGGGATCCACGCCAGGGAACCGACTGCTGGAACAGGAATCCCTGGTGTTCAGCTTGGCTGGGGAATGCTGCTGAGCGATCCGACACTGAGGGTTTGTAACAACCTGGGAGTGAGCCTGGCTTTCTGCTCCTCCTGCCTTTTTCACGTGTTTGCTGAGCTTTCGGGAATGCTGCTTCAGATCAAACACAAAAATGAATGCAATCTCACAAAATCCCGCCATCGTTTTCTGTGGCGTAGCAAATAGGTCTCTGATGTTGTTGAATGATTTTTTGCTTTGAAACAGCCTTTTATTTTTCAATGTGTGAAATGCTAGCTGTCACTACGACAAAAATAAGTTACGTGAAATCTTTGATTTGTCAGAGCTGGGGCATTATCACGAAGTGTGAAATATTTTCTGCTTCTACCCCTGAGTGGAGAAAGCAAAGGGAAGAGTGAAGTCTGGGATTTTCAAAGCTGTTTAGCAACAAGAACAGTTAATTTAATCTGAGTGCCAACGTGCTAAGGCTCTTTGATACCAGCATCCCGGCTTAGGAAGTAATTCTCTGTGGTAGAGAGCCTTGACTGCTGCAGCCAGGAAATTCAGGCAAGTACCTCCTCCTGATTTTTGGGATGAGGTTATTTCTCAGTAACCAAAGTATGTGTTGGCTGAGGACTCACTGCTTTTGTGACTGCTGCTTTTTCTTTTCAGCCCTTTTGGGCCTATTTACAGGGATTTTATATATATTTTTATATATATATATGTATTTTAGAGGGAGTTGGTGTTGAGATTTTTAGATGTAGATTATTTTCCCAGGTAGCTGCTGGAAATGAAAAATAAAAATTCAGGATAGTTCAGTGGAGCTGGTTTGGATGGTTTCTTTGCAAGCAGGGCTGTGTGTTTTAATGTGTGGTTGTGAAGTCTTTTGTTTTCTTATTCATTAATAATTATTGCACTGTAAAATATTTTACTTCTGAGAGGCATCATTCTCATTCTTGGCTTGTTGTGTGCATGCTGGAAAGTCTTTTTGCAGCACAAGGAAATGGACTCATTCTTGGTAAACCTGGATGGCGTTTTGCTGTGGAAGAAGTTAGGACTCCTGGTAAACCTGTACATCCACATCAATCTGATTAGAACTTGGAGCATCTCATACAATAAAGTTTTAGTGTCTTTAAAAAAATTAGAAAGAAGGGTTAGGCAGTAAACTGAAAGAATGAAGGATAAGTGAAAATACTGAGATTAAATGATTTTTAATTTGGTTTAATTTGAGGTAGTGATGACTTTGTTACTCCTGCAAAACAAAATTTTTACAAACACCATCAGGACTTAAATGACTTTTTTTTTCATTCCCTCACTGTTGCTAAGAGAAACTTGTCAGACACATGGTTGGCACTGAGTTTTATCTTGTAACACTTTGGTCAGGGCTCCTTGGAGATCTTTCTTGCTCTGAGATTAAAGATCTTTGGCAGTAAGTCCTTTTTGCCCAGTCATACTTGGCTAAGAGACTGATGGTGGGTGCACTTCACTTCCTCAGCACTTCCAAAGCCCATGGACCGAAGCAAGGTGCCAGCTTTCTAAATTGAAACACGTCTGAACTGGAGAAATCTTTGTTTCAGGGATCTTGGTCAAGATTGGAAGTAGATGTGACTTTCATTCCCTGCTGCTCTGCTTAACAAGATTAACGGTGTTTCCTGCGCTGCTGAAGCAGCTTTTGCTGCCCAACCCTGAAAGGTTTTGTCAAATAACTTGTCAATAATCCTCAGCACTTGGGGTCTTTATTGTCCCTTTCTCTTGGTCATGCTTTTAATTTCCCAAATGAGATGTGGGTGCCATCAGTGCCTTCTTCTGGTTTCTCACTCGCTGCCTCGGCGCTCACACGAACCTGGTTGTAGAATCTCAGGATGGTTTGGGTGGGAAGGGACCTTAAAGCCCATCCAGTGCCACCCCTGCCATGGGCAGGGACACCTCCCACTGTCCCAGGGTGCCCCCAGCCCCGTCCAGCCTGGCCTTGGGCACTGCCAGGGATCCAGGGGCAGCCCCAGCTGGTCAGCAGTGGGTGCTGGGCCCTTTCCCAGTGAGCAGAGTGGGACAGACTGGTGGCAGGGGGCTGCTGAGACTGATACTCTGTGGGCTCTGTCTTTGCTGCCAAGTTTAATAGAGATCTTTATCTCCATTTTACTCTATTGAAATGGCTTACTGAAATTTGCTTCCTGTTTTCGTAACAATTGAAAGGACCTGAGAAAATTTTCCTTTAGATGACAAACTGTTGGAAAGCTGACCACTTCTAAAGGTATGGCCTTCTTCCACAGTTAAAATAAAATTTATGAGAGGAGAATAATTGTCTTTTATTTTTTTTAATTAAAAAATACATGTATTTGGATTTTCATAAACACAAAAAGTCTAAGTCTTCCGTGCTCATTTGTTGCAGCAAAAATGTTTTATGCCCTTGTTTCTATGTGCACCCTTGCTGGTAGCAGCTACTGGTATTGTGAATTAAAAAGAGGAAGATTTGGAAGGCATCAGATTGTTGTGCTGGGTGATGTGAGTTGCCCGATGTGGTGACTGCAGTGTCATTGTGATGGATACCAGCTTAGTGGGAGGACTCTGTTAAATGGGTTTTTGGAGCTGGGATGTGGCCCAGGATTTGCTCAGGCTGCTGTTTGTGTTCTTCTGGCTGAAGGAATAGATCAGGGGTGCCTCCTCTCACCCTCCTGTGATGAGGGCTCAGGGAGGCTGGAGGTGAAGGCAGTGCTGTGATTTGTCTTCAGTGCTTGTGCTGATGGCGCAGCACGAGCCATGTCGGATGTTTTTCCATAATTATCATCATGCATCCCTTGCAGTGGAATTAGACCCCTCAGAGAAGTGCTGTCTCTCTTATTTCTATTAAAATAGATAGCTTTAATTTGGAATTGAGGTGGTGTGTGTGCGTCAGGACATTGTGGACAGACACCTCCATGTCGTGGTTGAGTTTGTGTTTTGTGGGTGTCAGACATTGGTCTTGGGGGTCTGTTTTATGTGAGCTCAGTCTTACCCTCACAGACATCTTCATCTGCTCTAGAATTGCAGAGCTGTTATGGGGGCAAGGTAGTAAGGTAGAACTAGGTCTGAGAGCTGCATCCTTTTGGTGTGTGAATGCCTGAGCCTCGTGGAGATGCGTTTTCTGCAGCTTCACTCTTGCTCTGTCACATTTCACTGAAATCTTCTAATTCTGCCTACAGGAATGCTGTTCTGTGGTTTAATGAACAGGCCCAGTTACCTATCCTTATGTGTTAAACTCAGAATTTGTACAACAATATAAGTAGGTTTTTTCAAGTCTTTTGCAGCTTTCTAAGTGCAATATTATGTTTTGTCAACTGTTTCAATATTATTTTAACTTGACAGCTTCCTTTGGAAGCTCTTCAGACTCCCAGGGTGCTGTTATCCTGCCTGGTTGTAGTTTTCACAGGCCTTTTGTCTATTCAGTTGGTAGATGTGTTCTTCATTTTGTATTTTTATTTTTTAAAAGCATTTCCTTCTTGAGCTGTAAAATCAATTTTTGTGGCTGTGGTGCTGCTGCATCCTATATAAACAGCCATGGATAGTAACTCCCTCAAAGTGCACTAATATTGGTGGGGTGTATTAAATCAATTTGAAAATATGATTTGTTTAACCACTCACAATTGACATTTAAGCCATTGTACATGTACTTAAATATCTATGTTTAGGGTATTTTTATCATACATTTGATTTGCGAATTGTAAGTGGTGTATGGGGTAGTCATATTAACACAAATGTTGGGGCTTTTCATGTTTTTTCCCTACTTACTGGCTCCTGTGCTTGTCCTGTAGGCTTGGCAAAAATTAATTTCCACATCAGCGTCAGAATTATTTATATATTTTGAATTATGATGTAGTTTCATGCTTTTTTGGCTGTTTAATATATTTTGATTTGTAGCCTATGCACCAGTTCTAGTTGGTTTGGATTCGTTTTCTTCGGCATTTTAGATAAAAACCTGTTTATGGGCAAGAAGAGTGAGAGAGGTAGTGTTACTAGGAATGACTTAAAGAAGAAAGATTAGAAAGTTAGTTTAAAACCTCATTCTGGCAGCCAGTATTTTAAGTGGAAATGGTTATTTCCAGTGTCCAGATGAGTCCTCTGGCTCCCTGGAAGGCATACAAGAACGTTACCCAAATTTTAGGGAGTTTGCTGCATTAAGCTGTACGTGAATGTGTTGCTTGCATGTGTGCAAGTAATTTTAAAGTAGAAAGTCTGTAACAGTGCACAAGGAAAACTGGGGCAGTGTCCCAGCAGGAGCACTGGAGTGTGAACTGCGGTGAGTGATTCCCAGAGCACCTCTGCCTTGCTCATCTTTTCCCCTTTTCTAAGGAAAACATTATTACAGTATTTTGTTTTTCTGCTGAGGAATCCAGGTCTGATGTTCAGAGCTGTATCTGAGTATTCAGGATAATTTGAGTTTGTGGCAGCTGTGCTTTGTACTTTTTGTACTGTTTATTTTGTCTTGAAATACTGGGGAAGGGATTGCCTGGGGTGCTGTGCACTGGCTGCAGAATTGGTTGTGTACCTCATCTAAGTACTTCACCTCTCCTAGTAGACCTAAGTATGCCCGGAAAAAACAAAATAAGGGCTTGTGTCCTTGTGTAAAATCTGTAAAACTTGAAACCTCATCAGTGTAATGAAGTTCTCTCTGAATGTGACCGTCCTGAAACACTCGTGCAGAGGCTGTGGCAGGAGTTTGAGCGAGGATTTGCCACTGAGCTCTGCGAGTATTTTACTAAGATCTGATTTCATCCTGGGCTGCTGTTGGCAGGGAGATATTGGGGTGACCCTTCCTGAGCGTGCTGCTTTCTCACTTTTAATTAAAAGATCCCACTGGGAATAATGCATCCAGCTCTGAAGTCCTCAGCAGAAGAAACATGGACCTGTAAGTCCAGAGGAGACTGTGGAGGTGCTCTGAGAGCTGGAGCTTCTCTGCTCTGGACACAGGCTGGGAGAGCTGAGGGTCTCCAGCCTGGAGAAGAGAAGGCTCCGGGGAAGACCTTCCAGTGTCTAAAGGGGGATTATAAAAAATAGGGAGAGACTTTTTACAGAGGCAGATTGCAATAGTACAGCGGGGAATGGTTTTGCAATAAAAGAGGAGAGATTTAGATGGGATATTGGGAAGCAATTCTTCCCTGTGAGGGTGGGGAGGCCCTGGCACAGGGTGCCCAGAGAAGCTGTGGCTGCCTCTGGATCCCTGGAAGTGTCCAAGGCCAGGTTGGATGGGGCTTGGAGCACCCTGGGCTACTGGAAGGTGTCCCTGGCTATGGCAGGGGGTGGAATGAAGATGGGCTTTAAGGTCCCTTCCACAAACAGCTTTCTCAGCTATCAGCAGTCAACTTTCTGGTGCAGAAGTGAGATGCTGCAGGGAGTCCTACTCCTGTACAAGTTTCCATGTTTGAAGAAGTCAGTGTGTTGTGGCACAAATGGAATATAACTCCCCCAGGAGAAATGGTCTCTAGTTTCTGTGTGGTGCTGCTGGAATATGCTTGGGAGATGGGATGTGTCCACTGAAGCCATCTCAGGGGTGCGGGGCGGGTGTTTATTTTGTCCACGCTCAAGTGCTTTCAGTATTCACAGGTCTTGCATTTGACTTCTTGGAGCCTTTGCTCTCTCTGGCCGAATTTGTGTCCAGTGTGGGTATGAGAAAGGAAGCATCTTGAGCTCGGGTCGTGCAGGGGTTTCAGCAAACTGGTGAACCTTTCCCAGAGGCTGTGACTGTCTGCTCAGCAGCTGTACTGGTGCCCCCTGGGATTTCCCCCTGGGGCGTTTTGTGGCAGGTTGGGACTCACTGTAAGAAGAATCAAGGGTTTGGCCCCAGGGCTGCTCTGCCGAGCTGAAGTTCCCACTATCCACTGGTTAACAGTGGTTGGAGCAGGCCTTGGGCAGCCACTAGAGAGAAACAAAGAGCTCTATTCTGAGTGCCTGTGAAAAAGAGAGCTCTTCTGGAGGGAGACATTTAATCTCTCCCCTTTGTCTTTTCCCTTATTATTCCTTTTTCCCTTAGCTGACATTTGGCAGCCCTACCAGCGTGATGAGGGAGTGCCGGATCCCTTAACCTTGGATTCTTTATGATTTTGCCACCCTCACACACACTTTGTGTTACCTCTTCTTTTTCCAGTTACCTCTAATCTGGATGGGGAAGCCATGGCCTTGTCTTACTGTTGCCCAGTAATATTTCTGCAGTTAAAAAAAAAGGTTAAAAAAGCACTTTCATACTGTGTTGGGGTTACTGGTGACCCTTCTGCGCTTTGCCAGCAGCCTGAGGTTTTCAGAGCTCTGTTGTGTGGTGAATCTGCAGGTTAAAGAGCTGGGAATGCTGTTATTAACACAGAAATGCAGCAAGCTGTACAGGTGCCTCGTGCAGGGCAGCCTTTAGTCAAATAACTTTTGCTCTGGAATGTGTGGTCCCTCCCTGCCTGTAATGTCAGCTTTAATTAAGAGAGAATCTCAACAATGAGATGCCGACTTTTTTTTTTTTTTTTAATTTTCTTGTAAACTTTCTCTACTTGCCCTTTTCCCTATTCTCCTTTGATGTTTAGAAAACCTCAGCTATAAAAATAGGCAGAAAAGTGTCTGCTAGGTGGTGAAATATGAGTAAGCACAAACACCTCAACTCATGGATTTGCATGCACTGTGCTCGCCGCCGGCTGCCTTGTCTGCCTTTAGTTGACTCAGGATTTTCAGGAGGCAGAGCAAGGATAATTTCCTTGTTCAGCGCTGAACAGGCTGGTTCAAGCACCTTGGAGCACGTGTTATCTTTATGCATCTTTGCACTATGGTTCCTTGAAGGAAAACTCTGGCTGCGGGCTGGATAAAACGGAGCGCGGCCTGAATTCGGTGGGTAGGCGGCAACTCCCCGGCCCCGCGGCAGAGGGTGGGAATGGATCCCTTGGATCCCTTGGATTTCATTCCTCCTCTGCCACGCTCCTTAGACCTCTGTGTCCCTGCAAGGGCTGCCTCGGAGAAAGGTGGGGATGGGCATCCGTGTCCAGCAGCTCATCCCTCTGCCTTGTTTCTGTGTGCTGTTGTCATCAGCTGCCTTCCAAAGTGAGTTTTCCTGCCAAACTTAGGGGAAATGGGAAATAAAGGCAGTTGGGAGGTCACTTCTGAGGCCCATCCGGTACGGTCATCTGTGGTGGTTGAGGTGTTTCAGAGGCGATAGAGAAGAGGTTCCTGGTTTGCTGGTGGTAGAATGGCACCGCAGTTCAGCAGAGCCACATTTATTTCATGAAGCAGAAGTGACGACTCGGGTGGGTGTTGAGTGCTCTGCAGGGTTCAAGGGACAAAGTGCAGATGAACCACAACTTACAGGTGGCCCCAGTATTCAGTGAGCCAAATATCGTTAGTTTGCTTAAATTTTGTATTATTAATGGGCTTTTACCAGGACTCTTGCACATCTTGGCAGTAGTCTGGGCCTACTCAGATTTTCCCTGTTTACTTTTTTCAGTCATGATCTTCCTCAAAAGATTGAGATCCCTTTTGATTTCAAAAATGACAGTTTTGCAGCCTGGTTGCTCATTTTCAGCGCAAGACTTTGCACGTCTGCTCAGTGCCTTGCAGAGTCAATAATTGCTCCAGGTTGTAATGGACTTTGGCAATGGGTTTCAAGAATATTTTCCTTTAGGGAGCCTTAGAAACCCTTTCAAATACCCCTCAATTGGATATTGGTCTTGTGTAACTCAGTTCATGGTAAGCACATCTAGTACAGTTTTGGCTATTCCTTCTTCTGTGCTAAAGATAATTTCCTCTCTGCTTTTTTTATTCCTTCCACTCAACTGTGATTTTTATCTTCTTTTTTCCCCTGAATCTCTTTATCCCTTGGCAATTAAACAGCAGTCATTTGTGCTGTGTTTCTCTTCTATTTGTGTGACTCAGCAAAAATCGTAAGGAAATTAAGGGGTCGGAAAAAGACAAGTTGGAAAGAATTTAGCTGGGTATGTTCTGTGTGTCATCCCAGTCTGATTTTGCCAAATCAGGCTGAGGTTCTCCTGCACCCTCGTTAAGAGTGGGAAGATTGTGTTTCCTCTGCCACCTGTAGCAGTAAAGGGAAGATAAGGAGGGACCTGACCTTATAAACTTATAGACTTATAAGCTTATATAACTGTGTATAAGCTTATGAAGCTTATAAACTTCATGCTGGTTGCTTTGGTTGCTGTGTCCCTTTGTAAATCTTAATGACAAATTGGTTGGGCTCAGGTATTTTTTATTTCTGGGGGTTTTTTCAGCTGTTCTCTCAACTGCATCATTTGAAGGGCGAGTATCTTGCCTGTTTGTGGTTGTAAATTAGGGAATCTGAGCTCGTTTGGAGTATTCTAGGTTAGTGTAGGTTCCTCTACGCTCCCGATAAAGAAAAGCTATATAAAAATAACTTGGTTTTCACGGGTGTGTGGTTTGGCATCGACCAAATCCTCTTTTCTGAGACCCCCTAAAGCTGGAAGGAGAGGTTCCAGCATGTCCTGCGGAGGTTGGTACCTGCCTTTCCAGAGGTGGGATGGCTCCGAGTGCCGCGTGTTGCGCTGGAGCATCCGCAGGTGTTTCCAAAAACCGTAGGTGGAACAGATTATCCCGCTGGCTCTTCCTGGCCATGATCACAGTTACTCTTGTCCGTGCTTTTGCACGAGTCCTCTCTTGGCAGGCAGAAGATCTGGGACTACGTTTGCCAAGTCTGCAAGAAAGCGATTCTTTGTCTGCCACCGCTGGCTTTTTTTTTTGCACAGTTTTCTCAGTTGAAATGATGAGATAAGTATTTTCAGTCTCTGAAGGTAGTCTCATTCTGTTCCAAAAAACTCCTTTTTGGATCAGATTAAATAAATCTCGTGGATCCAAGTGCTTCGAGTTGGAAAGCTAGGCATCCCAAAAGACTTGTTTTGTTTTTCATGGAGAAGACAGTCGGAGATGTGCTGGTTTTGTGAACTTCTCTGCAGCAGTGAAATAATTTCAAGCTGTTGAGCTGCTGAACTAAGAGGCTGTTAGTGATGGGGCAGGAAGCTGTGGCTAGGTAGCACCATCTGAATAAAAACTTGTCAGAAAGCTGCTTTCTGCTAATCCCTGGGAGGAAGTGAGCTATAATCAGCACTAAGTGAGCTAATCACAGGAAATCTATTGCTCAACAGGAGCCTTTGAAAAAAAAAAAAAGGAGGGGGGCAGGGAGAAAAGAAGAATACCCATGGAGACTTTTCATTCTGCTTTTGGACTCCAAAATCTGTTTGATCTAAGAAAATTGAATATCTGATGAAGTGAGCAGCCCTCCAATCTCCACTTAAAAACAGCCCCTCTTTTCCAGAATAATGAAGCATCAAGTCTCATCTCTTCCAGTATGGTGATTTTCGGGTATTAAGGAGCGGTGGTGTGGGAAGGCCTTGTATAAACAAACTACCAAACCCACTGGAGGCCTGGGGGGCAATGGGAATGAGTCTCCAGGCATTTTCAGCAAGGATTTTTATAATACAAAACAAGAGTGGCACATGACTGTCTTAAATCTGCCGTGTCACACCAGTCCTTTCTTGCAGCATCACACAGTAGCTGTTGTATTGTTCTTACTGGCTCTGTGCTCTTTTTCACGTGACATCTTCTGCCTTGGAGATTTGTTTCCCGGACATGTCCTTCGCTCTTGTCCTCTGCTCTGGCCGTGGCTGTCCCGGATGCAGTGACAAGTGTTGCCAGTGGCCCCATAAGGCCCCCCAGGAAGTGGTGAAGCCGCTGCCTGGAGATGCTGCAGTGGTAACTCACTCTTCTCAACCCCGGTGTCCTCTGCAGGCACTGCACCCACCAGCAGCCCTTCCTGCATTTTTGGCCTGTTCTCTTTTCTCCGGTTCCTTCTGTCAGACCACAGACAGTTTTGCTGTGTTGCCTTCAAAGCTGTGTCCGTGGCACCAAGTGTTTTGTAGTTCAGGTGTTGTCCCAAAAGTATCCTGCAGCTGTAGTGGAACATCAAAAGCAAAGTGGTTGTGTTTCCTAATGCCTTGCTAGCCTCCAGTTTGTTACTCCTCCTTTTTGGTCAGCCCTGCCAAATGGACTTAAATGTGACATTTATGCTGTTCCTTCTGTGTTGTGCTGCTGATAGTAAATGAGCTGAGTAATTTTTACCTGCAGTGAGGAGCTGAGTTCAGTTTGCAGCTCTCTGAGGCTCCTGTCACAGATTTATTGGATGTATTTCACAGATTCAGTTCTGGCTCCTCAGGGATCAGTGGCAGTGTAAAGCACAGCATTGTGTGCCAGGAGCAGGAATTTAGGGACACGTTATCAAGCAGCTCTGAGCTAGATGTGTTCTGTTTTGGTTTCTTTTTCCAAGCAGTAGTCCAATGTAGTTTTGAATCACATCCCAGGCAGTGAAATACAGGTGCAGCCTAGACTGCTCAAATACATTAATTTGAACATGTTAAGAAGACAAATTCAGGTCATGGCGATGTGAGAACTTCCTATACCAGCTGTGTGTTTTGATACATGCTACCGTCTTCCCACCCCTGCTCAGAGCTTTATAAGGCTCATGTGTGTGCACTGCAATCCGGATTTAAACCTGAATCTGCTCAGATGCAAGTGCTCCGGGGAAAGTGTGAGTGTGCACTATAGCAGATAGCAGAATGATTTCCTTTTCCCCCCCTTTCCTTTTCCCCCTTTCCTTTTCCCCCTTTTCTTTCCTTTCCTTGTCTGCAAACAAGTTTGAGAGGAGAAACGTTTGTCCTTTCCTAGAAGTCAGGAGCAGCGCAGAGCTTCAGCCGGGCTGGGGGTGNTCCCTTCCCTTTTCCCCCCTTCCCTTTCCTTTCCTTTTCCCCCTTTATTTCCTTTCCTTGTCTGCAAACAAGTTTGAGAGGAGAAACGTTTGTCCTTTCCTAGAAGTCAGGAGCAGCGCAGAGCTTCAGCCGGGCTGGGGGTGCGTGTCAGGCTCCATCCCCGTCACGAGGGAGCCGGGGCCAGCGCAAGAGCCGTGCTTAGGAAGTCCTTCAGGAAGCAGCCCAGCTTTATGCTCACACGAGGGGAACTGGGGGGGACAAACAACAAAAAAGGGCAAGTCAAAGCCAGAGCATTCAGACAAATGTGCCGCAGCAGTGTGTGTGTTTGTTGGCTTTCGGAAAGCACTGCCCAGGCCTCACTTCAGCTTCTACTCGCTGTGGGGCTTGGGTTTCTCTGGGTGTTTTCCCGCCCGTGGCAGTGACACGAACGGCTGCGTCTCCCCTGTGACCTGCCTGTGACCGTGGGTTCTCGGGCCCTTTCCACCCCCGAAAGAGGAAAGCTAGTGAGCAGCAGGATGTAGGTTGTAAAAATGAAACTCGGCGCATGTGAACAGGGTGGGCAGGTCTGTTCAGGGGCTGGGAGGGGCAGGAGGTGGGTTAAGCTACCCAGGGAGCGCCCTGGGCGTGTCTCGCCTCAGCCTCTCTGGGCAAAGGTGGAGAGGTTAATGGTGCTGAGTTAACTGTTGGACTCAATGATCTCAGAGATCATTTCCAAGCTAAATGATTTGATGGGAGAGAGGGGTTGCAGTTGTGAGGAACGTGGCTCCAGGTCTCCCAGTGTTGGTGGTGAGGGATTTAGGACACCCAGACCCTGCTGGACACTCGCTGCTGCCTCTGCAGAAGAGCACATTTGTTCTTTGGCTGCTTAGGATGAGGAGAGCAATTAATTTTCACTGCCTCAGTGCAGGGCAAGAAACCTTTGTCAAAAGGAGGGAACAGCAAGTGGGAGGAGTGTCATGAGGATGAGGACAGAGAATCAGAGGTCTGTGGCCATCAGCACTGGCACCTGTGAATGTGTTTCGTGGGTTAAGCAGCAGAACTGTGGGGAGAAAAGCTTTCAGTGCTTTTTGTGTCTGTATTTTTGGGAGTGTAATGGGCTGCAGTTGTGTCCTGTGGTGGGATTGAATCTGTCTGAAGGCTGTAGTTAAGTATTATTTGCAGCTTCTCAGCTCATCTCTGTGGTTCAATCCATTGCTTTCTAGTTCTTGTATTAAGTGTAGTGTGAGTAGTGATTGTGGGGGAGCTGCTGATGTGCTTGAATACATTATTATTACTGGTATTTCCTTCACTGGCAAAGATGAAAGTGAATCCCTCTTCTGTGTATTACCTTTAGCATGCTTGTGCGAGGCTGCTCAAACTCAGGTTAACTATTTTAGTAAATGTCTTTCAGCCAAGCTAAAAAACCTCACCATTACTTGTGTTGTCTGATTGTGTCAGAGAAATACAAACCTGACATCCCCTTTGCTGATTTAAAGACTCCTGGCAGGCACTGGAAAAAAATTCCCCATATCTTTGCAATTCCCTGCGCAAGGAATGAATCAGCAGGGCAGGCACATGGGTGATGGTGCAGGAGTGATTCCATCTGGCTGCTGTCATCTGAACAGGCTCCTTCTCCTCTTTGGGGGCTGAGAGCACAAACAGAGCCTTGGAGGATATTTGCACTTTTCTTTTTAGAATTCTTTTTTCCTTTTTAAAAATCCCTGCTCCAGTCATTGCTCATAATGCCAAACCTCCATAGCCATTTCTAAATACTTCCTGGTGCCGTGGAAACTTTCCTTGCATGATGAAGGCAGGATAAGTATAAAGGAGAGAGGAACTGCTCTCTTCTTCAGCTGAGTGCAGAAGAAAGAGAGCTATTTGGATTTGAACCTGGACAAAATGATTGATTTTTCATTTCCGACGATGACTGAAGGATCGGATGTGTGCTTCGTGACGTGCTTGGTGTGAGTGGAGCTGTTGTCATGTCATTTATTGAAATGATTAATTCAAAGCTGCCGTGCTTTGAAATGGGCCTTTGTGCAAACTAGGTTTGAATTCATCACTTTATTTTAACACTGATCTTTGAAACAGCCACTCAGAAATCCTACCATGTGTTATTAAATAAATCACAGTTTAAATTTTTCCTTAAAGCTGAGGTTTTCCTAGACCACAAGGAGCTGTTGTCAGAAGGATTTTAGGGCTGGAGCCAGTGGTGCTGGAGCCAGTCCCCGAGGTGGGAAGCTGATGCCTGAGCTCTTTCTGTCACTCCAGTTTGCTCCACCAGCCCCGCAGGTTGTTTTTGTGCTGTGGAGCTCCTGGGCTGTACTTTGAGCGAGGTCAGGGATCTCTGTGAACACTTTGAACAGTCAGCAGCTGATCGGAGCTGCAGCTCGGAGGGTTCTGCTCACGTGCTGCTACACCAGCAGCCGCTGGACACCGGTTCCTTGAAGCGCCTGGTTTTCTTTTGAAACAGATTTGGATTTCCATATCCTTCCTTCCAACTTGTTACTTCGCAGTCTGTTCAGCACATGGGATACTAAGGAATAATTTGTTTGGATCAAGACTGAGTATGTGACGAGCTGCTTCTGTCACTGAAAAGGAAGGATTTTTACTAGAGTGAGAATTTTATTTTAAAAGTACATCAGCAGAAGTGCAGATTGTTGGTTGTTTTGGTGTGTGGGTTGGTTTTTTTTATTTTTTTAATTTGTAGCCTGAATAGCACGTGACAGTGTTTTTAATTTAGTGACTGGCCTCTCTAAGGGAGTGTGTGGGGAATTACTGTGGGTTTGGAGGGCCAAGTCTGTTCTTGTCCAGTTTCAGATGCAGGTGAGTTATTTATCCTTACATCCTGCTCTTGCTCTTATCAGACAGCTCAGAAAAACTGCACAGATGGAGGAAGTAATAGAGTTTGCTTTAGAAAAATACAGAAGGCTACTTGTGATGTTGTTTTCTTTGCGCAGTGTATCATTTTGGCATTCAGGTTATGTGATGCACTTATTTACCTGCTATGATTTATTTAGCTGTCTGATTGCATTTGTTGCAAAGAAGGAATGTTTTGTTTTACCTGTATGTCCCCATTTGGATACCTAAGGACCCTAAACCCTAAATCTCTTTTCTGAGGTTTGATTAACAGAAGGGACATAGGTTGTGGTCCCCTGTACTACCACCACTCTAAACCCTACTTCAGTATTTATCTGTATACATAAATATACATGTATAGGAATATATACATATATATAATCAGTTTGATTTGGTGGATCTGTTGTGTATATATATGTTTATAAGGCAAATACCTTATTTGATTTATACAGCTCAAATGGGTGCCATGTACTTGCTGCAATGTCCTGTAAGGGAAGCATTTGGAATTAAAATCCCTGTGGGTTGGCTGCTCAGGTCTGCTGTTGGGTTGCAGGATACTTAATTATTGAACCCCATATTACAGTGCAGGTATTGGAAAACATGACAGTCTTGCAGATACCTTGCAACATCTGGAAGAGCAATCAGGAAGTGGATTTGGAAGAGTGTTGGGAATCACTGCTTGGTTCACAGCTGCATCCCTGCAGCCACGTTCACGTGGCAGGTCTGTTTATAATTCCATCATCAGAGAAGGGCTCCGAGGCAGGGCTGTGTAGGGTGGGTGCTGCACAGCTTGGAGTGCTCTTCCTCCTGGCCTCCAAGTCATGGAGCAACCAGCACATGTCCAGTTCCTGCTGCACTGCCAGAGCATTGTGCTGCTTGTGCCTCTGATGGCATTTTACAGAAATTACGTTCTTCCATGGGCATTTATGAGGAAAATTAACGTTAATCTCCCTTGAGCTTCACAACATAAACCAGAGTGCTGCTCCAGTCCAGGCTGCTGGCCTGACTTACGTCCCTCTGTTGGGGTTTGGCAGCATTCACCCAGCCTGTGAAATGCCAGGGAATGACAGCCCACGGTGTTTTAGTTCTGCAGGATGCAGGTGTTGTGTTGCTGGGAGCACAGTAATTGAGAGGGAATTGCACTGCTTGTCGTCGCCCTTGTGAGTGACACTGATGACGTGAGACATGCCTTGAGAGGGGATGGGAAGCTGGGGGGCACCAGGAGGCCATTCAGTTCCCAAACTGGTGTGAGAGGAGGAGGAGGTCAACACAGGTGTGTTGGCTCCTGTTCCAGAGAGGTAGCTTGTCATTTGAGTGGACAGAGGAATTGAGGGGACATTTGTGACTGTTTGTTACCTGTGATTGACAGGTAGTTTCCCTACATCTTCCTTGGTGCTCTTTACTCTGTAGCAGGGAGGCTGCCTGTTTCCTGGTCATCAGAGAAAAACCTCCAAAATGCTACAAGGAGGGAGGAAATGCTAGCAGAGATCTTTTTGAATGGGGAATGTGTCACGTAGAGGTTTTATTGTGCTGTGGTTGTAGCTCTAGCAGCTGTTTGTCCATGTTCTCGCTCGTGTTTGTGTTGAGGATTCAAAGAGGGTTGTGGTGATACTGTATGTTATTTTCTGCAAGTGGAGAAAGTTTGGCACCAAGTAGGGAAGCAATGCAAGCCTCATTCAGAAGTGGAGTGTGTCCCGTGGATCTCAGTGCTGTGCTCTATAATGTAGGCTGTGTGATTTGGGTGGAGAGGTTCTGAGTGCGACTTAATGTGGATGGTGTGCTGAATTATGGCTTACAAACATAAGCTGTTCCTTTGTCCCCAAGATCTTGTCTGATAAATGACAAGAAGGAAAGCATCTAAGGCTTTTAAAGCTGTTTGGTACTACAGCATGAAGTTTTTTGGACGAGAGCTCCAAAGGATTTTGTACTTAGGCCTTTTGTGTGAACGGAGAACCAGATCTGGGTATTGTTCATTTGGTCTGCATTACTTTTATCACTGGAAATGTTTGTCGCTCCATCCCACAAATGCTGCTGCTGGCACAAATGAATGGGTGGCCCAGAAGTGGGAATGAGGAAGGGATTTGCTTCCTTTGGTGGACGCGTCAGTGTCTGCGTTCCTCAGAGTTGAATTCACGCCTCCTTCCCCTCTGCCAACAGAAGAAGTGGTACGTTCATGTGTCCCATGCTCTTTTCCTGTGTTCAAGTCCCCTCTCTCTTGCAGGGCTTCCCCTAGCTATTGAGAGCCATGTCTGCCAACGGAGAACTGGAAGACAAGCCCCCCGCCCCTCCTGTCCGGATGAGCAGCGTTATCTTCAGTGCAGGGGGCAAAGATCAGTTGGTGACCAACCACAGCTTGAAACCCTTGCCCTCTGTCCCCGAAGAGAGGAAACCCAGGCATAAAATCATCTCCATATTCTATAGCAATGAAAAAGGTGAGATGCCTCCTTTTTTCCACTTGTATTCTTTTACTCCTTGTAAGTTTTGGTAGTGCTGTAGATGTCAGAGTCCAGCCTGTCCAAGTGTAGGGGATTGGAAAACCACCCCCTATTTGCTGCCCAGTTTGAAGAAATGCATTTCCAAAGAACCCTAATCAATGTTTGGCATTCCTGGGGATCTTGTTACTTAAATGTAGATTTCTAGTTTAAACTGGGCACCCAGCTGGTTTGGAGGTTACTTCATGTTGGTGGTCGTTTATGTGGCACCTTGAGGAGAAAAAAAAAGGTCAGTAAAGAAATAGTGGTGAAGGTGCAGTTGCATGAGGGAAAACTCAGAGGCGTTGCATCTTTTTGTCTGTGGAACTGCACTGCTAGGATTGATTACTAGTGGAGATAAACCTGGGTTGCTGTAAAAAAGATTATTTCTGAGAAAAAAATTGCTATAATGAATACAAGACTGTATTTGTGTGTTGTTTGTCCTCTTTTCTCTATGGGGAATCCATGTACAGCAGTGGAGCCCTTCATCCTGGCTCTCCAGAATGTGTGTCCATGTACAACAAAATAGTACGTAGATAGAAATACCTTCTAATGTCTGGGATGGTGAAACTGCACAGGGACTTCAGCCTGACCTGAATCTGCTAAGCATTTTATTAATCTACTAGTTAACATTGCTTTTAATATGCACCTTGGAGAAGACCCTGCTGCTCTTGATGCCTTTCTAGTTGTGCTCTTGGCTCCCGGTGCCTTGCTGCCGGTGTGCTGGGCAGGACTGGTTTAGTCATGCCGACACAGGTTTGGTTGTTTGAAGAGATTTTGCTCCTCTGGTTGATTATTCTCTTGGCTGAGTGTTTTGCCCAGGGCTGGTTTTCGCTCTCGCTCAGCTGTGTGAGCAGCTCTGCAGCCTTGCCTCTCCCTGGAGATCAAACCCAGAGAGACAGGCTTCCCTCTGTTCCTGAGACCTGGCTTTCTGCTCTCAGCAGTAGGTGTGTTTCCCTTTTTGGAGCATGGAAGGATTTGGCCAGTGTCACTTTTGGAGGCAGAATAGTTATTTCACAAGGTCATTTATTGTGAAATAACCCGTCTGTGGCTGGGCTATGGCAGTAGCTGTGGTGGTCTTTCTGCTGACACGGGCGATCCCTAAAGAGCAGAGTCTGTAAGGAGAACATGAGAAGCTACCACAGGCTGGTGGCAGCACCCCGAGAGAGACTCCAGCCCTCTGAGGGTGCTGAATTTGGGTGCTGAGGGTGGCAGGTCTGGGTGCTGCCAGCTCGGTGCAGTGCCCCATGTCTGGAGCAGGTTCTGGTCTAGCCCTTCAATCCTGCAGAAATGGGTGCTGTACCATTTTATTACTGATCCCACAAGGAAATACCCAGAATTTGTCCGGGTGAGTTCTGCAAGGAAATCTCATGGAAGGATCAAATCTGTCCATCTTCAGGCAAGGAGGATGGTTCAGGAGCTGGGATGGCACTTGTCTGTATGCTGTTGCATTGCTGGTTCATCAGAGCATTTGAGCCCTTTTACAGTCAGGGATATAATGAAATAGAACAGAAACCCCACGTGAAGGAAGGTTTGCCTTGCTCTGAATTAGTAACAAATGAATTATGAAGGCAAGTGGGTGCAAGTACAGCTGGAGAGCTTTGTGACATTCCATGACACCTTTTTTCTCCATGCACATTTTCTCTTTTCATTTTGATGGTGGGTTTGTTCGTTGCTGGAGTGGGGAGGTGGTTGAAGAATTATCTAAAGTTGTATTGGCTCATCTGAAGTTTCTTTGGAGTCCTTTGATGCTTATTCAGACCACTCTAGATATTAATATGTACCAAATTTAGGGAAATTAATCTGCATATTTGTTTAGCATCTATCTTCTGATACTTAGTGCTGCAAACCAAAAAGAGAAGAAAGAATTTCTGCTGAGAAAAGTACATTTCAGAGGAAATGGGTGTCAGTTTATGTTTTCTAGATATTAAAAAGTAATTCAAGTAATGTCCTCCTGAAAAAAAGCAGGCTTTCCTGCATGGCAAGATATTAGGAAAAATGGAAATTGAATTACCTAACTTAAAGAAACTATCCTAAAGTTGTATTTTTTTAATTTGGAAGAGGCTTTTCTATTGGATGAGCTGCAGCAAGGCTAATGTAAATATCCAAAGAAGGGATTTTGGCCCTCAAGTCTGCAAAACTGGCTGTCAAATGTAAGCAGAAGAGAAGTGGGCACAGTGTCTTTCTGGCACTCACACAATAGTCAGATGTTAGTTGTTTTGTTCATTAGCATGGCTAGGACGCACCCTCCCCAGAAATGCCCATTTAAATCCTTTTTTTCTTTAAATTCAGCTGCTGGGAAGCTTTACAAAAGTACTAACTTCCTGCTCAGATTTAAAAAATACATTGGGACTAGATGCAAAATGATCTGTCAACCTGGGGTAGAAGTTTTGTCCTGGGAAAAATGTCTCCAGGCAGCACGTAAGTTAACAAATCAGTACAAAAATGTTCAGTTTTCCTTTGCAGAAAATGAAAAATTCCAGAAATGTCGTTTGGCTTTGTCTGCACATCTCTGTCCATATGATTTTGCAAGGTCCCTCCTGGCCAGCCTCATCTGCTCCCAAATGCTCCCTGGGGAGGTTCTTGTGCTTTGGGGGACTTGCAGATGAAGAGGTTTAGCAATCACACAGTTTCTGTCCCAAGTCTGAGCTAGTTCTGTGCTGAAATAATCGTAAGGGTTTGAAGGGATTATTTAATCACCAGTCATGGAGGGTTTTTCCCCTCTGCTTCCATTGTTTAGGATAAATGAAGTGATAGTCATCTTCTTACTAGGGTAATGTATTGCCATGAATTTTCTTGGCTTGACTTCAGAAGTCAGAGGAGCCTCTGTGCGGTTTTGGAAGGCTTTAAAATAGTCCCCTAAAACCAGAAATGTTTGTCTTTGAGCAGAAAGGATCGAAGGAGGTGCTGAGGGCATCACCCAGATCCTGCATGTCACGTGCTCGGGGCACATTCCGGCGTGGTTTCAGCTGGGGCTCAGCAATTCCAGGTGCACATCTGGACTCAGCTGCCTGCTACCTCCAGCTGTTGGGAAACAGCTGTGTTTCTTGCCTTGTGTACGGAATTCGGCTGGTGGGAAGCGAGGGCAGCCTGAGGATGGGTTTGCCCTGGGAAGTACCGAGGCTGACACCTCGCTGAGGGCCTGTGGCTTCATTTGACGAGGAGTCCGGTTGTATTCGAGGCACCTCCTTAATCAGACAGAGCATTTCTCCAGCTCACCAAATCCTTCCAAAGGATCTGTGTGTCTTCCCCTCTTGGGAACACGGGGACTATGCTGCTGTCTCTGCAGGGCCAAGGGCCAAATTCCGAGTCCCGTGACCAGTAGTAAAATGGTAAAAAACACCCATTTTTTCAGGATTGAAGGGCTAAGGCAGAACTTCCTCCAGACACAGCACCCAGATCTGCTGCATTCAGCACCCTCAGAGGGCTGGAGTCTCTCCTGGGCTGCTGCCACCAACCTGTAGTAGCTTCTCTTGTTCTCCTTACAGACTCTGGTCTTTAGGGCTTTCCCACATCAGCAGAAAGACCGCCATGTGCAGTTTGGAAGGAGCATTGCCCTTTGCTGAAGGGATTCCCGTCTCAATCCGGAGCGCGAGCCGGGGGCTGGGAGGCAGCGTGGCCTCGCCGTGGCCTTGTTCTCGGAGCTCGAGGATGTCCGGCCAGCTCATGACTCACCGAGCTTGCCTCTGGCCGGGGCTGTTTGTTTGAAGTGCTGCTCCGCTGTTCCTGTGGACAGAGCAATGGGTTTTAGTCTCCCTGCCTTGCCTACTCATGGGATCTGTGTGTTTTTGGAAGGAGCAGGTTTATTTACCCAGCACATGCTGGAGGGCTTGAGCACCAGCTCCTGATCACTGCATGTCAAGTGCTCCCAAACAACTTCTGGGAGGAATACAACTTTTTTAATATATATATATGTATATATGTATCTCTCTATAAAGTTCCCCTTTGCTTGCACATAAAAACCTGCAAGAAACAGGGCAGAAATGGTGCTTTCCTTGGTTTTCACAGCAGCCAGTTTCTCCCGTGCTGCGGCCGACTGCTGTTAATGAAACGTCCGACAGCCCGTCTGCTTTTTGGCTCTGCCCTGTGCAGCCATATTAAAGATATCCTGTTTATAACAGCCGTGTCTTTCCACGGCATTGTTCAGCTGGAGGCAGCCCACATGGCTTTTCGTTCGGGAGTATTGTCCTCACTCCCTGTCCTTCCCTTCCCGCCAGCGTGAGGGGATTTCAGACGGATTCCTGGCTCTGAGCAGCACCATCTTTGCTTGCCGTGTAGTAATCAGGAGGGTGCTGCTTTACCTGCTTTTTCCGTACTGAAACAAGAGGACTTTTAAGGTGAATTTAAAAACAAAGCAGAAAAATAAAATAAAAATTAAAAAAAGCCCCCAAGCCACCCCCTGAAAACTCCCAAAACAAACAAACAAAAATCTGAAGCCCCAGGTGTTAGAAAATTAAATTCAATTGACTCTAGGTTGGATTGTGCACGTGGTCCTTCTAATTATCTGTTCCTGCTTCTGGTACTTATTATGCTTTTTCCCCCCTTTTAATTTAAATTAGGTAATTTCTCTGAGGCTATAAACTCTTATCTTCATGACAGGAAGTCCTAGTTTGCATTAATTACCTTGAATTGAAGCAGTGAGGCAACTGAGTTTTAAGTGTCTTTAGGGTGAACTTGAGGTTGAAATGAAGTTCTTCTTTCTGCTGTTCTTAATCTATATTTAAATGTCCTTTTTTGCATTGTAAACATTTAATATGTTTAGATTTCATGTGCTCAACAGAGCACTCTGGTGCTCTTAATCTCTCCTTTTCAAGCTGCCATAGTATAAATTATTTGAATGGAACAAGGTGTTGGTTATTGGAATTACAGAATGAATCCCAGCATGGCTGGGGTTGGAAGGGACTTTAAAGCCCATCCCTGCCACAGGCAGGGACCCCTTCCACTGTCCCAGGGTGCTCCAAGCCCTGTCCAACCTGGCCTTGGGCACTGCCAGGGATCCAGGGGCAGCCACAGCTGCTCTGGGCCCCCTGTGCCAGGGCCTGCCCACCCTCATAGGGAAGAATTTCTTTCTAACATTGAGATCTTTGAATGTCTTTTTCAGGAAGCAAGAAGAAGGAAAGGGAAAGGCCAGAAATCTCCCCACCGTCAGATTTTGAACATACCATCCATGTTGGGTTTGATGCTGTTACTGGAGAGTTCACTGTGAGTATTCCTGCCTTGGAGCAGCTCAGGAAACACCACGGGTCAGTTTTGCAGTGAAGCCAAGGCAGAGCTTTAGAATTAAGTGCGAGTTAGTCTTTGTTTCTACCAAAGACCTCTTTTTCCCGTGTGTTTGTGCATCACAGTGTGACCTGTTAGTGCTTCTGCAGTGCCAGAGTCGCATCTGATGCTTTGTGTCACCTGGGAGAGCCCTCCCTGCAAACCCTCTTCAGCTTGCTGTCTGTCGTGGGGAACACTGGACCTGCTGGGTGTTTCTGTATTCCCACTCCTCACGTCTGGCCCAGCACACCTGAAGAGTTTTGTCAGCACTGTGATCTGTGTTTTCATCTTTGGCTCCCCATCCTACTTGCTTGTGTGCTTAAGGCTGTGCGTGTTATGCTTTTATAGAGGGAAGAAATTTCATTTGCTTTTTAAAAACCTTTAGAGTACAAAAAGGATGCTTAAAATCCCCTGTTTTTTCAGGGAATGCCAGAACAATGGGCTCGGTTGCTTCAGACCTCAAATATCACCAAGCTAGAACAGAAGAAAAACCCCCAGGCGGTACTAGATGTGTTGAAATTCTACGACTCCAAAGACACAGCGAAACAGAAATATCTGAGTTTTTCTGCTCCAGGTAAGAGCCAAGTGTGCAGGACACTGGAGTTGGGTATCTTAAGCACAGTCTTCCTCTCTGTCAGAATGATAAATCAGATTTAAGTGCTAAAATCAAGGTGCATTTCAATGAGGCACAAATATACGAAGATGGATTTAAAACTGACTGGAAACTGGCGTTGTTGTCCAGTTAATTTCCTGTTTTAAGTGGAAAGGGGAAGAAAGGGAACTGGATCATTCAGAATAGCAGCCAAAATGAACTTGAATGGGCTGTGTTTATCAAGCTGGGGCTCTGGGACTGGGATGAACTGGTTTTGTGCTGGAGACCTTGCTCCTCACAGCTGTCTCTGAACGTGATGTCACCAGCTGGTGACATCAGCCATGCAGAATAACTTGTGACTCCTAGATGGGGGCCTGTGCTGGGGGGCTGAGAGAAGGACTGTCCCACAAACAGGTGCAGTTTTACCTACTTTTCTTCCAAATTCTTTCTGAAAGTACCTTAGTAATAAGGCTTTGTAATATTTTCACCCAGTACTCTACAAAGTTTGCTTTTTCTTATTTTTTTTCCTCATGATTTTATGTGTTCTGCTCTTTGTCCTGTTTAGAAAAAGACGGTTTCCCTTCAGGAACGCCAGTGGTGAGTGTGTTTACTGTTATTTGGATATTCTGTGGCACATACAAGTTCAGGTCTTCTGTACTTGTTATATCTCGAATCTTCAAGTATTAAACTGTATAAAGATTAAAATATAAAAATTAGGAATTTTTTTGTGGAATAAAAACATAAATTTGGGTGGTCAATGGCATATTTCACTGGAGCAACAATTTGAGTCTCATAAAATGTAATAACTTATGGTTAGGCTGAGTGGTTTAAGTTATTTTCTTTTGATATCAATAAGAACTCTTTTATCTTAATGTGAAGAAAAAAAACGTGAAGTCTTTAATACTGTGGGAGAGAAAATTTGTTTATCTGTCTCTTTTAAACTTTGGTAAAAATGTAGACCAATGCCAAAGGTTCAGAACCATCAACAGTTGTGGCAGATGATGATGAGGATGATGAAGAGGCTCCTCCTCCTGTGATTGCTCCGCGGCCAGATCACACAAAATCGGTGAGCAGCTGTAAAAACTGACAGACCTGCATGTCTCAGCATTGCAGAACTTCTGCTTTTTAGGGAAGTGTTGCATTGGGGCAATAAGCTGCTGTAAGTTTTTAGGGAAAAGTTCTGGTTTTTTTGAATTTGCTAAGAAAATACCTAATTTCTGAATATCAGTTGGATTAGAAATGCTGTAGTTAATAGAATCATAGGATCATTTAGGTTGGAAAAAGACCTCTCAGCTCACTGAAATTTGTCGATTTCTTTGTCAGCTGGTGTTGAAGACATCCAGTTATGCTTACGCTTCAACCCAGCATGTAAGGAAGAGGCTTTTTATTCCTAAATGAAACCTGTAAGCAGTGTGTGTAACTTTGCACAGCACAGGGATACAGGTGTAATGTATTTGCTTTACTATATTTGATTGGATTGCAGTGTGGTAGCCTCTCCGGGGACACCAACCAATGCAAATTTCAGATCTGAAAGCTTCTTTCACTCGCAAAGTCATCAGCACTACAGGAACAGTGAAATGCTTGAGAAGTTGTTCATTAAGTTTTAGGGCAGCCCTCATCTACACACCATGGTAATGGTGTCCCAGGGATCCCACTTACTCCAGCTCCTTGTTTTGGCTCTGGGAGCTGTACATTTTGCCTCTCTGTTGCCCACTTCTTCCAGGAGTGCGAATGTGAATTGTATTTATTTGTCTAGGGATATTGCTTTATAATTACCCACTCTTGAGATTTAGACATACAAAAGGTGAGAGGTCCACAGCTGGATATTTCTAGAGTAGCTGTGTATGTCTGTGAACAGCTCAGGAGGAAATCAAATAAAGCTCCAAGAAATTAAATCCCTTAAAAAAAACCTTAAATTGGGGACAACTGGGAAATAATTTAGAATCACATCCTTCTTTTCATGGCAATCACGAATCTTTTTCCTTTAGATCTTAGTAGAAATTGATCTCAGTATTAAATAGTGGCTTCTGCTCTGTAAATTAGTATGGGTTATAAAGAAAAAGCAGATAAAAAACTGAGAAACCCACTGTGGAATGTGCTGGCATCCACTCTGTTCAGGAGGTGCCTGGGTCTCTTTCAGAGGTCAGTAGTGTTGCCAGCATCTTGATTTATGGAACTTTAATGTGTCTGAGGTCTAATTTCTGCCTCATACCCATTATAAAACGGTGCTCGGGGATCTTTGCAGAACCGTGGTGGGTTTCAGCTGAAGGTCAGTGATGGCAGAGCAGGTGCTCAGGTCTCTGCTCTCCCTTTCAGATTTACACCCGCTCTGTCATTGACCCCATCCCCGCCCCAGCCGGCGACAGCTGTGCCGACAGCGCCTCCAAAGCGGGGGATAAGCAGAAAAAGAAAACCAAGATGTCAGATGAAGACATCATGGAAAAACTACGTAGGTGCCTTCATTTCGGATAAACAAAGGCTTTAGGGCTGGGGAAGGGATGTTCCAGGTTTGCCCTCACCCTTGCTTTGTGTCCAGCAGCAGCTGAGAGCGCTGCGTAGGCTCGGGTGGTTTGTAATGCTTGGAGCCCTGTGGGGTGGAAAACAGTGACAGAACAGATTTGGGGTTGTATCACACGTGCACATCACAGTATCACAACTGAACTTCAATCAAACCATAGTGACACAAAACAGCTTCTGCTGTTGCCTGTTCCATAACCATCCTAATGATGATTTTTCACCCCGTTAATGTTCCTGTGTAGCTGTGGCTGTTGGTGCACCAGCTTTGCTACTTGAGCCGACCCACTCTTGGGTGTATCTTGACCAGGCCAGCCCTGATACTAGGGGATAGTGGGATTGGATTGACTTTTTGATTGTTTTTTTTTACTTTCAGGCACTATTGTAAGCATAGGAGATCCCAAGAAAAAATACACCAGATATGAAAAAATTGGGCAAGGGTAAGTATTGACTCCAACTGGTATTGCCAGTGGGCCAGTGTCAGCAGCAGGGTGCTGTTCTCTGCCTCACACCACTTACTGTGCAGGCAGAGATGTTGGCTGCATTCAGCAGTGATAAATCACAGAATCCCACCCTAGTTAGGGTGGGAAGGGACCTTGAAGCCCATCCCTTAAAGTTCCACCCCCTGCCCTGGGCAGGGACACCTTCCACTATCCCAGGTTGCTCCAAATCCCATCCAACCAGGCCTTGAACACTTCCAGGGATGGGGCAGCCACGACCTCTCTGGGCAGCAAACAGTAAAGTAAATAACTTTATAGTAAATAACACAGTGGTGGAAATCTTGAAAACTGAAACAGTTTTGTGTTTGTGATTTGGCTGTCACAAATGTGTGTTGTTACTCAGGGAGATGCAACATGCTGTAATGTTCTTCTTTCCCTTCACAGGGCTTCAGGTACAGTTTTCACAGCTATTGACGTGGCAACAGGGCAGGAGGTAAGATTCCTGTGTTCATTTTTTGTTTAAATGTTCCTCTGTAGGTGGCCAGAATGATTTGACTAGTGTCCTTCAGTGGCTCCCATCGCTGCTATCACCTCTCAGATCTGTTTGCCATAGTCAGTTGTAACAGTGTGTGCCTTGTTCTACAGTAATCAGATGATGAGAGCTAAAAATAGAGATTTGTCTTTCCAGTGAAAAGCAGAGTGAGTTAGGTGTTCCAAAAGCGAGCTTGGAAAATCGTTTATCCTTCAAGAATTGCAGGTGTTGGTGTCTTGTGCTTTCAGAAATAAAATTTTATTTAGTGTTTGCACACTTGGCTGTGTGTGTCTCCAGGGAAGCAGCTTGCCTCATGTGATGGATGCCCTGCTGTGGTCAGGATGTCTTCTCCATATCCTACTCTTTGCTTCTATCCCTTGGTTTCTCCAGTGAAACTGTTGGCATCAGCAACACTCTGCATGTTTGTCATCCTGTGGCCATATCTTGGGAGACAACCCAGAGGGCTGCTGGGACTCGAATTTTAGGAATTATTTGTCTCGGTTTAATTTCAGATTTCCTTAATTTTCTTTTAATGCTTTTATTTCTTTCCTAAATTTTCCTTTAACTATCCACAAGTAGGCATTCCTTAGGTCACTGATAAGTAAATGCCCTTTCAGCAGTCCCCACATTCAGCAGTCCTGCAGTGGAACACCACATCTTGATAGAACATGAGCCTTGCCATCACCTCAGTGTATGTCTCTTAGTTTGCTCTCTACACACTGCAGTATTTCATGCCCTCTTACTGACTGCAGAGTGAATTTTGGGGTCCTGGGCCTTTCTTTGACCTCCTCTGCACTTTGCCAGGCAAACTGATGGCTTGCAGCCCTCTTGCAGTGCTCAGGTTTCCTCTGCTTAATGCCTGAGGATAGAGTTAGGTCTGTTCATCAGTAAGAGGAACACTCCTCTGAGAGCTGCACAGTGACAGGACAGAGGGAACAGACAAAAATTGCCATAAGGGAATTTCTAGGTAGATATTGGAAGTGTTTTCCCTCCCAGGCAGGATGATCAGGCATGCCACAGGAGCTTGAGAGGGGTTGTGGGGTGTCTGCTCCTTGAGGTCTCCATTCCAAAGTCTCACAAGACCCTCAGCAACCTGTTCCACCTCCAGTCATAGTTATTTTGTCACAGAGTGACAAGAGTTTCTTCCTTTAATGTCCTTGGCAATAGAATAACAACCATTTCTGCAGGATTATGTTGGTTCTTGTGTTTGGTTTTGGAGTCAGGGGCAGGTTGTCTTGCAGAACTCCACACTGCCTCCTCAGAGTGTCGGACTTAGCAGATTCTTCTCTGTTGTAAACTCTGTAGTACTTGTCCTTGTTAGCTTATTTCCTGGATAAGGTGGGCCTTTATCTTCCCTTTTCACTCTGGGATAGTTCATTGAATTAATGGCTTTGAGAGGAATTCCTTCTGCCTCCCAGCATTCCTTATACCCAAACACCAGTTTGGTCAGAATAGAGAACAACAAATTGCCTCATGTTGCACTGGAAGGCTCAGATTTTCTCTCTGAGTTGCTACAGGATTCTCTTCTGCTTCAGGCCTGTTGAAGTGGAATTGGGTGAATATCTTTTTATCTCCTGGATGTCCGTTTTGCTGTCTGTTCTGGCCTCCCTTACGGGTTGTGGATCCTTTCAGCTGCAAGGGGATGATGTTGGCCATGGGTGCAAGTTGTGTGCTGATCAGGCTGCATTCTTTTAGGCTGTATGCTGATAAATAACTTTCCAGCCACAAAGCGTTCCAGACTCCTTTCATCCTGTTACAGGATTCCTTCTGCCTTTTCACTGTGTTAAGAGTGACTGAAAGGTTTGGGTCCTGAGGTTTGAGATTTGCTGTTTTATTTTGCTCTATTCAGGTGGCTATTAAACAGATCAATTTGCAGAAACAGCCCAAGAAGGAGCTGATAATTAATGAGATCTTGGTAATGAAGGAGCTAAAGAACCCCAACATAGTCAACTTCCTGGACAGGTAAGTGCAGCCAGCTGGCTGACTCCTCATCCCAAGGGTTACAGGAGGTTATCCCTTACACAGACCTGCTCTTCCTCTGCCTAAGGGTCTTGGAAGCAAGGGAGGCTGTCTATAGACTGTCACCCTGATGGCTTTTGGTTTTCTCTTTGTAGTTACCTCGTAGGGGATGAATTGTTTGTGGTGATGGAGTATCTGGCTGGAGGCTCTCTAACAGATGTGGTCACAGAGACGTGTATGGATGAAGCACAGATCGCTGCTGTCTGCAGAGAGGTGAGTGGGGAGGTGTTGGGTTGAGCAATGAAGGTGCTCTCTGTTCCCCTAATTTTTATTTTAGGTTAGCACTAATTGCCACAATTACTGCTGAAGCCACTGAGTAAAGAATGAATGGTACCATGAGCAGACATCAGTATTAAAATTGCAGAAAATAACAAAATTAGGTTAACTCAGACAACGGGGGCGTTGCAAGTAACACAAAGGAGCTACAGTGGTGTTTGAGGTGGGTGTTTGGAAATGTTTGGTGATGGAGCAAATAAAGTCTGTGGGTTTGGTACCTGGGGTGCCTCATCCTGCTGATAGTGTGAACAGAAAGATATGAATAATGTGGACTATTTTTAACAGAATAATATGAATAAAGTTCAGGGAGCAGCAATTGAGAAGTTTAGCAGCTGGAAGGAATGGCTTTTTTAACTTGGACTAACAAAGAACATTCAGAGGCACTAAGAACATTTTTAAAACCTGCATATTCATGAATGGGTGATGTTGAAAGGAGGGAAAAAAAATAGAAACCTCCTGAAAGCTTTGAAGTGTTTTCCAGAAGGAAGAAGGAGAACTGTTTCCTCACAGTGTGGAAGTGGATCTGCTGGAACAGGAGTGCATTAAGAAACATATACTAAAATAAAGATGAACTGAATGCAGACTATCCCTTTCCCACTTTAGTCATTCCCACAGTGTGTGACATCTGTAGTTCTGTGCCAGTTAAGCTTTCTTTATGGATTTCTCAGGAAATAATGCTCCAGAAAGTTGTAGTTGGAATAACTTCAAGGCTGCAGTAAGATTTCCAGTGAAGATTTCAAATTTCAAATGCAAGTGTTACAAGCAACTGATACCACAGCTTATCAGTAGTTTCTGCCCTGAGCAAGTGCCAATATCCAGCTCAGGCTTGATTTTTATCATGGCAGAAGGAGAATTGTGTTATCTGCTGTGCTGGAGAAACAGAGGCTTTTCAAAAGCCCATCTGACTCCCTCAGCATGAGGAGTGTTTTTGTGACTCACCCCAAGGCAGGGGAGGGAAAGCAAACTTGCACAGTAACGTGTATGGACGGGGAATGGTTTCCAGAGAAACCAGAGCTGGAAGCAGAGAACCAAAAGAGTAACTATTTACTGTGACAGTCATGAACTTTCCTGAGGAAGAAATCAAATACTGGACTATTGTACTTCATCAAAACTCTGCTGCCCAGTGTTTTAGATACATGTAATTTTGCAAATCAGTGTCGCTTTGCTAAAGCAAACCAAGATGAAAAAAACTCAGTGGGGACATCTGTGCCAAGCTGCAAATGGCAAATGTTCTGCTTAGATGGAAAGAGAAAAATCTGGCTTTTTAAATTTTGCCTTTTATTCTCAAATAACAAAAGTAAATTTCATTATGGTTTTGGGCAGAAACTTAGTGTGAGAGGTTTTCATCTGAAAACAATGCAAACCAGTATTAATGCCTTTCAGAATGAAGATGTTTCCCAGCCTTCACTGTAGAAGTTGTGTGGATGTTGGGCGTGAACCCTCACCAATTCCTCTTGGTGAGGCCTCAGCCAAAAAGCTCTCACTTAATCCTTTATGGTTCCACTGTAGAATCTGTGGGATGTACCAAAATTGACATCAGGGATTTCTGAGAGCATCTTGGCTGATGAGGAGTTTAAAGGATGCATTTGTTAAGATGGGGAAACTCCACGCTGAAAAAAATTTTGACCTCTTGAAATCCAGAGTGGATTTTTTTTTTTAGCCCAAGAGCTTCCTCTGCTGGTTATCTTCAATAATACCTTTCTGTTCTTGCACTCAGAGCTGGCTGAGGGTGTAAACATGGCTTTGAATTTGTGTTCACATGCAGCAGTTGTATTTCTGGATGCTGAATGTTGTTTTTTCTCTCCTGCCCAGTGCTTGCAAGCACTTGAGTTCCTCCATGCCAACCAGGTCATCCACAGGGACATAAAGAGTGACAATGTGCTGTTAGGAATGGATGGATCAGTTAAACTAAGTGAGTAGCAGACAATTGTTTCACGTTCTGTTTTCCCTTTTCCAGGAATCTCTGGCTCGCAGTGTGTAAATCGGTAGAAGGAGAATTGGCAGGGAAATTTGAGGTGGATTTTCATTGACTACGAGTAATAGAAATAAATTCTGTTATAAAACATGTGTCAGACAGCAGGTACTGATACTCTGAGGACCCTCAGACTGGGGCTGTGAACGTGTTGGCCCGGAAGGATGTCGAAGCAAACCTGTGGCCCCATGAACACGTTGGTAAATAGGAGGTAACTGGCCCAGACAGTGAAGCGAAATGGGAATGGTTGCAAGAGCAAAGTTGCAGCAAAGTTAGTGTGGCTTTGTTAGGATGCCGTGACTTGTTATTAGTGCTTTGCCCCATTCATAAAAGGCCACTAACAAGAAAATTGGGCATTATTGGTCATTTATTGCAGTCTTACCCTGTAACTTTTCTTGGATGGGGAGTGTAACACCTTCATTAATATAATCATGACAAAACAAACTGCTTGCTTTTCAGGTAATTGTTATGCGTGCATGGGCTTGTAAATCCTTTTCTGGTGTGTGTAAATAAAAATGACGTGAAAGCACTGGTAGCTGTCAGGGCTGTTGAGAAAGAGGTGTGTTATCTGCCCTTTCTGGTATGTAGGAATGTACAAAGCATATAACAATCAAAGAGTTAAGGCAAAAAGGTATGAAGCAAAAAGCGCTTTAGTAGGAATTTGAAGTGCCATGAAAATGTGTCGTAGCAATATTCCGTATTCTAGAGGGTTTGCAGTCTCGTTTTATTTATGAGATGGAGTGTGAAGAAACATTACAAGCAACCTGATTTGCATCCCAGCATTGTTGGCTGCGCTGCTGGCTTGCATAGGGAATTTCGTTTTTAAGGATGTGATGTGTCTGTGCACAAGCCGTGGATTCAGAGGCTGAAGAGAAGTGGGCAGTTACAGCAGAGGGTGTAGCTGGGAAAAGTTAGGTGGAGAAGGATCTAAATTGCAAAAGAGGTGTCAAAGCAAAGTGGCCAAAGGACAGAGTTAGCAGCTGAGTCAAAGTCATCACCCCAGCAAATCGGGGGAGGATGAGGAGGAAGGAGACACAGGAGTCAGCTGCAAAAATGCCCTGTGTGAAGGGGAGGTGGTGGAATCAGTGCTGAACAAGCTCTTCTGGGGCTGTGTGATAATTTTGCCTTAGCAAAAGTTTAGGGTGGGAGAAGCTGCACCTTCTTTTTGAACTCTTCCCCTTCTCTGAGGGAGTCTGGTGATAGGACAGGTGTCACCTCTGCAGCTGCACGTGCTGCTGGTGGGTGAAACTGGATTCCTGCCTGTCTTCTTCCTCTGTGCTGGTGGCTGGTGCTGGAGGCCTGGTTGGGAGGTCAGGAGAACACACTGCAGCTGCTTCCCTGGGCTGGTCATGGAAATGGGCCGTGCTGGGAGGTGACTGTGACACCTTGATAAGGCCAAAAAGTGCAGGAGGAACTTGGTGACTCCCATAGGTTTGATTTTTGTTTGATTTATTTTTTTTTTTTTAAGGCAGCATTTTGACTGTCAGGGTGGGGTAGTTCTTTATTAAATGGTCTTGGTACAACTTGGAACTTCCATGACTTGGCTCTCTCCTTAGCACTGCTTGGCATAACACTTCCAAAATCACCTTGGAATTTAAATTTCTCTCTCTCTTCTCTCCCTCTCTCTCTCTTTCTTTCTCTAACTTAGTGTCAATGATAAAGTAATATCTGTCTCCTGCCTTAACTGTGTTCTTATTGATGCTTTACATGCCTGGGAAGTGGGAGTGCTGCAGCTGGATAAAGTAACATGATGGGACATGCATTGCTGCTGCACCTGAAGGCTATAGGAATAGGTGACTTTTCTCGTTTTCTTGAGTGTGGTTGTTCTCTTTGGTAGTTACCTTGTGGAAAGGTTTGTTTGTCCAGGTTCCTGCTGCTGAGTGGGGTAGCACTGCACTTCCCTGGAGCCTTGTTTCCGTGTCTGTCGGCTGTAGTACTTGTATAGATGGCCAAAGTGCTGTGAAGTGTTGACCTCAGTAGCTGCACAAGTACAGTCTGTTTAGCAGGGCAGAAGCCATGGATTGGGGATGTGTTTCTTCTAGCTGAGGCTGTATAACACACCACATGCAGAACGCTCTCTGCCTCTGTTCTGCCTGATTGCTTATTTTGGCTGTTACCATTCTTGGTACTCGTGAAGGAAGGACTGGGCAAAACACCGTTCTTCTACAGGGTAATTCTTATTTCCAGAGGATAAAAGCCTTGTCTTCACTCCACGGAATTCTGCCCTGCTTAAGCACCTTCAGGTTTTGTATCTTCATTGCACGTTGGCTTTTTTAATATGGAGAATGTAGTGGGGGAGGAAAGAAGAAACTGCCCCCAAGCCCCTCTCAATGAAATGTATGTGTAGCAATAGAGAAGTCTTCTAGGAAAGCCACTTCTTGGGGTGCACCAGTTTAACCTCTTAAAACTTGTGTTGCCCTGCAGCCGACTTCGGGTTCTGTGCCCAGATCACCCCCGAGCAGAGCAAGCGCAGCACCATGGTGGGAACTCCGTACTGGATGGCTCCCGAGGTGGTCACACGGAAAGCCTACGGCCCCAAAGTGGACATCTGGTCCCTGGGCATCATGGCTATCGAGATGGTGGAAGGAGAACCCCCGTACCTCAACGAGAACCCCCTGAGGGTAAGAAGCCCTGGTGTTGCTGGAACTGGGCGTTCACCACTGTCAGTGATTGCTCATTAACTGTATCTGCAGTAAAAGGAAAATGAAATGAAAAAGCCAACAAGCTTCAGCAGTACAAAAAAATTCCTCCAGAGGAAGGAAGCTGTCTTGAATTTGCAGTCAGCCTTACCGGAACTCCCCATCCCTGGAAGTGTTCCAGGCCAGGTTGGATGGAGCTTGGAGCAACCTCGTCTAGTGGAAGGTGTCCCTGCCCAAGGCAGGGGGTGGAACTTTAAGGGAGGGGCTTCAAGGTCCCTTTCAACCCAAACCAGCCTGGGATTCTGTGATGGTACTTACAAGATTTGCCTGCCTGTGACTGAAATACAGGACTTTGGCCTCAGGCCTCTGTGATAGTTTAGGGAAAGTAAATCCATGATGTTATGGAAAGTGCTGCTGTGTCACAACCTGATATTTTCTTTGCTAGGGCCAGTATTTGTTGCCAAAAGATCTTGAATATTATTTTGCTACTAGCAAGAATAGGTCATGACTGGCTACACTTGTGGCATTTTTACAGTTCTGCTCTCTGAAGCTGAGGAGAAGTAGGCTGCAGAACCCCCTCATCTGAGGGCTTGCCACCAGGCAGGTCAGTTTGGCATCTTTTAAAGCTTGGTTTTGGCTATACCTTATTCTTCGTTTTACAGGCTTTGTATTTGATAGCAACTAATGGCACACCAGAGCTCCAGAACCCCGAGAAACTGTCCCCGATATTCCGGGATTTCTTGAACCGATGTTTGGAGATGGATGTGGAGAAAAGAGGATCAGCCAAAGAATTGCTACAGGTGAGACTCAGCTTTTCTCACAGTGTGAGGTGCAGAAAGCAGAGTCAGGTCAACCATACCATAGACTGGCACCCTTGCTTTTTTTCTTTTGTGTTTTCTCCTGGGAACTGTAGTGGGAGCAGTAGGTAGGAAAGACCTATAATATACTCCAAAGTTGTTCCATCATAATCTGTGCCTTCACTCTGCCACTGCCAAAGCACCCAGCAGTTTAGGAACTCCCTTCAGGAGATGGCCATTGATAGCATTTGCATTCCTTTTCATACTTCCACTTGCAAATGTCCCCCTCAGAACTCCTGATAAAATAATCTGCTGGTCTGACATCAGTGTTCAAGCCTTGAAAAGAAAAATTTCCCTTCTCCCCAGGGTTCTGCCCTACCAGCTGAGCAGCTGGAGCAGTGTCCTTGCCATCGTGCCACCATTGCTCCTTTTAGTTTTGATTTTAAATACTTCCTGGGCACTGGAGGAAAGCTGGTTTGCTAAATGAGATCTGCTTGTAGGCAGCATTGTGGGAAGGAGTGAGAGGATCACTGATGCCCTTCCTGGGTAGGGCAGGAGTAGCTCTGAGGCAGATGGTGTAGAGGCTTTCCCAGTAAAGCCAGCTGCTGCTTCTTACCTTTCTCTGATTGTTCCTTGTTTAGATCTTTGTTTTGCTCATGGCAAGTGCAGCTTCAATACTCACCTTTTCCAAAAACAGTGAGATATTCCAGGAGAGTCTCCATTGGGCAAGGCAGTGTGGTCCCAGCCAGCTTGGGATCATTTTGTCCTTGTAACCATCAGGAGAAACACGTGAAACAAGTCAGCAGTTAAAATGCAGAGTCATTCCTGCTTAGCTCCATGGAAACATGAATCCTGCTGGAATTCAAACCTTTAAAAGCATGTCTTCCACTGATTCCTCATGTTTGTGTCTTCCTGGCAGCATCCCTTCTTGAAACTGGCCAAACCTCTGTCCAGCCTGACGCCACTGATCCTGGCAGCCAAAGAAGCAGTGAAGAGTAACCGCTAACATCCTGCCACAGCCTTCTTCCTTTTTTGTTTGTTTGTATTTTACAAATCTTTATAATATATGAAATTGTTACACTTTGGGGGGGGAGGGGAGGGGTTTTTGTGGGGGTGGGAAACGTCTGCAAAAGGGAAGAAACTCTCATCCAGAAGATACCCAAACTACATTGTGGCGGCTCTAGAGATCCCTGTGTGGGGTCCAGAAGGAATTGAGGGCTGAATTACTGGCCTTTGTGGGGTTTTTTAATTCTGATTTTTGTTTCCCAGACAGCCCAGAAACGCCACTTGCTGTGCCTGGGGCTTTAAGGGGTTTTAACGACTTCGCTGTAACAGCTCCCGTTGTACCCTCTGGGTACTTTCAATACTTGAATGACAGATTCAAGCTTTCAGAGAGCAGTACTAATTTTACCTGCTGATCTCTTTGACTCTCCTCTTCCTCCCCTCTACCTGCAATCCCTGTGGGAAGCTCCCAGTGACCAGATTCACGGCAGGTGTGGCAAATGTGAAGGTACATCTTGCCCCTCGTTTCTTTTTCGGATTAGCTGTCGCTGTACTGTAGAATGAACAACTCGGTTACTTAAGGAATCATAATGCATGGAGATGGTTTTCACTTTTTAAAATGAATAAGGAGAGAGAGAGAGGGGGAAGAGAAGTATTCAGCTGTTTCTCATGCCTGTGCTCTGTGGACATTTTTTTAAAATCAAAAACGTGGCCTCTTTGTAGAACCGTAATGATCGGTCAAGTCTTTGGATGTGGGTTATGGATGTGTAGGTTGGGGTCAGATACTTTATTTATGATCAAATGATCAGTTCTAGTCAGGGCAAGAAAAAATTCCAGCTGTCTTCCTGTCTGCTCTTTTTTCCGTGTTAGACTTGCTGGCCAGAAGCTTCAGGAATAACGTGCTTGGTGCAGTGGGTGGTTCACAAACATGTATCTGTGCTCTGACTTGGGCTTTGGAAGTTATGCTGGTGCCTTTGACTTTTTTTATTTTCCCTTCTTTGTATCAAATACATTTTTGTATATGTTGTAATTTCCCCCCTTCCCCCCGCCAAGCAAATAATGCATCAACCTATGGAGTTGTCAGAGTTTAAAGTATTAGAGCTATTTTTTTCCAGTTTTGTATGTGCTCCATTTGTACTAATGACACCAGAAGAACAAATAACCAGATCTGAGGACACTGACGATACAGGATTTTGGAAACATGATCAGAACGGAAGATGATGAACACCTGGAGATGCCGAAGTTGTGAGATGAAGCAGAGGGGAAGCAGTGCTGTCAGATTGCCGTGGGGCCTGTTGGCCTGGCTGCTGTCACACTGATTCTTGTCACCAAGGACGTTGTACCAGCCAGGATGGCTGCAGCCAACCCTTCAGCGCCACAAAAAGTGCCTCCTTCTGAAGGACAGCGACCACCTGAGCGGTTCAGTTCTTGGGGTGTTGCCAGGGGTGAGTTTAGCAGAGCCTGTGTCCCCTCTAGTGCTGCAGTCTATGCATTTCAACCTCCCCAAGTGTTAAAGGAAGAGCCAAGTAGTACCAATGTGCCAAATGAGTCTGTGAAAGAACAACCATGAGTTCAGTGGGATTGTATTGCATTCCCAGCGGGGCAGGGCCTGCGACAGACAGAGCAGCTATGGTTGGGTATGGACAGAGGACCCTGAACAAAAATTTTTGCACACTTTCCCAAGCATTGCTGGCAGGGGATAGAAGTAATTTTCAGAGACTTTCAGTATCTTTATAGAGAGAATGACACTTTAGGGACTGGTAGCCAAGGTAAGACAGAACAAACTTCCAGGTGAGAGCGGCTGGGCAGGACAGCAGAGGCAGCTTGGGGGGATGGCGGAGGGCAGCGGGGCTGGGGTCTCACAGCTCATGGGGATCGTGTCGGGCCAGCAGGGTGCCTCGTTGGGCAGGCTCAGCTTGTGTTCTGCTCCTGTGTGGTAGTTAAAATCTGTGTTGGGTGAATTATCTTAACTGCTCCTCACAGGGATAAACCTCCTGAAGCTGTAAGTGTAAGAACAGTCATGGCCTTAAATTTTAAATTCAAGCAAGTGTCTCATTCCAGGTGAGGAAATCCAAGTGCATTTCCCTGGAGAAAAGTTTATTATGAGCCATGGACACTGTAATCACCCTTGTTTGAGTGTGTCCTGGCTCCCTGGTCAAATGGAGCAGTGAGGAGGCTGGGCTGAGGAAAAAACCTGTTGTACCAGTGGTTCCCTCTTCGTCCATTGCTGGCAATGGACTTGGTGAAACTCCTTGTGCCAGAGTTAAACTGGGAGCTTTTCTTTCTTTCATCTTTTTTGTTTTGTTGGTTTCTTTTTTTTTTTTTAAATGGCACAATCTAGATAAATTTAGCTTTTTTTAAAATAGAAAACGAGAAATCATAATAAGTAATTTTAACTTATTAGTTCACTTTTATTGGTGTATGAGAACGGTTTAAAACGTATGTTGCAAAATTTGTCCAATTTAGTCTGCTTAGGAGACGATTTCTGAAGATTCAGCCATCCTAATGCACAAATCTTGGCCCAATCCCAAAATTCCCAAACTGTGTGTGTGACCTGGGTGTTCAGCGCCGAGGCCGGGAAGCGCCAGCATCTCCGTGTCCCCACGCAGCAGCTGTTCTGTGGGGAGGTTCCCATGGGGATCAGGGGTGGGGCTGGCAGGAGAGGAGAGCCAGGAGAAGGTTTTTGTGCCGTGCTTTTGTGTGTGGAGGGTCGGGCATCGCTTTCCTGAGGGTGTCTGCAAGGTGGGAAGTGCCGAGCCGTGGGTTTTTCCTGGTGGGAAGCCTTGAGTGGGTGCAGGGGTGTGGGCTCTGCTGGGTCACTGGGGCAGGGGGAGACCAGCCAGAGCTGGGGGAAATGATGGGAAGGGATGAGCTGCATCCGAATTTGGGGATTCTCGTGCATCCCTCCTGGGTGCCCACCCAAGATCTTGAGTGGGGATCAGCCGTGCACGTGACCCCTGTGAAGTGTCAGCTGGGCAGCTCGTGGCTGAGGTGCAGGGAGTGCGAGATCCCTGGGGTGTTGCTATCATAGAACAAACCGGAGTTCTCATTAAAAACAGCCGTGGGAATGTGCACTTTACCCTGCCTTAGGTGTTAATGAGACTAATTGGAACCTTCCCCCCTGGCTCTCCGTGCAGGGAGGTGCAAAGGTTTGGCTACAGCAGATGGGTCCCATTGTCAGAGGGGCTGGGGAGGGAGCAAAAACGTGATTAAGGGTCTCTGCAGCTGCAATTGAGTCAATAAATCTCTGGTCTGTTCTTCCTCTGTTCCTTATGCTGTTGATGGGAATGGAAGTAGGTGCAAGCTTTCTTTTTATTTTTTTAACTGTCTTCAGATGTTAATGTTGCCTTTTGTGTAATTTAATCCCATTATGTTATTTAATTGTTACTGCAATATTAACTACTGTATTTGTTGACTTTGTTTAATAACTGTTCTTTCAGGGCTAGAAATAAACTTTTAAAAAGCATTTGGGGTTTTGCCCCCCCCTTTTCCCTGTCATGAGTTTATACCTTTGAAGACAAGAGTATCTGAAAGAGTTCACGTGTTGGTGTTTTACTGAGATTAGCAGAATGTGTTTGTAACTCAGCTTCTTAGGAATGCTTTAATGATGGTGGATATAATTTTATGCTATACCAGCCTGTTTTAAAGTTTTATCATTCATCAGTGTCCGTACCAGCCTTGGGATCACCACAAGCTTTCCTTGCTGCCGGGCACTGCTGGCAGATGGCTGTGCCTCCCAAAAAACCTCTGGATCACTGATGGGAGGAGAGCAGCTCCGAAACACCCTTTTCACCCACCGTGGGAGAGAGATCCCTCGCCCTCCATGCCAAGGGAGCAGAGCAGACGCCAGCCTGGCCCATCCCAGCTGCATCTTCCACCATCCACTCACCTGTACTGGGCTGGCACTGACGGGCCCAGTAAATGTGGCACTGCGGCGATGATCCAGGAGCTGTTCCAACAGCTCTGCTGTGTTGCACCACGGGCACCATCCAGTATCCTGCTTATAAACGTTATGGCACGGGATCCATGGGAGCTGAGCTGTCCTGCTGCCTGCTGGGAAGATCTGGCTCCTGGGTTTGCTGATCAGCGTTTGACTGTGGGAGTGAGGGCACTGGGTGCTGACAGCTCTCCGAGGACTTGGGATGAGCTCCACGGTGCCTCTTGGCCTCCAAGGCTGCAGAAAACTTTTGTTTTTTAGTGAACCTACAAAAGGCTGTGGGATATTGGCCTGACAGTCCAGCTAAAGCCAAGGACAAGGAGGGATTTACTTTGGGGTTGAGTCCAGGTCACTTGGCTCTGGATGAGGTTTCTGCCTCGGCTGTGAATGGTGAGGACTTGCCCTGTGTTTCCCGTGTGCTACTGGGAAATGGGCTCTTCCCCTTCCTTGCATGTTATACAGGCTTCACTCTTACCCTGAGAAAGGGAAATGAAGAAACCACTCGTCCCCAGCAGCTGCTTCACCAGACATGAGAATGTTGGTTTGCACAGAGCCTGTCTCTGCAGGGTTATCAATTTGTTGTAGTACCTTTGCCTTTACATATAATCAACCCTTTGTGCATTTAAACTGGTGATTTGGCATTTAATTTCTGGGGGGAAAGTGGACAGGAGGAGAAGGTGCTCGCTGGAACTCAGGATGATCAGGATTTTGGTACCTAAAGGAGAGCAGGGCCTTGGCTGATTTTGGCTTGCACGGCTGCAGGTTGCAAGTCCTTGCTAAATCCTCCTAAGTCTTGTGTGAAGTTGCTCATCCCTTGCCTGTACCTGCCTGAGACTAAACCCAAGGGCAGCCCCACGTTTTGAGATCAGTTTATTCAAGACTGGGTATTTAAAACATAGTTCTTGAAGGCAGTAAATTTTGGGGGCAGCAATTTCTCCGTTCCAGGGCTGCTGTTTGGCTGCAGTGGGTTACTGCAAAGCTGAGCACACCTGTTGGGACTGCACCAGGAGCACGCTGGTGAAAAGCAGGGTGGGTGAAAAGTGAGGCTCCTCACGAGCAGGGTGTGTTTTCATGGGGAGAAGAGCACTGCTGGGTTTCAGTGCAGCTCCCATGGCTGCTGTGCTGGAGCACAGTGGTGTCCGTAGGTCCCTGCTCCCAGGGATTTGTACAGCTGCAATTTCCCCTTTTTTTATAGAACTTTCGTTTTGCTCTCAAGATTATTTTTAATAAAAACAGCCGTCCTCAGTCACGTGAGAAAGCGACGCGAAAGTTTGCTGAGCTCAGCCAAACTCTGGTTGCTGCTCCCCAGATGTGTGGAGGAAGCAGGTTCTTCCAAGAGCTGTTTTCTGTTGAAATTCCCGTGGTCCTGGAGAAGGAGAGTGAGCAGGCAGCAGTCTTGGATTCTTGCAAAAGAGGGAATTATTTTATTAATTACGTCTCCTTTTATAGGTTTCTTTTCTCATAGAGTAATTGGTCAATCACTCAGCCACCCTCCGGGGTGATGGGCTGGATTCTTAAAACATTCATCTTCATAATATTTCCCTACTTACACCATAAACAGACTCTAGCAAGGTCACAGGTGTTCTCTGTTTTGCAAACTGTACAGATATCCTTCGTGAGAAAGAAAACCTTTTCACGGCACTGGAAAAAAGCAAGAACTTTTCTTGCTAAGAGCCTTTTCTGCATCCACAGTTTTCCCTACTTTGAATCCAGCCTAAGGAAAGGTTTCTTTTCCTTGAGGGAGGGAAATACCAACAAATGAGAATAATGGCTTTCCATGACTTCTCTACCTGCAGCCTGTCAGGCGGGAGCAGGGCGGTGCTGACACAGCTCCTCGTGCTTTTCCCAACTGGTGTCTGCAGGGGGAATGTCCTCCAGCTCATCATCACTTAAAATCATGGAATCGATAAGGCTGGAAAAGACCTTTAGGACCATCAAGTCCAATCCATCGAGATTTCAAATCCCAGGTGCCCTGAGTGTTGAAACAGCACGTAGGGACCGATGGCTTGGGTTTTTTAATGGGATTGTCCCGGTGGGAAGTTGAGGGTTGCTCCTTCTCTTTCAGACACTTAACAGCCCCCCAGAGTTGTGCTTTGGAGCTGGGCTGAGTCAGAGCAGAGGGGGCTGGGACGCGAGGAGCAGGCAGTCGGTGTCGAGGCACGGATGGCTCCGTGCCCAGGCTCCAGGTCCTGGTGTTCCCTGCAGGGCTGTGACCAGTGAGTCCAGCTTGGTGCAGCTGGGGATCCGCGGTGAGGGCACTGATGGGACTCGGGGCAGCTCCTCGGAATGGTCTGGAGGGGAGACTTGCCCACACCTTCCTCAGGACAGATGTCTTCTGGAATTCTTTGAGATTTCTAGAGCCAAGGGTGACCCATATTTGTTATTTTTTCCTCTCAGTGAATGCTTATTCTAAGGATTCAGGTCTTTTCACGAAGCACAATTAACTCTTGGATCTCCTGGAGCCCTTTTCCCTGCCTGACCATGAAGGGAAACCTGCCCCGGGTTGCTGCTGCCTTGTCACAGCAGTGGGGAACAGCTCTTGGAAAGCTCTAATCCAGCCCCTGCCCAGTGAAACTCCCCTTAAATAACCTTATAACTATTTTTCTCTGTAGCTGTTGTCTCTTTTGAGGGTGAAAATAGCGAGGGAGCTCAGCTCTTGTGACCCTTCAGTTTTTGAGGAGTGTTAATTTTGCTGAACTCTGGAAGTGCCAACTTGTTCCTGTCCTGTGGCTAACCCCCACTTAAATATCTGCACTTTAAGCCCTGAAAGCAAGTTTGGTTTAGAAAGACACTGATGTTCCAGCTACAAGAAAGGGATTTTTGCTGGTAGTATTGGAATTTTTAGATAGTTTTGTTCCTAGAAGAGCAGCCCAGCAAAGCTGTGTGGAGTCTGCTGTCAGCACTAACACAAATGAGGGAACGAGCCCCTGGCATTGTTTAATCCCATAGTTAATCCTTGGAATCAACAGCTCCCAGCTCCTCTCTCCAGCCTGGGTTAAATGTCCCACAACTGCAGGGTGTGCTGTGGGCAGAATTACAAGCAGTGGGTGGGATATAGCTTTTAAACCTTGGAATGTTTATTTCCTAAGGCCCAACTATTACAATGCTTGAAAAGGAGGGGAAAATCTGTTTCTGGGGGAAGGAGAAGATGTTGGAATTTCTTTGCCAGTTTTAGCAGTCCGTGTCCTGTGATCTGGTGGTTCTTTTCCAGGGACTGGGTTTGGGCTGGGTCGCTGGGTCCTCGTGAGGTTTTGTTTCTAAAGAGAAAACTCTACTGGTTTCTCTGCTCCTGAGAACCACAGAGGGAGGGGAGGTGAAAAGAAAGGAGTTGGATTGTGATGTTGAGTATTTTATTGGTTCTGTAGTGGTGAGTAGCTTTGACCTGCACTTTGTTGCTGCCGGAGGTCAATTTTCATGAGGAAAAAATTACTGATTTATGAGACTCTTAAAGAATATTTCATCTTCTGTTGTTCAAGCGAAGTCATTTGTTCATGTGAGGTGAAAGATGGGTGCTTGTCCTGTCACCTGGAGGGAGAATTGGGGTAAAGGGTTAAACTGGGGGAAGTTCTGAGGCAGGCTGACCAAAAGCAGGGCAGTCTGGGGGGGAGGCGAGGCGGGCTCGGATGATGGGGGGTTGGCAGCCTGGTCCCTCTCCTTGCCCAGACTTTCCGAAGCCAGGGCTGTGAGCAGTGATCCCAGGGACCCTTCCCAAAACCACTCCTGGGTGGGCACTTGGGGATGGGAAGGAGAGGGGAAGGGAGATGAAAGGAGGGAGGGTGGTGCAGGGGGAGATGCTGAGCTGGGGCCTCCACAAGCAGCCCCACAACGCTGAGTTTCTTCTCTGCTGTCCGAGGCCATTGGGGGAGAGGCTCCAACACATTCGTAGCATCTGCTCCTACTTTTCATGGCTTGGGCTGCACTGCTGGAGCCAGCTTGAACTGCATGGAGAGCCTCATCCCTGCTCGAGTGTGCTTCAAACCTGTGTTTCCTGGTAACTTCTTTTATAAATGACACGGGGAAGGAAATAAAATGGCCCAAATGGAAGCTGTTGGCTCTTTGTGTGTGACGGGGCAGCGAGAGGAGCTGGGTCACCCCTGGCACTGCCTGCCCTGGGGAAGCAGGAGAGCCTGTTCTGCCTGTAGGGATGGGAGATGTTGGCTCAGGGTGGTGGCACTTTGGCTGCAGAGCAGGGAACTGACCCAGAAGACACATCATGGATTGTTTACCATGGAATCCCAGAGTGATTTGGGTTGGAAGGGGCCTTAAACCCATCTCTTTCCACCCCCTCCATGGGCAGGGACACCTTCCACCATCCCACATTGCTCCAAGCCCTGGCCAACCTAGCCTTGGACACTTGCAGGGATGGGGCAGCCACAGGCACTGGAGACAAGCAGAAAGAAAATGAAAATTTTTTGTTCCTTCTGGAAGAGCTGTCGGCTCTGAGGCATTGCTGTGGGCTCTCAGGTGTGACTGCTGGGGCTGGGGGCTCAGGGCCTGGTGGAGATGACACCGGGATTTGCTGGGACAAGCACCTTGGTGGCTGCTGCAGCTGCTGTGAGTCCAGCAGCTCCCCGTGGCACCAGCACTGCCCCGCGGGGGCCACACGTGTGGCCTTTCCCAGGCCTGTCGGGCTGTGCCACGTTTGCTTAGGCTTGGCTTTATAAAGAGGACGTGCAGGAGCTTCCTCTGCTCCTTCCCAGGTTTGGTCCAGACTCTGCCCCCAGCACAGCCTTTATGATGGATGGTTTGAATGTCTCCATTGCTTTTTTTTTCCTGGTTGTTGGGGTGTGCCAGGTGCTCAGGTGGCTTTCCAAGAGGCTTCTGTCCCCCGGAACACATGGCTGCCTTGCCAGGGAATTTGCGGGCTCGTTCCAGTTGTGCACGAGCTGCCTCGAGCTGAGGATGCTGATGGACATCGGCCCCTGGGGTGGTGGCTTTGGCCTGGACGTGGTCCTGACCCTGCTCTTCCTCCTCTCCGCTGTCCACGGTGCCTGGTTTGACGGAGCATCCGCCAACCCGACCGTGTCTCTGCAGGAGTTCCTGCTCCTCGAGTCCGGCCTGGCAGCCACGGCGGCCAAGCTACTGGCCCAGGGTGCGGGCACAGGGACGGGCTGGGCTGTCACGCGGCTCTACTGGTCCTGGGAGCTGACACAGCTCCACTTCATCCAGAACCTGATCTCGCCGGAGTGCAGCTCCTCCATCCGCGCCTCCCTGCCCCATGCTGCCTTCGTGGAAGGCTCCTGCTCCTTCCTGTTCCACCTTGTCCTGCTCAAGGTGCGCCAGACTCACCCCCTGTGCCGGGTCCCTGCGCTGGCAGCGACTGTCACCTTCCTGACCTACACAGGTGAGCAGTGCTGGCGCTTCCTTTTCCGAGTCATTTGGAAAAGTACCTCGTTTGTGGGGGAGGAACAGCCCCCTCCTCATCTGCCAGGACTGGAGAGGTAGGGATTAACAAGGTAACGGCTCCTGAGGTGTTTGTTTTCTGTTATTTTGGGGAATACTCATTTTGGGACGAAGATGGCAGCTTAGGCTGTGAATGTCAGCTCACAGCCCCAGCTCAAGGCCGGGATCACTTCCCTGGAATGTCCCCTACTGCAGTCCCTCAGTCCTGCACTGAGCTTTTCTGCTTCCCACAAAGTGGGGCGACGAGGGTGAGATTTCCCTGGTCCAAGGGCTGCCCCAGGCAGGCAGGAGGGGTCACAGCCCTCTGCAGTGTTCCAAAGGATGCAGTGGGACTGTTGGCCACGTTTCTCTTCTCACACAGCCGGACCGTTCACGGGGGCCTTCTTCAACCCTGCCCTGGCCACAGCCACCACCTTCCACTGCTCGGGGAACAGCTTCTGGGACTACGTCCAGGTTTACTGTCTGGGGCCCCTCGCAGGTGAGATCTTCTCAGGGGGCAGGAGCTGGGATGGGGGCGAGGCAGAAGGGCTCAGTGTAACACGGACTGTTCTAGCAAAGGGCTGAACTTGGGGTTGCCAGTGGCAAGTGTCCTTTTTCATCCTGCCTCATTGTCTCTGGAGGCATCTCTTTGCTGTCCAATTATTTAAATCCCATTTCTGCACATTACAAGGGCAGGAATCTCCCCGAAGCTAAAGTCTGGGGGAGGTTTAGTGAAAGTAGTTTAGGGCAATGTCAGGCTGAGCTGTGCTCTGAGGTTGTCCTCAGCTCCAGGAGGGTCATGGGGAGCTGGATGTGTGCTGAGAGAGGAGACAAGTCCCTGACTGGAGCACAGGAGCCAGGTGGGGGTTGGGCTCAGCTCCCAGAGAGCAGTGATGGGACAAGAGGAAACGGCCTCAAGGTCCCGAGGGGAAGTTTGGGTTGGGTATTGGGAAAATGTCTTCCCTGAAGGGTGGTCAGGCACTGGCACGCTCTGCTGAAGGCAGTGGTGGAGACACCATTCCTGCAGGGATTTAAAAGCCATGTGGATGTGGCACTTGGGGACATGACTAATGGTGACCCCGGCAGCACTGAGGGAATGGTGGGACTCGATGGGCTCAGAGGGCTTTCCCAACCTTAATGATTCTCTGCCAGAGAACCACTGGGGCAGTTTATGGCCCTTTTGGGTCAAAACGAGCCTTGGTTATTACGTTAAGGACACAGTGGTTAAATTCTCCTTAAAGCAGTACAACGAGGCTCCCTTAGCTCTTGGTGGGGACTTCAGTGGTGCTGAGGTGCCTTTTGGTCATGGTGGAGGTTGTGACAAGGATCCAAAACCACTGCTGGGCTGTGGGGAGGGTGGGGATGCTCAACACAGGGGTCTGTGCTCTCATTCCAGGGATGCTCGCTGCCCTCCTGCTCTTCCAGGGCAACATCCCACGCCTCTTCCACAAGAACCTCCTCTACAGCCAGAAGAGCAAATACAAGGTGCCCAAGGCAAAGGTGACAGCGCAGGTGGAGGGTGACAAACCCCAGCGGAAGGGGAAAGGGGGGAAGAGCAACTCGGAGCCCCGTGCCTGAGCCCAGGGCTCCTGGCAGCCCTTGTCCTGGGAAAGGGTTTCCCACGTGGAGGATTTTGCAGCTCGCTCAGTCCTTAAAGCATCACAAAGGAATCCTTGCAGGATGCCTGAGCTCCTTTGGGAATTGCTTTGAAAGCCTCCCCTGGAGAGCCCGAAATGTTCCAAGCCCACACTGCTGCCTCAGAGAGAAAGCTCTGAACACTTCTGCACAAATCGCCGCTTGTCTTGTACTGCCAGGAATCTTACAGAAAGTTGGGACCATTCCACGGGCAGGCTCAAGCAGCTCGGGGTTATTGCATCGTGCAATGACTGAAATAACCCCACCGGGCCTCCTGCAGCCCTGAAAACAAAGTATAAACCAGTAATTGCCTTGGACCCTTGGGATGAGGAGGAAACAGGCTTTGAGCTTTCCAGTTATTAATGGATACTGGTTAAAAATTGGTGGGTTTTGAGTTAAATTTGACCCGAAGTCCTTGAATTGCACAGGCTGAACCTGGCAAGTCTTGGAGAGGAATTAAAAATGTTCCAAGGCAAGAGAGTTCTCTGGCCACGGGACACCCTGCTCCTCTGGGGATGTGCTCAGCCTGGGTTTTGGTGCTCTAAAGCATCAAGAATTGGTTCACAAAGGGTCCACGGTTAGGAAAAAAAAAAAGACACCCAGGCACCTGCTGTGGTTGAGCAAGTGGATCCCTGGGCTCTGCTCCATGTCCATGTGAAATACTCCTAACTATAAAATTACAGTTTGTGGGGAAAAAATAATAAAAATAAATGCTGTGGTTGGCATTTGGGTGAGTGATGTCCTTCCTGTGAGCCCTGCGGGGGACATCCCTGAAAATGGGAGTCACTGTGATGCCCAAACCATGTCTGCTCTGCCTGCTGCCTGCTATGGAAAGGGGGGAGCGTGCTGGGAAACACCTGCTGGGAACGGGGACCCCCCCGGGCTGTGCTGGAGCCAGGGCACCCCATGGGAGCCGCACCCTGGGCGCTCCTCAGGGAACAGCACAGGGACATTGTGCTGCTCCGGCTGTTCCAGTGTCTCTGCCCCGGGTCAGCTTGGCAGGAGCTTGAGCAGGAATGACCTGCTCCTATTTCCTGAGGTGCAAACAGGGAGTAAGGAAGTGGCACCCAGTTAAAACCCGGAGTGGAGGTGTCAGATGCGGGTTCGGTACCCGGTGTCCAGCCCCGCTCCTCCCTGCTCTGCTGTGTCCATGGGGGACAACCCCAGGTGCTGCACGGCCTCTGGGCTGCCCATCCCAGTTGATTTCCTCTGGGACTGCCCTTCGGAGGGCCCTGCAGGCCCCCCGGGAACGCCAGACCTCTGAAACCGTGAGCCCACCCCACATCCCATCAGGAGAAATGAGGGAAGGGACCAACACAGCAAGACATGGATGTGCCTCAGAAATGAAACTTTATGGCACACGTAGCACCCCAAAACCCTGGAGCAAAACCTCCAAATGGTGCCCTCTCCTTGTCCCTTGGCACTGCCCCGGGAAGGGCCCTGGCAGCACAGTCTGGCTTTTTTCCTGGCTCAACCGAGCAGGAGACCTTTGGGTGGAAACTGAAACCTTTGAGGCTCTTTGTACCTGCCCCAGGGAGAGCCCGGGATGCTCGGGTCCCCCCGGGCAATTTTTTGGGAACCTCTTTTAGTTTGGCAATCGTGCTGAAAAGCCAGAGATGGGGCCTCCGTTTCTCCCAGCTGATTTGCTGGCTCTGCTTTTGGTTCAAGGAGAAAGGCAGGATGAGGAGAGTCAGGCTGAGCTGCCCTCCAGAAGCCATTCCGGCGGGATCTTTCCCCGGGCAGAGTGTAGGATATTGGTGGGTTGGGATATCGGGCTGCAGAGGGGCTCTCGAGGTGTCTCCCTGTCACACAGGGATGGAACTTGAGTCTGACACTGCAGTGTCTGTGTCAGCTCCAGAGTAGGGTGCTGATCCTATAAATGCAGCATCCAAAGGCAACCCATAACCACGGAGTCAGGGCAAACAAATGCGGGGGTTCCCTTTTTTTTTTTTTTTTTTTCCTTTTTTTTTTTTTTTTTTGCTTTTCAGGACGTATTCAGACGTTTGGGGTCTGCTTCTGGGGAGGTCGTCTACCGGGCAGACGGATGTAATTAAGGGGAATTTAAGGAGTGACAGTGAATGTTGTTATTTTTAATTAAGAGGCTGCTTCTCCAGCACGGTAGTGGAGCAGGGGGGAGGAGCGGCTGCACAGACAGGCTCGTTCCCGAGCTGTAAATCAAACCGCGCAGCTCTGATTTACAGCTTGGCCCTGCTCGCCTGCAGTCTCAGGTGCGGGGCTGAGGATGTGGGCTGCCCTCCTGGATCTGCTCCTCGCTGCTGGAGCCGGTGCTGTGCTGAGGCTTCAGCTGCTGACTGCGGGGATTTCCCTCTGGAAAAGTCCCGTGGAGGCCCAGGGACCCCCG
>WEIT01008240.1:1717-18052 GCA_013389985.1 Dryoscopus gambensis | reverse complement strand
TGCCCTGCAGGCAGGTCCGCGCCAGCTCCGCCCGCCGCTCCCGCAGCGCCGACACCTCCCGCCGCATGCGCTCCCGGCCGATGTCCCGCTCGATCCTTTCCCAGAAGGTCCTGTTAAAGTGGGTGTAGATTTCCCAGTCCAGCCTGTTCCAGGCCTTCAGCTTCTCCACGACGCTGTCCGGGAGGGGCGACTTAGTGCTGCTGTCCCTGGAGTTGAGCGGGAAGGAGACGACGCTGTCCAGGTCCCAGCACAGCATCTCCTTCAGCAGCACCATGGACTCGTCGAAGTACTCGGAGATGAGCAGAAAGTCGAAGGACGCCTCGATGGCCTTCAGCATGAGCTGCACCCGCTCAGGGGACACCTCTCCGTCGGGGTTGAAGCCGAAATCGAAGGTCATGAGGTTCCTGGCGTAGTGGCGGTCGCCGCTGGCGGGGTTGTAGTAGCGGTAGGGCTGGCTGAGGAACTCCTCCAGGCTGCGGACGCGCGAGAAGGCCGACGCTCCTTTGTAGTACACGAAGGAGGACTCCATCAGCTGCACGGGGTTCCTCAGGATGGAGAAGTAGATGGCGGAGCTGGGCACCACTTTTTGCACCTGCGGAGGAGAAAAAGGAGGGTTTAAAGGTGAGGCGGGGAGAAGTGACCCGCTCGCCCACAATGCTGGTGAAGAGAGGCACCCGCTGGGGCTGGAGAGGGTGGGTGCTGGGGAGGATTTCAGGGTGGAGCTCATCAAAGGAGCTGTGGGGAGCTCCAGAAGAGTCACACGGGGAGAGCAGTGACCAAAGCTCCCCACAGTGGGCTGCCACAGCTGCGTGGCCGGGCTGGGATGGAGATACCGCCTGTCTCCTTCCCTTTCCCCATGCCCACCTGTCCTCAGGTGGCATCCAGAGGGGTGGATGCTGGGGACGGCTGACCTGAGCTGGTGCACTTGGGATGTTCTCCTCTTGCAGCTGGTCCCCTCTGGGCCTGTCCAGGGAGCAGGACACGTCCCAGGGCCCACCAGACAAGAAAGAAATGAGAGTTGCTGACTGCTACAGGTGCTGTCTCCCATCTTGCCACGGGGCACAGCAAAGAGATTCATCAAACCTGCTCACAGAAGCTCTCAGGAGATGCCAACGACATGCCAGGTAGCCGTGGGCAATCCTGGCTCTCTTTAGTTCATCCCTGCAGAGTTCATGTGCTCGACAGGTGCCCCTCCTTGTGCCCCACGAGCCCCTCTCCCCCCGCCCCGCTCGCCCCTCCGAAGGGCTGCAGCTTTGCCCGTACCTCCGGCTGCAGGAACCGCATGTGGTGGCAGAGGATGTTGAAGCGCCGGGGGCTCTGTGGGGAGAAGCCCTGCACGAACCTGGCCAAGAAGTGGTGTGGGTAGTAGAGCTGGTAGCCGCCGCCGAGGGGGAAGGCGAAGGTGAGGTTGTGCGTCTCCCCGAAGCGGAACAGGATGTTCATGACCGTGCTGCTGGCGCTCTTGTGGACTTTCAGGAAAACAATGTCAGTCTTGGGCTTGCACGTCTTCCCCTGAGAGGTGACCCCTCTGGCCTGCTGACCTTCTCCAGCTGTCACCTCCTGGACCTTAAAGGCTTCCGTCCAGCTTGGGAAAAATCCTGTCTCCAGGTGTGTTTTGTAAGGATCCTCTGCCTGCAGAGGTTGAGCTGAGTTTGGGACAGGCTGTGTAAATGAGGTGCCCCACTCAGGGTGGGGAGAACCCACGGCTCGAGGCTGAGTCTGGCTCTGTACCTCCACCTGCACCGTTCCAGGTGGGGACATTCCCCTCTGCTCCTCCGTGCTCGGGCTGTTCGCAAAGATGACGAACTTGCTGGTGACAGCTTCTACCAAAACTGCGGCGATCCTCCCAGGAAGGCTTGGAGAAGGACTTCCTCTGGCTGCTTTTTCCAGGGCTGGAAGCTGGGGTGTCAGCTCCATGGCTGACAGATGGGCTTTCACCTCCTCTCTGCTCTCCTCAGGCTGCTGCATCCGGTGCTGCCCTTGGCTGCTTTCCGGAGGGGTCTCCTGGCTGAAGTACAGGTGCTTCCTGAAAACATCCTCGGTCGGAGCAGGGTCTGGCTCGGCTTCCCTCTGCCCCTGCAGGGACTCATCCTCCCACAGCAGGTCGGGGCTGTGGAGGGCAGAGCCGAGCCCGTGGCCCGTGGTCTGCTGCAGGCCACGCTCCAGCTCACACTGGCAGCTCCTGTCACGGGGAGGACACAATGCTCAGCTGTGGGAGGTGGGAGGACAGTGCAGAGGAAGCTCCTCTGCAGCCCACAGAACCCCCTGACCCCCCCAAAGCCACTCCAAAACATGTTTCCCTCTTTTTTTGGGGTGGGTGGCATTGTTGATGGGTGTAGGGGCTTCACTTGCTGCCCTGGAGGGTGGGAGTGGGTGCAAGAACTTGGGCTTGACCATCTTGGACCTTCTTTACAACCTTAATGATTCTTCTTCTATGAAGAAGAGAAGCACAGGTGAGCAGTGATGTTCCAGTGTCTCTGTTGCTGGAGCACAATGGGCTGGTGGAAGGGGCAGAGCAAGAGGAGGCAAGGAGAGAGAAGGGCTGGTAGCCTGCACAAGCTGGAGGAACGATTGCAGATAACCCCAGACTGGGAGGACTGGGCTCAGGGGCTGTAGGGTTTTGTGGTGAGCCAGGACAACACCCAGAGCAGCCTTGTCTGACCCCAGGGTGGGCTCAGCTCTGGCCAGGGCATAGGGGTGTGATGTGGGACCCCCAGAGGGTCCTCTCTCACCTGGATTTCCCCCCCTGTCTAGGGAAGACCCTGCTGGGTGGTTTTCGGGAGGGTGGTTCTGAGTGCACCTCAGTGGCCAGTGAAAGGCTGGAGGACGAGGTGCAGGTTTGTAATTCTGCTCAGGACCTACCCAGGAGGCTGCAGCTTCTCCACAACCTGAAGTGTGACCAGGAGGAGGATGAGGAGGCTGAAGGAGATCCAGAGCCGACCTGGCTGGCACCTGTAGATTGCGCTCAGCTTCCTGCAAGGAAACAGACATTTGAGACCACTTGTGGGGAGGAGAAGCCAAGCCCACTGGTGTGTGCGAGGCAGGTGGGAAAGGCGCCTTGAGGCTTTTTTGCTATCTTTATTTAAGGTAAGGTCACGTTTTCAGGGGCGGAAATGATGCAGAGGCAGCGATAACCACTGGATCTCTGAGGCTGTGCCCGAGCGGTGCGGCCTCGTGGAAATTTCCAGATGGGCCACAGATACCGTGCTGAAAAGCAAACAGTGATAACCACCGGGTCCCTCGGCTGCTCAGGGACGCAGCCTGAGCTCCCCTCAGGCAGCAGGAACAGGGCACTGCCCTGCCTGGCCTCGAAGGATCAGGATCCTGCCTTTATCAGCACGGACAATAAAACTCTTCTTTCCCTGCTCTCCCCACTCTCTGCTCTTGGACTGCCACCTGCACAGGCTCCAGCTGTGGCTGCAGATGTGGTGCCACCATGGGGGCCCCAGCAGTGCCTGGATTTTAGCCGGATTTTAGCCACGTCTACAACAGCAGTATGATTTCTTCAGGCCATCAGAACTGTGCTGTCAGGGTTGGGGTTGGGTATGGCGACATTCAGGCCATGGAAATGCTGCCACAGGGCTCCTACTGCTTGTAGGGCTTGCTGCAAACCCTGGTGGAGCTTGATTGTAGCTTTATCATCAGTGAATCGGTTGAGGGACGAAATTTCCTGGAAAAAATGATCTGTTTGTATTTTTTCACAGAAAGGCTGTCCAGTCCCAGCAGATGTGGCACTTGGAATCATGGGTTGGTGGTGGCCTTGGCAGTGCGGGGGGAAAGATTAGAGTCAATGATCTTAGAGGGCTTTCCCAACCGGAATGATTCCATTATTCTGCTGGTTTTTCCCCAGGGAGCTCATCATTGCCTAACAGGAGATGGTTTGTACTGAGGGTCTGGTTAAACCCTCCGGGACTGGGCTCTGCTGTGGGGGAAGTCCAGCCCGCCAGCCCCAGGTGGCTGCTCTCCCCTCTCAGGGAGGGAGAGTCACAGGCTGCAAGGGTCTAAATGGGAGGAATTAATGAGAGCAGAAATTTGGGCAGAGCCTGCTTGGAAGCCGCGTTCCAGCAGCCAGCCTGGCTCCGTTGGCATTGCTGGCTTCCTGCAGTGGTCAGCTTTGGGCCAAGGCAGCGGGCCTGGGACTGCACAGTCCTGCTTGTCCCAGAGCTTCCTCCTCTCTGTGGTGCTTTATCTCCTACTGCAGGCAGTGCTGTGGCACGTGGGAGCAGAACTGGCTTGGTGAGGCAGCAGTGACACAAGCGTGGGCTGTCCGGAGGGGTCACGTGCATCCCACTGGTACAGGTCAGGAACTGAGGTTTGCTATCGAGAAATGGATTTGTTCCAGGAAAACCATCAGCTGTCATGGTTAAGCAGAGGTTTGATAATGACAGCACTGCTTGCAGTGGTTGGACACTCACGGACACGGCTCTGCTCCCAGTAATGGCCCTGTACTGAGCTGAAACTCCCAGGAGGATTTTAGTGGATAAAGTACTCGGGGCTGGAAAGGCTGGGAGGTCTTAGGCCGTGGCAGTGCTGCTGAGGATTCAAAAGGCGTCATTACTGCACGTAATTACTGCAGCAAAATCAGCATCACGGCATCCCCAGTCCCCACGGCAGCCTGGTGGGATCCATGCTCTCTGTGCTTGAGGAGCAGACTGCCGAGCTCGGATGAGACAGGAGGTGGCAAGTGCACGTGTGGGTCACTGCCCGGCCATGCCAGCAGCACAAGGAGACCCTCGTGAGGTCAGAGATAAACAGATGTGACAAATAACGGAGCAGAAAAATGCCAAATGCTTAAACAGAGCTCAAAGTGCCAAGAGGTGTTCAAGAGGGAGGGTTGTAGCAGAGACCTGAGGCTGCCCCAGAGCTGGTGTGAGGAAAGGCTTGTTGGAATAACTGCGTGTGGAAGATCAGAGAGACCACAGAGGGAGGAGGCAGTGAGGGAGGAGCTGCTCCAGAATGAAGTGATTCCTCTGGATCTGCTTGGAGGCTCGATCCAACTCTCCCATCACTCCCATCAAGGCTGGTCATAATTTTGTCTGGCTGAGCATGGTAAGACAAGCAGCAAGGAGGGAATGAAGAGCTGCACCGCTGTGGTATTTAGTGACACGCACAAACTCTTGGGGGGATCTGCAGGAGCACGCAGTAACGGAGGCAGAATGGTGGAACACTTCCCTCCAGGCAGTGCTGGGGGACAGCACCCTCTGCCACTCCCAAATCTGTACTTGGTGCAGGTATAATTCTGGGCTCGCTTCCTCAGAGGTCCTAAACTTTCAACCTGTGAGAATCTGTGAAAGATCCAGGTCCTTTGGCTCTTTTGTGGTGGCTGTGTTGGTGGAACGCCCAGCTGAGAACACACAACTCGTGTCGGGCTGCTTGGGGCTGGCCAGGCTGGCACAAAGCTGGAGCCTTTCCTTCCCTTCTCCGGGCTGGCTCTCGTGAGATACGTGGACGTCAAGGAGGGTGTGCTGAGAGAGTGGCAGCACTAAAATTTGCACTGCAGGTGCCAAGAAGTTGCATTGAAGGCAGCAAAACATGGAGTTAGTGGCACTTGGTGCACGAGCAGCCCTTGTGGAGGCTGGAGCAGGCTGGGGAGATGTAACTGAGCAACAAACCTTCCGAAGGCTCAGCGGCCTTCCGTGGGTAACCCCTGCACAGCCTCCTCTCCATTTACACACCGGGACGGGATCAGGGCCGTGTGTGTCTTGGGGCAGAGTTAAACCCCTGAGACAGAGCACCAGGAAGGTGTCCAGGGTGCACTTGGAGCCCTGCAGGGCGGGTTGGGCTGCGAGAGCCCAGCTCCTGCACAGTCTTTGGAGATGCCTCCATCTGGCAGGCTACAGCCCCCTCAGACCAGAGCCCGTGTGCTGTCACCTCCAGAAGTGACCAACAGGGTGCAGAGCTGGATGCAGCACCCCAAAGATGCCTTTGGCTGCAGGGGCTCAGTGGAAGAGCCAGAGCAGCTGGATTCTCCCATGCTGGCTCAAGGAATTTAACCCAAACCTGAACTGATGGTCAAATCTTTGCAAGGGACGGTGCCCCAGCTGTGTCTCAGTGCCAGCCCCAGCAGGGGAGAGGGTGCCTGGGGTGCTGCTGGGCACTTGTTCTCAGCGGGACTGCAGATTTCTCTTCTGTTATTCACCCCCTGCTCCAAGCAGAGCTTCCCTCCGACCTGTGCCCCCTCCCTGTCCGACACAGAAACAAATGCCCCAGCCAGGATGGGTCTGTGGCTGGAAGTTTCTGGCCCTCGGGGTCCCAGCCAGCGGTGGGTGCTGCGGGAGGTGCCGAGGCTGAGCTCACCGGGCAGGTGAGTGGCAGAAAAAGATTTTCCTGTTTTGCTGTGCCCAGATATTCTCCAGGCAGTGAGAAGAAGTTGCACAAGGAATTAATGTACACAATACCTACACCAGCCACAGCCTGCTCCCTCTGACCGGTCACCGGAGCCATTTTTTTTGGCAGCAAATGAGAAATTGGGCAAAATGGTCAGCAGGATGCTCAGGTAGCACAGCAAGGGCACAATGGCACTACCCTGGACAGCTGGGTTGGGAATAGCCCCGAGCCCTCTCACACTGCAGCTCGCCCCCAGCCAAAGGGCTCTGCTGCAGGGTCAAGCCTTGCCCTTCCCTCATCCCTCCTGCCCAAACCAGAGGCTGGGGAAGAGGGCACCTCACCCTAGGCACACTCACTGGGCTGGCCATGTGGCAGACTTGCCCAGAGACACATTCCTGCTGCACACCTGCTCCTCTGGTGATCCCTCACCTGGGACGCTGCAGGAGGGACCAGCACCCCACTGCCCTGCCAAGGTCTGTGCTGCTCTCCTTCCTTTGTGGCAACAGCCCCACAAAAGCTGCTGCTTTCCAGCTGCCCTTGGAGCATCACCAGAAGGGAAAATCACCCCGGGCTGCCCTGCACTGATGTGGAGCAGGAACGCTGCCCTGCCCGTTCCCATCACCACTTCAGCTGCTTCCCAGCACAGAGGGATCTGTCTGCAAGGACATCACCTCTGGCTAGGATGGAAAGAGAATTTTACTTAGGGAAATAGTATTTTACTTAAATAAATACATTAAAAGGTTCCACTTACGTGATCAAATACCTTCTGAACTTCAGCATGGTGAGCTGGAGCCTTGGCTGGGGAGCAGGTGGTTATCATCCGCCCGGGAAACTGGAAAGCAAACACCGGGAGCCTGGATTGTGTGCTGCGGCCAGAGGCCCCTCCCCGGCGGGGCCACCGGGACGGTGATCCCGTCAGACCTTCCCACAGCGCCCCAGGGAGTGCCCAGCCTCTGAGAGAGTGAGCGGCACCTTCACCCCTGCCGGGCACTGCCACGTCCCGCAGGGGGGTGGGCAGGCTGTCCGGTGTCCCTGCCTCACTCCTTGCTTTCACCCGTGGCTGTTGGTGCTCCACTTTGAGCCCTTCTTTTCCTTTCTCGTGTCCTGATTTTGCCTCTTGACACGGCTGAGGGCAGGGTTGGTTGTGGTCGCTGAGCTCTTGGTGACCCCAGTGTCTCCAGGTCGGTGCTGCTGAGAGTCTGTGGCGGCTGCATCACCCCTGCATGGCGGGGAGCTCGTCCTCTCCAGGGCAGCCTCCACCATCCACGCAGGGCTGGGGGCATGGCAGTGCCCACTCCCTCCTTGGCTGACACGGGGCGCCAGGCTGAGGATGGCACATGCAGGACATCAGTGTGTTAAGTGGTGTCCAGAGCAGTGAATGTGATGAGGGGAAGCAAATCCTCAGCCCCCGTGCTGGGGCTGTGCTGTGCCCCGATGGCCAGCAACAGGACAGCCCTGCTAGGAAGTCCACTGGCTTCCAGTCCCAGTGGGAAAGTGGTCACTGGGTCTGGGTCTTGCTGGCTGGTGGACAATGTAAGACACCTCAAAGGAGGACAGGCAGGCTGCCCTCCACGATGGAGGTCCTTTGGCCACATCCTTGCCCTTCAAGGCTCATCCCAGCATCCTGCACAGCATCAGCCATGCCCTGGTATGACCAGGGGCCCAGGTAGTTTGGCAGGGACTGTGTGCTTCTCCTGTTTGGGCACAGACTCCCGGGGTGGTGTGGAGGTGGAGAGGGTAGCTGGGGCGTGGGACACGAGGGCCAGGGGCTCAAGCTGTGCCACACGCAGTCTGCAGGACCAGGCACCTCATGTGCAGAGCACAGAACCCTGGCTATGGGTGCTTTCCCTTGACCCGTGCCCACGGGGCTCGGGAAGTGCACAGAGGGTGGATAAGTCACTTCCAGCCCGGACCTCGGCTCTCTGGAGGGACGACAGGGCTCAGCTCCCTCCTTCCCTGCTGCTGGCAGGGAGGCAGCCGTTCCCCTCACCCTGGCACAGGCAGGCGCTGCCTCTCCCCGTCCACCTCATCAAAACCACAAGTTTGCTGTGGGGCTCTCGTGTTCTCCACCCATCTTGAGCTCCGGCTCTCTGCCTGGGCTGGCAGCTTCCCTGGGAGCCTGGGGCTGCCTGAGAGCCATGCAAGAGCTTGGAGGGATCAAATCCTGTCTGATGGAGGGACTGAGGGTCAGGGCTTCTCCCCTCTGCTCCCCTCTGTGCAGCAGTGCTCTGTGCAATCCAGGCTGGATAAGCATGCTCGGGGTGGATGGCTGAGGGGTCTGTGAGCATCCCCCATGCAGGACCTCCAGGGAGCATCCTGCTGCTGCAGGGCACGGGGCACCTTTGCTTGGGAGCATCCAGAGGCTCATCAGCATGAACGTGTCCAGGCAGGCTTGATCTTGCTCCTCTTTGGTTGTTTCCTCTTGCTTGATGGTCACTGGTGGGATTTGCCACTGCTCAGCTCGTTTCCTTAAATACAAACCTATTTGTCCAAACCTCATGGAGGTCTAGTTTCCATGTGTAATCCTGCTCAAGATATCCTCTCTTCCTCTCTGCAGCCTCTCCTTGGGCACGACTGGAGGCACCTGTGGAGGAAAAACTCAGAGGGCAGAGTTGTCTGTTCCTGCGGGGCTGTGGTGATGGGGAGCACGGCGTGTGCTCTCCACGGCCCCTGTGCTGCCCGTGCCCGAGGCTGCAGCTGAGGGCCCTCAGCAGCTCTCTTGGGACCCTGCTGCTACCTCGCACCTGCATCCTACAGAGGCTGTGCTGGACTGTGCCCCAGCATCACAGCGCTGCCGAGAGGTCTTCCAGGCCCCTCTAACATGAGCTCATGAGCAGCATGTTGACTCCTGGGCCTTCCCAGGATAATTTTAACCCTGAATATGACTCTCCTGTATTGCTCCAGTTTACCTGCTCCAGCTAATGGGTTCACTTAAGCAGCACTGACTCCTTCTTTCTGAGGTTTTTTGTTTATTTTGCAGATGTTCTGCTTTGACTTCAGAAGCAAGGAGCCATTTTCAGCAGGAGCTCCATCACTCTCCACTCCCTTCTAAGGAAACCTCTGCAGGCCCAGCAGGGCCAGCAGGACGAGCGTCTGAGGGCTTGGGGGGGAGGTGTCCTTCCTCTGGGGCTGCCCCTGGTGGTCTCTTCCCTGGAGCAGGGAGCTGGAGCAGGGATGAGGACCCGGGCAGGTAGATGCACCTTCTGCAGCTGTGTCTCTTGAGAAGCAAAGGTGCCCTTGTAGGAGGGATTGGGCACCTCCTTAGGTGGCTTCACGTTCACTGCTGAGCTCAGCAAAAGGCAGTGAGGGGCCCCAAAGAGTCCAGTCCCTTCCTGTCCCCTGTCCCTGTGCAAGGTGATGAGCAAGGACATGGCCTCAAGACCCTCAGGACCTTGCCACTCTCGTGCAAGGCTCTCCTGCTTGGCCTGTCCACGGCCCAGAGGAGCTGCTGGCGGGTTATTCAGGATTGCTGGACAAGCTGCACGTGGAGAGCAGCCATCCCTGGTGCATTTGTGTGTGGGGTGGAGGTGAAGAGGGGCACGTGGGAAGGTGAAGAGGAGCACGTGGGAAGGTGCCTCTCTGGTGAAGAGGAAAGGAGAGCTGGGAATGTGATTGCCCCTCCAGTGAGGAGGAGGGCACACCTGTGACCCGGACTTCCAACCCTGGGCTGGACCAATTGCCAGAGCAATGAGTGGTGCGAGGGAGAGCCCTGGGGTTTGCAAGGGCCTGAGCCTCGCTGCAAACTCAGCCAGCCATCCGCCTCCCTTTATCCTCACCTTATTCCTCCTCCTGCTGGCTGGGGAGCGCTCCGGCATAAAAACAACCCGGCAGAGAGCTGTGTGTGGGTTTTTGTTTGGGCTTGTGGAGGGCAGATTCTGTTTGCCACCAACAGCACTCCCTGCTGAGCCCCGAGGTGCAAACAGCTGCCTGCAGGTGGGCAGCACAATAGGGCTCCTGGCAGAGGTGGCAGGGACCTTCCAGGCAGGAGCAGGGGAGCTTTGTTCTCCTGAGAGAGCTTCTTTGTGCTCCTGAGAGAGCTCGGATGGCAGGACAGGCCTGCAGAAGTGAGGAGCAGGAGAAGAGCCGCTGTTGCTCCCTGGGACAATTCTTTGGCTAAGGAGGAGTCCGACATCCTGGTGAGTGTTGGCAGAGGGAGGCAGCTGCAGCCTGGAGGGCACAGGCAGCCAGGGAGGTGTCTCTGCTAGGAACAGAGTCTGGGATTCTGGGGAAGAAGATGGCTAACTGGGTGTGGAGTGGCCTGCAGAGGTTTCCTTAGAAGGGAGTGGAGAGTGATGGAGCTCCTGCTGAAAATGGCTCCTTGCTTCTGAAGTCAAAGCAGAACATCTGCAAAATAAACAAAAAACCTCAGAAAGAAGGAGTCAGTGCTGCTTAAGTGAACCCATTAGCTGGAGCAGGTAAACTGGAGCAATACAGGAGAGTCATATTCAGGGTTAAAATTATCCTGGGAAGGCCCAGGAGCCAACATGCTGCTCATGAGCTCATGTTAGAGGGGCCTGGAAGACCTCTCGGCAGTGCTGTGATGCTGGGGCAGACCTCAAAGAACCCTGGCTGGTGCAAGGGGACGAGGAGCCATCCCACGGGGCAGTACCAGGGTGGCACTGGCTGCATCCGCAGCGAGAGTCCAGAGTCCCCTGGCTCCACACTTGTCCCTTTGCCTCCTGCAGGCAGCCAGAGTTTGAGGACCTGGAATGAGGCTGTTGCCACTGGGATAAATCAGGGAATTAATGCCTGATGTGGGACTGGGTTCTGTTCCTCCCTGCGGATGACCACATTTCTTAGCTATGTTTTTTCCCTGTATTTAATTCTTCAATTTTTCTTTTTTACGGTTATGTTGCGTTTGTGTGTTTGCACGTGCACTTTGCTTAAAGAAGGATTTATCTCCATCGTTTTCTGCCAGCACGTGGTCGCTTTGGCCATGCCATTTGTACCCCGGCAGCCTGGAGCTTGCTGTAGCTCAAAGGGGGATGAAGAGACATGAGGGCTGTGTGTGCCTTCCCAGCAGGAGTCAGCAGGCAGTCCCAGATGCAGGGACGGACTGGGGAAGCTGTGTCTGGGACACCCCAATTTCCTAGGTCTGTAGTTATTCCCACAAAACTCCCAGTGGAGAGAAACTTGAGAGAGGGACGAGCTGTCCCCTCGCTGCCAGCAAACCCTTTGTGCAGCTTTTCTGTTTGCTTTTCAGACCAGTTTCCAGACAGACCTGTTCCCAGACCGACCCATGATAATTTCTGGATGACTCTCTCCGGGGTATCCAGCACTCTGCCTTATCAGCGACGTGCAAGTTTGCTTTCCGAGTCGTTCTCCAATCCATCAGCCCGTGGGCCTCCCCTTCCGCCGCTGGGCAGCCGCGCTCCATCAGCACCCACCTCAATTGATCTTCAGTTAATTTTACACTTAGCAGAGAGAGCAAGGCATGCCCATTTCCCATTAACTCCAGCAGCTCTCCTGGACACTGAAGTGAGCCTGGCCTGCAGTGGCCATGCCCATCGATACCAGCTCTCTGAAAGGATGCTCAGGGAGGAAATGCCTCCCGCTGGGAATTTGGGAGCAAAGTGTGGTGGCTGCTGGGCTGTGTGGGACCCCACAGTCCTGGGGACCTTGTCGCAGGAACAAGGCAGAGCCTGTGCCAGCACTGGGCAGAGCTCCTCTCGGCTGGGAAGGCTGAGGAGCAGCTGGACAAGCGTGGCTTTAGGCAAGGAATGCGTTGTTGCTCTGGCTGTATGGTTTTGGCTGGAGTTGGGAATTTTGCCCTAATCGTACTTTTATTTGCTCTTTAATCTCAGTCACCTTATCAGAAGCCTTTGAATGACCAAACACATCTCTGCTTGCCTGGGGAACAGGCTTTGCTGTTTCTTTTTGGTTGGTTTTGTTTGCTTGCCAGAGACCTCCGAGAGATAAGGGATCCCTCACAAACCTGGGCTTCGCCTTGAAGCCTCTGGAGGCTGCAGCACTTGGGTGCTGAAAGGCATCTGTATTTTAGGGTGACTTTGACATTAGACCAGATCCCTCAGGGCCTTGTAGGATCCAGGATCTGAACCATTCCTGAGCCTATCCATGTTGTCTTCTCCAAAGAAATTACATGTTACTGGGAAGGCTGGTCTGTCTGCAGAAGAAGAAACACAAGTGGACATCCCAACCATGGGGTGCCATGGGCTCTTCTCAGCAGAGGTGGGACGAGCCTCCCCTCGTCATTAAGTTTTGTCCAGTTTTGGGCTGTTCAGAACAAGAGACACCTGGAACACCCAAAATGGGTCCAAGGGAGCATGACAAAAATGCTGAAGGGCCTGGAGCATCTCCGTGCCCAGGAAGGGCTGAGGGAGCTGGGGCTGCTCAGCCTCGAGAGGAGCCCCAGGGAGAGGGGCCCTCAGCCCTGGGTGTCCCTGGCTGCAGGGAGGGCTCCGGGCAGGGCCCGGGCTCTGCTCCGGGGCCCAGCAGTGGCACCAGAGGGATGGGCAGGGACTGAGCCCAGGAATTTCGGCACCAGAGGGATGAAGAACTTTCCTGGGCAGTGCCCGAGCCCTGAACAGATCCCAGAGAGGCTGTGGAGTCTCCCTCACTGGAGATATTCCACACGTGTCTGGACACAATCAGTGCCCTGTGCTCTGGGATGGCCCTGCTGGAGCAGGGAGGTGGCACCAAGTGACCACTGTGGTCCCTTCCAGGCTGGCTCATCCTGGGATTCTGTGGGGCAGCTCCCATGGGTGACTTTCATGCCATTTAATTTGCTCCCATTGCCTCCTGTCCTGTCCCAGGGCACTGCTGAGAAGAGCCTGGTTTCCTGCCTTCGGTCCCTCCCATCAGATGTTTATATGTAGCTACAAAGTCCCTCCAAGACCACTCTGCTCTGGGATGAGCAGCCCCAGCTCTCTCAGCCACTCCTCACATGAAGGATGCTTCAGACCCTCACCACCTTCATGGCCTTGCACTGGACTGGCTCCAGCCACTGCACCTCTCTTGTGCTGGGGAGCCCAGAGCTGGACCCAGCACTGCAGGTGTGGCCTCAGCAGCACTGAACAGAGTGGGAAAGGAGGCTGCTGGAGCCAGGGAAGCTGCGTTTGACCCGGGGATGGCCAAAGATGTTTTTAGGACTCTCCATGGGAGCGGGAGCTGTATGCTGCGTCTGAACCCGAGGAGTGGGAAGTGGCAAGTGCTGGGTCCAGCCCCGGCTTTGCCTCAGGCAGTGCTTGGTGCCCACGGCAAAATAGTGGAAATGGTTTTCCAGCGAAGCCTGGAGAGAAAAGCTGTATTGATCGAGGGAAACTGGGTGGAGCAGGTGTTTACAGAGCAAATGCCTTTTGAAACGTATCAGCAGGCAAACAGGGCGGGCACCTCGCTGGGCTGATGCCGCCTCCTATTTATGGAAAACGTGACAGGATGTCCAGATAAACGGGATGCCTCATCTGGCGAAAAAACAACTAAACATTGAAATCTAGGAGAGATTTTATGGTTTCTAGGAAAGCTCAGCATCGCCACGTGTGTACTGAACAATTGCCTCTGTCACTGCAAGAAGGACATTGAGGGGCTGGAGCGTGTCCAGAGAAGGGAATGGAGCTGGGAAGGGGCTGGAATGTCCAGAGACACCGAGGGAGCTGGGGGAGCTCAGGCTGGAGAAAAGGAGGCTCCGAGGAGACCTCTCTCTGCACAACTCCCTGACAGGAGGGGCAGCCAGGTGGAGGTCAGGCTCTGCTCCCAAGAAGGGACAAGATGAGAGGAAATAGCTTCAGGTTGTGCCAGGGGAGGTTCAGGTTGGGTATCAGGGAAAATTTCTTCACAGAAAAGGTTGTCAAGCACTGGCACAGCCTGCCCAAGGCAGTAGTGGAGTTCCAGTCCCTGGAGGGATTTAAAAGTCGTGTGGATGTGGCACCTGGGGGCATGGGTGAGTGGTGGCCTTGACAGTGCTGGGGGAACAGATGGACTTGATCTTAGAGGGTTTTTCCAACCTTAATGATTCCTTGATTCTATGTGTGAGTTTCTCTGGCCTCATCTCGCACTGAGGGGTGTTCCTGGGCCATGGAGGGAAGCTGAGGGTCCCCATCTGAAGAGGATGGCCAACATGGGCTGCTCCACTGGTCTCCAAGGGGAGCATCCCTTGGACACCTGCCCTGCTGACTGAGATGGCTTTGCAGGGCCATGCCACAAACAGTTTGCTCTCCTCTCTCTGAGTCCCATCTCTGCACCAGCGAGCCCCTGTTCAGTCAGAGGAAGGACACTGGAACCTTCTCCTCATACACAGAGAGCCTCATGAGGCTGTGTCAGATCTCCTGGGAATTTGTCCACGGAGTCCCATCAACAGGTGAAGTAGGGCTAGTATCCTTGAAGGACTTGGAGGTGGAAGAGTGCCCACCAGGAAAAGGGGAAAAACAGTGCCTGGAAAACTACCATCCAGAGAGCTGGGAGTCTTGGGTGGGATGGAAGACCCCTGTACGTCAAAGGAAAGATGGAAAACATCTGGACAAGCCAGCAGCACGTAAGCGATCCAAGATGTTCCTGGAATGTGTGGATGAAAATGTCCTTCTCCACGGAACAGAGGAGGTAGAGGAGCCAACAAGGAGAGATGCTGTGCTGGATCTTGTTCTCACCAGCAAGGAGGGGCTGACTGGGAATGTGAAGCTCCAGGGCAGCCTGGGTGCTGTGACCATGAAGGGTTTGAAATCCTCAGGGCAGCAAGGAGGGCGCAGAGCAAGCTCCCAGCCCTGGGCTTCAGGAGGGCAGACTTTGGTCTCTTCAGGGAACTGCTTGTTAAAGAACCACAGGAAAATGCCCTGGAGGTAAGAGGGGCCCAAGGAAGCTGGTTGATATTCAAGGATCACCTCCTCCAAGCTCAGAAGTGATGAATCCCAAAAAAGAGGAATCCCAGAATCCCTGAATCCCAGAATGGTTTGGGTGGGAAGGGACCTTAAAGCTCATCTTGTTTGACCCCCTGACACGGACAGGGACACCTTCCATGAGACCAGGTGGCTCCCAGGCAAAAAATCCAGGAGGCCTCTGTGGATGAACAGGGAGGTGCTGGAGAATTTCAAACACAAAAAGGAAGCCTGCAGAGGGTGGAAGCAGAGATGAGTAGCTTGGGAGGAATACAGAGAGATTGTCCGAGCAGGCAGAGACCAGGTGAGGAAAGCTACAGCACTGACAGAATTAAACCTGGCCAGGGACATCAAGGGCAACAAGAAAAGCTTCTGTAGGTAAGTTGGAGGTCAAAGTAAGGTTAGACAAAATGTGGGCCGTCTCTGGAAGGAGATGGGAGAGCTGGTTTCCTGGGACATAGGGGAGGCCGAGGTACTCAATGGCTTTTTCACCTCAATTTTCACTGACGAGTGCTCCAGCCACAGTGCCTGAGTCACAGGAGGCAAGGGCAAGGCCTGGGAGAATGAAGATCCACCTCCTGTAGGAGAAGGTCAGGTTTGAGGCCAACTTAGGAACACGAAGGTGCCCATGGAGCCTGTAAACACCAACATCCCGGTGAGGATCCATTACAGATTCAGCCCCTTGGTCCATCCCTGCCGACTCCCGGCTGTCATGAGGGATGAGCCGATGCCACCTGGCGATACAGGCACAGCACCAGTGTGTGCCCAAGGCAGGGTTTCTGCTGAGAGCCCTGCCAGGGCTGGATCTGCCTCTGGGTACCAGAAAACTGCTCGCAAACCTCCTGCCTCCTGCTCCCCTGGAGAGCCGGGAAGGGCAGAAGAGGCCACCCTGATTCCTGGCGTGGCCTGGGGCCTCCAGCAGGAGGGTGCTGCTCGGGGGGAGCTGCTGGGCAGTACCAAAGAGCCACCTCCCTCTTGCCAGCGTTTTCCCACCTACGCCCCCATGAGGTCTCCATCTGTCTCCAGGGCAGAGGGCACCGTGAGGCCGTGGTCACCCTGAGCAGCCTCACCCGTGCTCGGCTGCCCTGGATGGGGCAGACACAGCCCCCAGCACTCCTGACACCGATGTGTGGGGGCTGCTCCTGGGAAACGAGGTCTGCCAAGGCAGCAGGGAGGGGTGGGC